>CAWUFW010003731.1:1200000-1734780 GCA_963921515.1 Calotriton arnoldi | reverse complement strand
GGCATCCAACCCCCCATGAGTACGGGTGGTGGTAGTGGTAGGCATCCAGCCCCCCATGAGTAGGGGTGGTGTTGGTGGTAGGCATCCATCCCCCTATGAGTAGGGATGGTAGTAGTGACAGACATCCAGGCCCCCCTGAGTAGGGGTGGTGGTAGTGGTAGGCATCCAGCACCCATGAGTAGGGGTGGTGGTAGTGGTAGGCATCCAGCCCCCTGAGTAGGGGTGGTGGTAGTGGTAGGCATCCAGCCCCCCATGAGTAGGGGTGGTGGTAGTGGTAGGCATCCAGCCCCCCATGAGTAGGGGTGGTGTTGGTGGTAGGCATCCATCCCCCCATGAGTAGGGGTGGTGGTAGTGGTAGGCATCCAGGCCCCCATGAGTAGGGGTGGTGGTAGTGACAGGCATCCAGCCCCCCATGAGTAGGGGTGGTGGTAGTGGTCGGCATCCATCCCCCTATGAGTGGGGATGGTAGTAGTGACAGGCATCCAGGCCCCCATGAGTAGGGGTGGTGTTGGTGGTAGGCATCCATCCCCCTATGAGTGGGGATGGTAGTGGTGACAGGCATCCAGGCCGCCCTGAGTAGGGGTGGTGGTAGTGGTAGGCATCCAGCACCCATGAGTAGGGGTGGTGGTAGTGGTAGGCATCCAGCCCCCCGTGAGTAGGGGTGGTGTTGGTGGTAGGCATCCAGCCCCCCATGAGTAGGGGTGGTGGTAGTGGTAGGCATCCAGGCCCCCATGAGTAGGGGTGGTGTTGGTGGTAGGCATACATCCCCCATGAGTAGGGGTGGTGGTAGTGGTAGGCATCCAGGCCCCCATGAGTAGGGGTGGTGGTAGTGACAGGCATCCAGCCCCCATGAGTAGGGGTGGTGGTAGTGGTAGGCATCCATCCCCTATGAGTGGGGATGGTAGTAGTGACAGGCATCCAGGCCCCCATGAGTAGGGGTGGTGTTGGTGGTAGGCATCCATCCCCTATGAGTGGGGATGGTAGTTGTGACAGGCATCCAGGCCCCCCTAAGTAGGGGTGGTGGTAGTGGTAGGCATCCAGCACCCATGAGTAGGGGTGGTGGTAGTGGTAGGCATCCAGCCCCCCATGAGTAGGGGTGGTGTTGGTGGCAGGCATCCAACCCCCATGAGTAGGGGTGGTGGTAGTGGTAGGCATCCAGCCCCCCATGAGTAGGGGTGGTGTTGGTGGTAGGCATCCAGCCCCTGAGTAGGGGTGGTGGTAGTGGTAGGCATCCAGCCCCCATGAGTAGGGGTGGTGTTGGTGGTAGGCATCCATCCCCCATGAGTAGGGGTGGTGGTAGTGGTAGGCATCCAGCCCCCCATGAGTAGGGGTGGTGTTGGTGGTAGGCATCCATCCCCCATGAGTAGGGGTGGTGGTTGTGGTAGGCATCCAGGCCCCCCTGAGTAGGGATGGTGGTAGTGGTAGGCATCCAGCCCCCCATGAGTAGGGGTGGTGGTAGTGGTAGGCATCCAGCCCCCTCTGAGTAGGGGTGGTGGTAGTGGTAGGCATCCAGCCCCCCATGAGTAGGGGTGGTGGTAGTGGTAGGCATCCAGCCCCCCATGAGTAGGGGTGGTGTTGGTGGTAGGCATCCATCCCCCCATGAGTAGGGGTGGTGGTAGTGGTAGGCATCCAGGCCCCCATGAGTAGGGGTGGTGGTAGTGACAGGCATCCAGCCCCCCATGAGTAGGGGTGGTGGTAGTGGTAGGCATCCATCCCCCTATGAGTGGGGATGGTAGTAGTGACAGGCATCCAGGCCCCCATGAGTAGGGGTGGTGTTGGTGGTAGGCATCCATCCCCCTATGAGTGGGGATGGTAGTAGTGACAGGCATCCAGCCCCCCCTGAGTAGGGGTGGTGGTAGTGGTAGGCATCCAGGCCCCTATGGGTGGCGATGGTAGTAGTGGTAGGCATCCAGCTAGCCTGAGTAGGGGAGGTGGTAGTGGTAGGCATCCAGCCCCCCATGAGTAGGGCTGGTGTTGGTGGTAGGCATCCATCCCCCTATGAGTGGGGATGGTAGTAGTGACAGGCATCCAGCCCCCCCTGAGTAGGGGTGGTGGTAGTGGTAGGCATCCAGCCCCCCCTGAGTATGGGTGGTGGTAGTGGTAGGCATCCAGGGCCCTATCGGTGGCGATGGTAGTAGTGGTAGGCATCCAACCCCCCCTGAGTACGGGTGGTGGTAGTGGTAGGCATCCAGCCCCCCATGAGTAGGGGTGGTGTTGGTGGTAGGCATCCATCCCCCTATGAGTAGGGATGGTAGTAGTGACAGACATCCAGGCCCCCTGAGTAGGGGTGGTGGTAGTGGTAGGCATCCAGCACCCATGAGTAGGGGTGGTGGTAGTGGTAGGCATCCAGCCCCCTGAGTAGGGGTGGTGGTAGTGGTAGGCATCCAGCCCCCCATGAGTAGGGGTGGTGGTAGTGGTAGGCATCCAGCCCCCATGAGTAGGGGTGGTGTTGGTGGTAGGCATCCATCCCCCATGAGTAGGGGTGGTGGTAGTGGTAGGCATCCAGGCCCCCATGAGTAGGGGTGGTGGTAGTGACAGGCATCCAGCCCCCCATGAGTAGGGGTGGTGGTAGTGGTAGGCATCCATCCCCCTATGAGTGGGGATGATAGTAGTGACAGGCATCCAGGCCCCCATGAGTAGGGGTGGTGTTGGTGGTAGGCATCCATCCCCCTATGAGTGGGGATGGTAGTGGTGACAGGCATCCAGGCCCCCCTGAGTAGGGGTGGTGGTAGTGGTAGGCATCCAGCACCCATGAGTAGGGGTGGTGGTAGTGGTAGGCATCCAGCCCCCCATGAGTAGGGGTGGTGTTGGTGGTAGGCATCCAGCCCCCCATGAGTAGGGGTGGTGGTAGTGGTAGGCATCCAGGCCCCCATGAGTAGGGGTGGTGTTGGTGGTAGGCATACATCCCCCCATGAGTAGGGGTGGTGGTAGTGGTAGGCATCCAGGCCCCCATGAGTAGGGGTGGTGGTAGTGACAGGCATCCAGCCCCCCATGAGTAGGGGTGGTGGTAGTGGTAGGCATCCATCCCCCTATGAGTGGGGATGGTAGTAGTGACAGGCATCCAGGCCCCCATGAGTAGGGGTGGTGTTGGTGGTAGGCATCCATCCCCCTATGAGTGGGGATGGTAGTTGTGACAGGCATCCAGGCCCCCCTAAGTAGGGGTGGTGGTAGTGGTAGGCATCCAGCACCCATGAGTAGGGGTGGTGGTAGTGGTAGGCATCCAGCCCCCCATGAGTAGGGGTGGTGTTGGTGGCAGGCATCCAACCCCCCATGAGTAGGGGTGGTGGTAGTGGTAGGCATCCAGCCCCCCATGAGTAGGGGTGGTGTTGGTGGTAGGCATCCAGCCCCCCCTGAGTAGGGGTGGTGGTAGTGGTAGGCATCCAGCCCCCATGAGTAGGGGTGGTGTTGGTGGTAGGCATCCATCCCCCATGAGTAGGGGTGGTGGTAGTGGTAGGCATCCAGCCCCCCATGAGTAGGGGTGGTGGTAGTGGTAGGCATCCATCCCCCTATGAGTGGGGATGGTAGTAGTGAGAGGCATCCAGCCCCCCCTGAGTAGGGGTGGTGGTAGTGGTAGGCATCCAGCCCCCCTGAGTAGGGGTAGTGGTAGTGGTAGGCATCTAGGCCCCTATGGGTGTGTATGGCATTGGTGATAGCCATCCCGCCCCTATGGTACTGCTGTTGCTAGTGTACGTCATTTCTGCATCCCTATGTGTGTGTGACATATGTCGGGTACGTGTCGTTTGTTTGTGTTGTGGGTGTTTGACTTACCGTCTGCGCCGTACGCGTCCGTACCGGTTCCGGTAATAGATGTAGAGTATTGGTAGGACCTGCGCGATGGGATTCATGGTTGGTTCGTCTCATTCGTGTTTCTCGTTGCTTCGACTCGTACTCGTCGCTGGCTTGTTCGTCTCGTAGCCGTGGATCGTCTTGTGGCGCGAATCGGAGCTTATGTGCAGCTCTCCTGGATGCTCTGACGTGCCGGACATAGCGACGGGTTCGGCGCGTACGGAAGGCGCATCGTACTAGTCCGGCCGGAAGGTGCTGTATATTTGCTTCCGTGCGACTCGATTCAACGTTTACGGATCCGGCTCGGGTGGGGAACAGGAGCTGGAATGGCTACGTACGACTGGGTCGGGATCTGGGCAGTTATGCGCATCGTACTTGCTCGTTCGAACGAATGTTCGAATCGGTCGGGAAACACGCGTTTGGCTTGGTTTTTTTCCAGACGAATAGTGTTAGGTGCGCTTCCGGTCGAGGTCGGAATCGACCCCTTAGAATGGTCTCCTTTTAAAAAAATTAAGACTATGGTTGTGTTTGCCCAAGATCTTGGTACATTTTAATAGATCAAGGGAACTTCATCTGGTCCAGGAGATTTGACCACTGCACTCTGCTGGATGGGTGCACCACTTCCTGGAAAGAGACTCATAGAAGTGGTAATGGACCCACACCTGTTGGCAGTATAGGCTTAGGGTCGGGGGCCGAATAGATCTGAGGAAAATACTTCACCCATGCCTCGCTGTATATAAGTCAACTAAAGGTAGTGGATGTCTGGTCAAAGGTTCGCATGCTGGATACAGCTTTCCAGAATGATTTGCTATCCTTTGAAGGGGCTGTGCATGTTAAGATATCCCACTGCTGGGAAATAATCTCATTTTGTCTGCGGGACAAAATAGCTACACCAGCATGGTCTCTTGGGTTCTTAGTTAAGGCTCTGTGCAAGAGGCGATTAGACAAGGAATACTCATAGTCGAACCACCATGGAGTCTACAACGTTGGTCTATGGGGTTTGCAGTGAGACTTTCTGATCTTGTTACACAGGGCCACAAAAGAACTGACAATCAACCCATATTCTGCAAGCTCCGCCAGGCATCCCAATACTAACTTGGTGTTCTCTGTTACTACTTTCTTCAGGAATTGCGGGGCCTCAGGCAACTTCCAACATAGGGGCCGATTCCGATGTCGTCCGGAAGCACACCAAACACTATTCGTCCGGAAAAAAACCAAGCCGAACGCGTATTTTCCGACCGATTCGAATACCACACCGAACGAACAAGTACGATGCGCACAACAGCCCAGATTCCGAGCGAGCCGTACTTACCCAATCCAGCTCCTGTTCCCCGCCCGAGCCGGATCCGCAAACGCTGATTCGAGCCGCGCGGAAGCAAATACACAGCACCTTCCGGCCGGACTAGTACGATGCGCGCTCCGTACGCGCCGAACCCGTCGCTACGTCCGGCACGTTTCAGCATCCGGGAGAGCCGCACATAAGCTCCGATTCACGCCACAAGAAGATCCACGGCTACGAGACGAAAAAGCCAGCGACGAGTACGAGTCGAAGACACGCGAAACCCGAACGAGACGACCCAACCATGAATCCTATCGCGCAGGTCCTACCTATACTCTACATCTATTACCAGGACCGGTTCAGACGCGTACGGCGCAGACGGTAAGTCAAACACCCACAACACAAACAAACGACACGTACCCGAAATATGTCACACACACATAGGGATGCACAAATGACGTACACTAGCAACAGCACAATCATAGGGGTGGTATGGGCATCACCAATGCCATACACACCCATAGGGGCCTGGATGCCTGCCACCACCACCACCACCCCTACTCAGGGGGCCTGGATGCCTATCACTACTACCATCCCCACTCATGGGGGCTGGATGCCTATCACTACTACCATCCCCACTCATGGGGGGCTGGATGCCAATCACTACTACCATCCCCACTCATAGGGGCTGGATGCCTATCACTACTACCATCCTCACTCATGGGGGCTGGATGCCTATCACTACTACCATCCTCACTCATGGGGGCTGGATGCCTATCACTACTACCATCCCCACTCATGGGGGGCTGGATGCCTATCACTACTACCATCCCCACTCATGGGGGGCTGGATGCCTGCCACTACTACCATCCCCACCCTTGGTCTGATGGATGCCTGCCACCACCACTACCCTACTCATGGGGGGCAGGATGCCTGCCACCACTACCATCCCCACTCATGGGGGGCAGGATGCCTATCACTACTACCATCCCCACTCATGGGGGGCTGGATGCCTATCACTACTACCATCCCCACTCATGGGGGGCTGGATGCCTATCACTACTACCATCCCCACTCATGGGGGCCTGGATGCCTATCACTACTACCATCCCCACTCATGGGGGCCTGGATGCCTATCACTACTACCATCCTCACTCATGGGGGCTGGATGCCTATCACTACTACCATCCCCACTCATGGGGGGCTGGATGCCTGCCATTACTACCATCCCCACTCATGGGGGGCATATGCCTATCACTACTACCATCCCCACTCATGGGGGGCAGGATGCCTCTCACTACTACCATCCCCACTCATGGGGGGCTGGATGCCTGCCACTACTACCATCCCCACTCATGGGGTGCAGGATGCCTGCCACCACCACTACCCCTACTCATGGGGAGCAGGATGCCTATCACTACTACCATCCCCACTCATGGGGTGCTGGATGCCTATCACTACTACCATCCTCACTTATAGGGGGCTGGATGCCTATCACTACTACCATCCCCACTCATGGGGGGCAGGATGCCTATCACTACTACCATCCCCACTCATGGGGGGCTGGATGCCTGCCACTACTACCATCCCCACTCATGGGGTGCTGGATGCCTGCCACTACTACCATCCCCACCCTTGGTGTGATGGATGCCTGCCACCACCACTACCACTACTCATGGGGGCCTGGATGCCCATCACTACTACCATCCCCACCCTTCGTGTGATGGATGCCTGCCACCACCACTACCCCTACTCATGGGGGCCTGGATGCCCATCACTACTACCATCCCCACCCTTGGTGTGATGGATGCCTGCCACCACCACTACCCCTACTCATGGGGGCCTGGATGCCCATCACTACTACCATCCCCACCCTTGGTGTGATGGATGCCTGCCACCACCACTACCCCTACTCATGGGGGGCAGGATGCCTGCCACCACTACCATCCCCACTCATGGGGGGCAGGATGCCTATCACTACTACCATCCCCACTCATGGGGGGCAGGATGCCTATCACTACTACCATCCCCACTCATGGGGGGCTGGATGCCTGCCACTACTACCATCCCCACTCATGGGGTGCTGGATGCCTGCCACCACTACCATCCCCACTCATGGGGGGCAGGATGCCTGCCACCACTACCATCCCCACTCATGGGGGGCAGGATGCCTATCACTACTACCATCCCCACTCATGGGGGCCTGGATACCTATCACTACTACCATCCCCACCCTTGGTGTGATGGATGCCTGCCACCACCACTATCCCTACTCATGGGGGCCTGGATGCCCATCACTACTACCATCCCCACTCATGGGGGGCAGGATGCCTGCCACCACTACCATCCCCACTCATGGGGGGCAGGATCCCTATCACTACTACCATCCCCACTCATGGGGGGCAGGATGCCTATCACTACTACCATCCCCACTCATGGGGGGCAGGATGCCTATCACTACTACCATCCCCACTCATGGGGGGCTGGATGCCTGCCACTACTACCATCCCCACTCATGGGGTGCTGGATGCCTGCCACTACTACCATCCCCACCCTTGGTGTGATGGATGCCTGCCACCACCACTACCCCTACTCATGGGGGCCTGGATGCCCATCACTACTACCATCCCCACCCTTGGCGTGATGGATGCCTGCCACCACCACTACCCCTACTCATCGGGGGCAGGATGCCTGCCACCACTACCATCCCCACTCATGGGGGGCAGGATGCCTATCACTACTACCATCCCCACTCATGGGGGGCAGGATGCCTATCACTACTACCATCCCCACTCATGGGGGCTGGATGCCTGCCACTACTACCATCCCCACTCATGGGGTGCTGGATGCCTGCCACTACTACCATCCCCACCCTTGGTGTGATGGATGCCTGCCACCACCACTACCCCTACTCATGGGGGAAGGATGCCTGCCACCACTACCATCCCCACTCATGGGGGGCAGGATGCCTATCACTACTACCATCCCCACTCATGGGGGGCTGGATGCCTATCACTACTACCATCCCCACTCATGGGGGGCTGGATGCCTATCACTACTACCATCCCCACTCATGGGGGCCTGGATGCCTATCACTACTACCATCCCCACTCATGGGGGCCTGGATGCCTATCACTACTACCATCCTCACTCATGAGGGGCTGGATGCCTATCACTACTACCATCCCCACTCATGGGGGGCTGGATGCCTATCACTACTTCCATCCCCAATCATGGGGGGCAGGATGCCTATCACTACTACCATCCCCACTCATGGGGGGCTGGATGCCTGCCACTACTACCATCCCCACTCATGGGGTGCTGGATACCTGCCACTACTACCTTCCCCACCCTTGGTGTGATGGATGCCTGCCACCACCACTACCCCTACTCATGGGGGGCAGGATGCCTGCCACCACTACCATCCCCACTCATGGGGGGCAGGATGCCTATCACTACTACCATCCCCACTCATGGGGGCTGGATGCCTATCACTACTACCATCCCCACTCATGGGGGGCTGGATGCCTATCACTACTACCATCCCCACTCATGGGGGCCTGGATGCCTATCACTACTACCATCCCCACTCATGGGGGCCTGGATGCCTATCACTACTACCATCCCCACTCATGGGGGCAGGATGCCTATCACTACTACCATCCCCACTCATGGGGGCTGGATGCCTGCCACTACTACCATCCCCACTCATGGGGTGCTGGATGCCTGCCACTACTACCATCCCCACCCTTGGTGTGATGGATGCCTGCCACCACCACTACCCCTACTCATGGGGGCCTGGATGCCCATCACTACTACCATCCCCACCCTTGGTGTGATGGATGCCTACCACCACCACTACCCCTACTCATGGGGGCAGGATGCCTGCCACCACTACCATCCCCACTCATGGGGGGCAGGATGCCTATCACTACTACCATCCCCACTCATGGGGGGCAGGATGCCTATCACTACTACCATCCCCACTCATGGGGGGCTGGATGCTTGCCACTACTACCATCCCCACTCATGGGGTGCTGGATGCCTGCCACTACTACCATCCCCACCCTTGGTGTGATGGATGCCTGCCACCACCACTACCCCTACTCATTGGGGCCTGGATGCCCATCACTACTACCATCCCCACTTATGGGGGCAGGATGCCTGCCACCACTACCATCCCCACTCATGGGGGCAGGATGCCTATCACTACTACCATCCCCACTCATGGGGGGCAGGATGCCTATCACTACTACCATCCCCACTCATGGGATGCTGGATGCCTATCACTCCTACCATCCCCACTCATGGGGTGCTGGATGCCTATCACTACTACCATCCCCACTCATGGGGGGCTGGATGCCTATCACTACTACCATCCCCACTCATGGGGGGCAGGATGCCTATCACTACTACCATCCTCACTCATGGGGGGCTGGATGCCTATCACTACTACCATCCCCACTCGTGGGGGGCTGGATGCCTATCACTACTACCATCCCCACTCATGGGGGGCTGGATGCCTATCACTACTACCATCCCCACTCATGGGGTGCTGGATGCCTGCCACTACTACCATCCCCACCCTTGGTGTGATGGATGCCTGCCACCACCACTACCCCTACTCATGGGGGCCTGGATGCCCATCACTACTACCATCCCCACTCATGGGGGGCAGGATGCCTGCCACCACTACCATCCCCACTCATGGGGGGCAGGATGCCTATCACTACTACCATCCCCACTCATGGGGGCCTGGATGCCTATCACTACTACCATCCCCACTCATGGGGGGCTGGATGCCTATCACTACTACCATCCCCACTCATGGGGGGCTGGATGCCTATCACTACTACCATCCCCACCCATGGGGTGCTGGATGCCTGCCACTACTACCATCCCCACTCATGGGGTGCTGGATGCCTATCACTACTACCATCCCCACTCATGGGGGCTGGATGCCTGCCACTACCACCACCCCTACTCATAGGACGGGTAATGCATGACACAACCAGCATACTCCCACATACGGAATCACAGAAAATTACATCCACCCAAACAACATGACAAGCGTGTGTAGTCCATGTCAAATGCCAACAACACAAAACATGACAATGAACATACAATGTGACCCACTATCACATGTGTGACACATAAAAGTGTGTGGCCTCCACAATACAAGCCGACCATGGCCACTGTGGCAATGGGGCCCAAAGCCCCATCACCACAGTCACCAAAAGGTAAGTGTGGGGTCCATGGCTGATGCACCTTTTGATCAGTGTGGCAATGGGGCCTAAAGCACCATCACCACAGTCACCAAAAGGTAAGTGTGGGGTCCAAGGCTGATGCACCTTTTGATCAGTGTGGCAATGGGGCCCAAAGCACCATCACCACGGTGATCATAAGGTAAGTGTAGGCATGGTAAAAGCTGCCAAAGACAAACTGTATGGATGAATCCTGGTCACACAACAACTAAAACATCTGCGGCATAGTAGTGCTTGTGTCCCATTGCAACATAGATTGGGCGAGGCTAACAGTGCAGTGACACAGAAACATCGTTTTGGCCATGTGCATACAAACATGACACATGGGGGACCACATTGCCAACAATCAGCCAATTACACAATGACAGAAGTGACCATCATGATGCTGACCCACATATCTGCACCTATGGACACACAAATGTATATAACCTGTGGAGACTGTCGATGTCAGGTGAACAAATACCATACCATGGCAGCAATGGGACATACAAACCATGATCATTGTGCTGAATGATGACCCAGGAGTCCCAGGGAGAGCAGGGGAAAATCACCAAACAACATACAGCCAATGGCACACTACAGAAATGCCAATGCAGTGATGCAAATGCACTAACACAAACAGGCAGACTCACACTGCATATCAAACACAACAGGTGATGGGGGTGTGTGCCAGTGTCCCCGGGCAACCACACAACACATGAGGAGGCCTGAATCCCAATTACACAGATGTGTATACAGTGCCACACAAAAGTAACTCATGGATTGGATTCCCCTATGTGGGCAATCTGGCATTGTTAGATGAGAGGGAGCCCAAATTACACATGTCACACAAGCTTGTAGGAACAGCAACTAACACAGCAAGAGACACACCCACCACAGCACTACCCCCAGGGACCCCACATTGTGCAGACACTAGCCTGCATGACAATTCCACTGTGATGACAAAGGTAGATGTTGATCACACTGTGAACCACAGCCATGTGTCCTCAGCTACAAACTACCATCACACCTACACAAGCTCCAATCAATCAGCAGGGCCTGCCAGCCAAGGCCAATATGGAGGTAGTGGTCTAGCCGTGCAACAACTCACATTTGCACACTCAACACCACACACCCTGATCTCCACCAATGTGCAGCAGTGAAGCTCACATGGACTGGTGGCATTGCACATGCACCCATGACAATCCCAGGGGTGGTGGGGGAACTAAGGTGCAGAAACCCATCACACATGCCCACTCAACATGACTCGTCTATGTATGACACACAGCACAGTACGCCGTACATGCGCATGATGTGAAATCCACCACAAAGAATGAGATCCTGGCCATAGTCACACACCAACGAAGAAGCCAAGGTTGTAGTGTAGCTCCTATTTCCCTAATAGGCTCTGCGCATTGGAATAATATATCCTATAGGTTTGACATAGGACTAAGGTCGGTATGTCCCTATCGAGTATATTAAACTTAATTACTTGTGCCAGCTAGCTCAGAGGCCACTAGAAACTCCTTGACAACAAGAAGGGAGTAGTTTCTGGCAGCCGCAAAACATGACCAATATGTTTTCCTTTTAGAATCAGAACGTGTCCCAGAGTCGTGGAAACACTAGATAACTATTTCACTCAGCTCAGTCGTGCATGCTTAGTTTTCCTCAGAGTTACACAGAAATAATAGACGGGCGTTTTCAATAAAAGATTTATTGAACAGTCTTGTTTCTGGTGTAAGTATAATGTGCTGTTACGATCACAAGACAGTATGCGAGATAAATAATGTACAGGGTGAGCAGTAGAAATAAATAATACTGCGATAGCATTATCTTATAGTACAAATGCTGTTACATAAATAACACAGACTAAAAATGCGAGTACTCATACGATGCGGTGCTAAGCTAGTTCTACCCCAGTGTACCTAACCTAACCTAGGTGTAGGACAAGGTATGAAGTAGGTGAAGTATTCCTTACTATGGTATACTAAGAGTATGTTAAGTCTAGTATGCCTAGTATGCCAAGAGTCCCTCTAGGTTCTTATCAGCTCCATACCTGAAGAATGAGTCTTTGCCAGACTCGAACTCCAACACCCCGCAAGGGAAGTCAGATCACTGGAAGCTGGAAGCTGGGCTCTCTGCGTGCAGGGAATGGCAGCGTCTTCTCAGTGCGTCAGGCCGGGATACGGGCTCCTCTGAAGTCGAGGTCTCCTCTGATTTACAGGGGCTAAGGAAGGTATATTTATACCTGAGAGTACCTTAGGTATGTTAGCATTGACGTGAATTGGACAACGAAAGACGTCATGAATGAACCCCTAAGGAATAATGGTTCATGCATAATATATGAGTCCTTGAAGAAATCAATAGTCCTGGACTAGGGAAACTCCCGCAGCCTAAGGGTCTGTTCTTCATGAACTCGTTGTGACGTTAGGGTGGACGGATGTCAGAGACCATGCCTGTATTTGGAGTGCACGGTTTAATGCCTAAATAAGGCCTGGGATTCTATGCCTATATAAGGGCAGGGCGAATTGTGCCTATATAAGGACAGGATATTGGAAAGCCCGTTATGGACACCCTAAGAGGAAATACAACAAGGTGAGACACAAAGAACACACGTACACAACTTCCAACATTGCAGCTCTGACCCTGAGGAGTGGCAGCAGTCACACACACAACGCGTCACAATCACTGAAAGCTACCACAAATTCAAAATCACATTACTTGTGTAAACAACAAGTGCCAAGGGGAATCCTGAATGTGTCCCATCAGCATTTGCCCACATCCCCAGCCCTGACAACAAAGACAACCTGGGATGACAACCTCATGAACATCAGTTTGCCATGCACCCACATCACGGAGAAACCAGGTCCAAGATGCTGGATGAACACATACCAACTCTGCAAGCATCACAAACAGGAACATCCCTAGGGACACAGCCTGTGTATGAAAAGGGAAGGGAACATGCACAGACATGCTCACACAACACACAACACGGGCACACGCAATGTCACCAGATTACACACAGCCATGAGGGCACTCCACTCCTGTGGAAGGTCCACTGTGCCAAACCTTGTCTGTGCACGACTCAAACATATCAGCAGGACACTCCGTCAGTGAGTCAACAACTACAACACACAGAAGCCTCTGCTCACATCAGCCTGGGTACGGGAGTGTCACGTCAGTCATCTGCATACACCCAAAACACGTGGCAATCCAGTTGTACTGTATACACAGATGAGTCCTCCAAAATTGATGTGCAAAACTGCATGTCCAGTGGAGACGGGAGATAGGAACATTGGACAGTGGTAAGCCCAACAGATGTGCAACAGTGTAGGACAAAGATGGTAATCTACAAATGCTAAACGTACATCCCTGTGTCAAATGCTGAACATTACACCCTCAGACTGCAGCAAGGGATGCTATAGATCCAGACTAGATCAGGACACATATCCCATGGATCACATGGAGCCCATCACAGCAAAACTTCATTTACCTGATCTGAACACAATTACAACAGCAAATGCATGATTCTACACATCTACATCATGTACCACCAAAGATTAACCACAAGTAAACAAAAAGAGGCTTTATTCAGCAAGTGTGCAACTGAAATCAAAAGTCCAAAATTAACTACGGCCAATGGCCAATGTCCAGTCCAAATACACAGTCCCAACAGGGTGATGTGTGACAACTTGTCACCAATTGCTTGCCTGCACAGGTACCGACAGGGGACATCCCCCTTGGAGGGGCATACGTGGGGCAGGCCAGGCACCGCAGGGTCAGGATCAGGGGATGCCAGAAGGAGGCAGGGAAGGTGAGGTGGGTGCAGGAGTGTCACCGGCAACTGCAGTGGAGGTGTCTGACTCAGGGGGGGCCGGCACCACCGCAGGGCCCAAGTCCGATGGTGTTGGTGCTGCAACCACTGCAGTGGGCTGGTCAAATGGAGTGGACTGGGTCCCCAATGCAGTGCCCGAGTCAGACGGGGTTGTTGTGGACTCCACCGCAGTGCATGACTCCAAGGGAGTGGAAGGGGGCAGAAGAGCTGGGCAGGACAGAGGGGGGACACGGTCTCCACACCAGTGGCACATACAGGCAGAGCGTCTGGTTTGAGGGTGGAAGAGCAAGTGGCAGGGGGGAGGGCCTGAGTAGTTTGGGGATGCGGTATCGGTGTGTGGGGGAACCTGGGGCAGGGTGTGGCGGTGGAACCTGTGGAGTGGTGGCCTGGGGGATGGAGGTGAGAGACTGGGTGGGTGACTTGCAGGGCGGTGGCGGGGTCTTGTTCTTCCGGGTCCGGGGGACTTGCGGGTGGGGGGCTCACTCTGCCTGCGCCTGGGGGAGGGTGTCCGGGGGCGAGGGGCACTCCCTCTCTGTGTGTGGACTTCCTCTTCCCCCGGTATGCTGGATCAGCGGGATTGGAGGGGAAGAGGCCGAGGTCAGAGAGGAAGAGCTGCTGTGTATGTGGGGTTGCAGGTGAGGCAAGAGAAGGGGTCTTGGAGGGAGAGGATCTTGAGGATTGCAGAGTGACTGTGGTTGCCTGTGTGTGTGTCAGTTCCCCATCCCCTGTGTGTGTGGAATCAGTCCCCTGAGGATGCTTGTGTGCACGTCTTGCCTTGTTTTTGGGTGTGTGTGTGCTGCTCGTGTCTGTGTGTTTGGGTGATTGTGCAGGTGTGCATGTGCTTTGGACAGGTAGGGTGGTAGGAAGTGTGGATGGGGCAGAGGTGGGAAGGGGGAGGGACTGTTGGAGGAGGGACACTGCTGCCGTCAGGGAGGAGTCCATGGACCTATTGCTCCTCTGTAGGGCAGACATACCCGTTGAGATGCCCTCCATGAACGACACCAGCTGTGTCAACAGAGTGGTGTGTGCATGGAGGACAGTCAGCATTGCTGTCTGCCCTACATGGAGCTGCCGAAGGAGGTACACAGACTCCTCACTCAGGGCTGCTGGGGACACCGGGGCAGGGGGTGCGGTGCCTGGCTTGAAGGAGACACGCTCCCGAGCACGGGAGCCTCCACGGACCTCAGGAATGGGAGCCAATGGGAGGGCGGTGGTGGTGGTGGTGGTGGCGGGGTCAGACAGACTAGCTGGGGTGTTGTGGCTGCTGACACCCGCATCCACAAGGGAGTCATCCTCCGAGCTGCTGTGGTCCCCAGCTGAGGTGGATGGTGCTGAGGACTCCTCGGTGTGGCTCCCCTTGCCCTCCGTGCCACTGGGTCCCTCTGGCCACTCGTCGGACGCTGACCCAGTCTGGCTCCGCTGCTCCTCCTGTTCCGTGGAGCTGTCCCCTCCTGTGGCTGTGGATGTATCTGCAAACAATTAGGGAAACAGACAAACATCAGTCTCCTGCACTGGCCGCACACACCACAGTAAGTACAGCACATCACAGAGCAAGCCCTGGCATCTCTAGTAGAACATTGCCAAAAGTCATCACACAGATTAGGAGAAGCCAATTGTCAGTCTGATGGTCAACCATGGAACAGACACCCCTCCTTCCCTTGCACCCATCTGTCTGGTGCCTGTCTGATGGTAAGACCCCAGTGTGGACACATGCACCACCTACACAGTAGTTGGACATTGCTGAGAACACGGTGAAGTATGTGAACATGCCCACGTCACATCTCTTGCCACTGAGTCAGTGCAGGTGTCTGTATAAATGGACGGCCAGAGACTAAATAGAAATGCATGTGATGCATACCAGCACCAGACCCCATGAAGCACCCATGTCCAGATAGTGAATGCCACAATGGGGTGCATGTTGCACATGTCACTCCCCTGCAGGATCACTCTTAGGAAGTTTAATGCCATGACACAGGCATGCCTGCAAAGTCATACATCACTGTCTCCAGTCACATGGCCATGGCAGCCAGCCAACAACAGTCTGCACTGTGTCACAATCCTAGGACATGGGGAAGGCAAGTAATGTAACTGACAAGTGCACATGTCCATCCCCCAAAAACCACATCATCTGAACTACTATTTGTCCACGTCATACCAATTAGACATATGGGGGACATGAAACACAACTCTCTGAACATGAGCACCTCACAGTGTGCTGAGAGTGAAAAACAGCTGCCTGAAAGTCACAGTGGCATACACCTGTCTGCACAGTCATGTGATCAAACACCTATAAGTCACAGAAGTCTTGTCTCACATGGTCCAATAGCAGATGGCATGCTGACCCCTAACCGATAAACATCACAGGAGTCCCGACAACGTAGTCACAGCACAACGACACAGAGGCAGACACCTGAGGGAACATTTCACTGAGCACAGCATGTCAGCTGATACACGGGAGTGGGAGTACAGAGTGTATTGTATGCCCTGGAGTAGGCATGACTGTCCGGCTCCACCTGCAAGATGGATGAGCCCTGGTCAGTAGGCAGGTGGCTAGGCAAGTGTGACACACTTGACATACATACTCCTGAGGCCCAAACATTTTACCCACCCGCAGCATGGGGGTGTGGCAAATACCCCAGGGACATGTGGTGATTCTGATCTGCAAGTGGATCACATATCAAAGTTACACCCAGACTACATTGCACGACTCAGGCATTGTGTGAGCACTTGACCCACCCATGAAGGCTAACACAATATCACGGGAACAAAAGCTGTCACCCACCTTGAGCAAAGCAAAATGCAAGGACCCTGTACCCGAGTGACACAATTATCCTGAGCGTAAGGAGCACACCGGCCTATCAGATGGGTAGTGGCCATGTCACAATAGAGGGACATGGGTACTGGACAACAAGACTGATGTACTGGGGAAGTTTAACCACGCCACAGGAGGGCACATAGAATGTCAGACAGAGTTCACAGTGCAGTCTTTGACTCACCCCCTCCTTGCTGCTGTCTGCCCTTCAGCTGCCCATCCAGCTCCGGGAAGACCACCGGCAGGATCTGGAGCATGTGGGGGTCAGGGTCCGGTGTCCGCCCCTCCTGCGAGGAGGCGACAGCTTCAGCTGGACCCTTGCAATCCTCCGGGTCCAGCCCCGAAGGTCCTGCCACCTCTTCTGGCAGTTGCGGATCCGGCGCTTGTAGACCCCCACGGATCTGACTGCCCGGATGATGGCCAGCCAGATATCCTGCTTCTGATGGGCATCAACCTGTGAGGATGACAAAGTGAAAAGGCCATTACTACACATGCAACATATCCGTGCATCACACAGTTGGAAATACATGTCTCAATCACAGGGGCATATGATGTACACAGGCAGTGCAACGAGGGCTATGGACAGTTTGCCAGCAGTTACTACATGGTATCATTGCATGGGAAGTGAACCTTGTTTGAATGCACTGTTACTCCACTGTACCTGTTCAGTGCATGTGACTACACACTTTGGGGGTGAGTACTACTCAGTGAGCATGCTAGCCAGTGGTGTGCACACTGTAAATCCTGCTAGTCAGACAACATGCACAATTAGTAAGGCAGTGGACAGCACACTCACCTGCTCCCCTGGTGTCCCATACAGCTTGCTGTACTGTGAAAGGAGGTTGTCCAGCAGGGCCTGGTTCTCCTCATGGGTGAAGGCTGGGGCTCTCTCCACAGTACGTGCCATTGCAGTAGCCAGAGGATGCAGAGACAGCAGCAGTGTAGTGGCAGATGTAGTCCTGGAGCATGTAGTGCAGGCAAGTGAGCCCTCAGGGGAACAGCCAGCATTATATGTGTGCTGCAGAGGCAGATACTGTGCCATGTGTCCAAAGTGATAGGTCCAAGTCATATGCATCTTATGAATCTGACCAATCCATGGAATTGCAGCACCAAGACACGCCCACAGCATCCTTCAAAAATTTCAACTTCATGACACCCATGAATTTGCAACATTGTTGTGGCTGGCCAACTGAATTCACTGCATCAGACTAGTTGAAGCTTCAAAAACGCGTCCGTTGCCATGCCAGGCCCCAGCCAATGCGTGCGCACCGATCAGACCATTGCTGTACAACGCGTACCCGCTCACATTCAATGCAATGGGCCGGCCGGGCACACCGATCGGTCCATTGCTGTACAACGCGTACCCGCTCACATTCAATGCAATGGTCCGTGCGGGCACACCGATCGGACCATTGCTGTACAACGCGTACCCGCTCACATTCAATGCAATGGTCCGTGCGGGCACACCGATCGGACCATTGCTGTGCAACGCGTACCAGGCATACAATGCGTACCCGCTCACATTCAATGCAATGGTCCGTGCGGGCACACCGATCGGACCATTGCTGTGCAACGCGTACCAGGCATACAACGCGTACCCGCTCACATTCAATGCAATGGTCCGTAAGGGCACACCGATCGGTCCATTGCTCTACAACGCGTGCCAGGCATACAACGCGTACCCGCTCACATTCAATGCAATGGGCCGGCCGGGCACACCGATCGGTCCATTGCTGTACAACGCGTACCCGCTCACATTCAATGCAATGGTCCGTGCGGGCACACCGATCGGACCATTGCTGTACAACGCGTACCAGGCATACAACGCGTACTCGCTCACATTCAATGCAATGGTCTGTGCGGGCACACCGATCGGTCCATTGCTCTACAACGCGTACCAGGCATACGACGCGTACCCGCTCACATTCAATGCAATGGGCCGGCCGGGCACACCGATCGGACCATTGCTGTACAACGCGTACCCGCTCACATTCAATGCAATGGTCCGTGCGGGCACACCGATCGGACCATTGCTGTACAACGCGTACCCGTTTACATTCAATGCAATAGTCCGTGCGGGCACACCAATCGGTCCATTGCTCTACAACGCGTACCAGGACAGGTCACATGCATATGTCACCATGCTGGTCACTGGTGAACCTATGCCAGCCACATTTACTTTCCAGGGACTCAGGGGCACACCTACAACACCACACCCAGTCCACACTGTCTATAAGGCATGTGTGGCAGCATAACCTTATCTGTGTATGGGGCTGAACATGTGGATTTTGGGGTGGCACTTGGGGGCAGACACACCCAGGCTGTGCACGTGTTAATGGGGACAGGGTCCTTTGTGTGTTGTGCACATGACCACTGTGGTGTGCAACTTTTCATTTCTGAGCATGTGTCATGGTCACATTTCCAGGTTGTGTATGTGTATGACATGTCACATACCCCCAGGCTCACATGTGGGAAGGCATGTACGTCACAGGGTGGCCCATTCCAACAATAGTGATGTCCCTCCACAGTCTGTGTGCATGTTGTGTATCACATGTCTCTGACTCCATGTGCACAATGGGAGACAGTCTCCACATCCACGTGGTTTGTGCATGAACTTTGATGGTGTGTGTGTGTGTGTCACAGACGTCCATGTCTGTCCTGCAGAGGCTACAGGGGCCACCACCTGTAGGTGTCATGTTTGTTTTTCTGACGTGTACATGATACGCCATGTCATGCCAGTGTCCATGTGGCAAGACAGGCTCCCTGGGAATCTACCTGTCAATGAGCTGTGATGCTGTGGAGCATCTGTCCAGACATGTCACTGTGGTATGTGTGTGGAACGTTAGAGCAGTTAATGTGTACTGTGACACAGCCTAATGGTGTCCCATAGCACACCCTGGAACCAGTTGTCAACACTTGTTGAACAGAGAGATGTTAGATGATGTCCATGTAGGTGCCATATATGTCCAAACGGGACGACACACACATCAAGTACTTGTGTATGTTGATGATGTGTCATGTGAAATTGAGTATGGTGAACGGCACATTGGTGGGGTGACTGACAATCTTGCTTTCTTCACCTATGCACTGCAGGGCTCCTGCTGTCCATCGACCATTCCCAGACCTTGCAACGATGGTGGAACGTGACAGCATCCGACGGTACCGCTTCACCAGGCAGCTGATTGAGGATTTGGCAGTGCGGTTGGCCCCACATTTGCAGGCTGGCCGGCCGTATCCTACAGCGCTGACCCCCAAGGTGAAGGTGATGGCAGCCCTACACTTCTTTGCCACCGGTACCTTTCAACACACTGTGGCAACTACTGGTGGGATGTCACAGACTATGTTCAGCCGTGTGCTACGCGATGTTTTGGGGGCAATGTTGAGATACCTCAACCAGTACATCTATTTCCCAACACGTCAACGACTCACTGACGTCAAGAGTGACTTCTATGCCCTGGGGAGGATGCCACATGTAATTGGCTCCATTGATGGGACACATGTGTCTTTGATACCACCACAGGCACATGAGCAGGCATACCGCAACCGTAAACATTACCATTCGATCAATGCTCTGGTGGTATGTCTTGCAGATATGACCATCTCACATGTGTGTGCCCGTTTCCCCGGTTCTGCACACGATGCCTACATGATGAGGAGTAGTCGCATCCCGAGAATGATGTCACAGATGCCGAACCAGCGTGCCTGGCTTGTTGGTGTGTACTGACTTTGTACCATTGTGTGTGTTCTGCTATGTTGTTTTCCGCACACATTTTCAAATCGGCTAATGTGCAATTGTCTGTCTGTAGGTGACTCGGGATACCCCAACATGCCGTGGTTGCTGACACCCCTCAGGAACCCTGTGACACCAGCCCAGATGCGCTACAATGAGGCACATGGTCGGACGAGGAGGGTGATTGAGCGGACCTTTGGTCTCCTGAAGAGCCGCTTCCGCTGCCTGGACAAGACAGGAGGGGCCCTCCCATATGCCCCAGCAAAGGTGTGCAAGATTGTCATCGTCTGCTGCATGCTACACAACCTGGCAGTGCGGAAGGAGTTGCCTCTCATCCTGGATGACGATGACCAACGTCCGCCACCTGTGGAAGATCCTGGCCTGGGTCACGATGCCAGTGAAGATGATGATGATGATGATGGTGATGTACGCACACAGCTCATCACCAACTTCGGGGAACAACCTTTAGAACGCATGCATTACATCGCATGCCATTAGATCGAGGTTTTTACAATGCAAGTCGTTACAACGACTTGCACTGGAGGGCGCTATAGGACAGGAGTAGTTTAATTTACTATCCAACACCTTCCCTACTGTACGTAGGCTGGAGTTGGAATAGTAAATTAAACTACTCCTAAGTCCAGCGCCCTCCAACGCAAGTCGTTGTAACGGCTTGCGTTGTTAAAACCGCGATCTAATGGCATGCGATGTAATGCATGCGTGATATCGTCATACATCCCCAACTTCTTCAGCTGAATGTGAGTCTCCAGAGGGTTGTAATGTCAATGATTTGAGTTTGCATGATATGTGTGTGTGGTGCTCTGGTGCTGTTTGAGTGTGGCCATGTGCTACTTGACTGGATGCGTGTAGCGATGTGTCCTTGCAGGTGGTCTGTACTGCCCAACAGTGTTGACATGCTAACTTGGTTTTGTGTAGTTATCTCGTGACATGTATTAGACATGAGTATTGCCATTCTGTGCTGTTCTTCAGTGGTTTTGACTGTGTGTCATGTCTGTCCTTCACAGGGTGCTGCTGGAGTTGTCTGATCAACTTGGATCCCCCGAATCCATGATTCAACTTCCAAGGTGGAAGCAGTCGTTTCCCTACAGGTGATGTGCCACACACCCCTGGACTTTCTATCTTCTGCACTTTTTGACTTTGTGGCCACAGCCAGGTTGGATTAGCTTGCATTTGTAGTGGAAACTACATGTTGGAAATGTGTAATAAACCTGTGCTTGACTTTGGGATGTGCGTTGTCTGTAGTCACACATCTGACTGACATTTGCTTACTGCACCTGTTGTCTAGTTGACAGTGACTGTGAATAGGTGGCGTGTCTGTACATTCCACTGTACTTTGTTGAAACATCAGTATAGGTGATGAGTCTGATGGCCCTGGTGTGTATGTGTTTTGTGGCCCTAGTGGTGTGTCTCCCTCATATGTGTCACGTCGCCATGACTGACATGACAGTGTTGGACTTGCTGCAGCAGTTAGCATGCACAGTGCAATTTAGAAGATCAACATCTACATGACAAAAACCACGTTGGAATCACAACAGAGGCAGATATGGTGTATTGGTGAGTTTATTTACATACAGGTGTGAGGATGGTGCACAGGATGGTGGGTGCTGTACATAGAAATTTGGATCCAAAGTTCCCATGTGAATTGGAAGTCTTGGTAGCTGAAAAGTCCAGAGTAAAGTCCACAGTCATCTGATACATTTGGTCAACTAGAGCTCCCCATGTCATGTGGGAGAGTTGGCTTGGCTTCAACAGGGCGTGCAGTATGCACACAGAGGAAAAGTTCCAGAACAGGTGTTGGCTTCCTGGGGGATGTAGATGGCCATCGGCCTCTCAGTTTGGCCTCCTCGGACGGGACCCTCAGGTGCAGGCTGCGGCGGTGCAGGGGACTCTCTGCCAGAGTCCTCCTCCCTCCCTGTGGCATTTGCAGTTGTTTCAGCAGCAGATGTTGTGGGCACACAGGGAGGTGAGGCCATGTTGGTGCTGATCTGGCGGAGGCATGTCAGTATGTCCCTATGCACCGCTGTCAGTTGTTCCAATGTGTCCCACTTGGACTCCATGCCACACATGTGTGTCTCGACACGTGACATGTGTGTCTCGACACGGGACATGTGGGAGTCCAAGCGGGCATGATGGGCAGCCTGCTGCTGTTGTATGTCCTTGAGGATCCCCACTACATGGCTGACCTCTCCGGTGCTAGTCTGGTACGCATCCGCGATGCGTGCCAGTTGTGGGTCATCATACAGTCCAGACCCCTCTGCAAGGAGAGACCTATGTCTCCCACCCCTCACACCACCCCTGGCGACACGTGCAGGACCTGCAGTGGCACGCACAGGTGACCGTGGGCCCACTTGGGTGTTGTTCCTGGGCTCGTTGTCAGCAGCTCCAGTTTGGGCCTGGGTCCGTGCGCTGTTGTCATCTGTGGTCCTTGGTGTGTCCGTGTTGGCAGGGGTGGCCTGTGTGTTGGCAGTTGTTGGAGGGGTGGGTGCAGGGGGTGCAGATGTTGGTCCTGCTGGTGCTGCATGATGACTCACACCGGAGGGTCCAGCTGGTTCTTCGCCATCCGAGGAGTGCAGAGGCTGATCCACACCAGTGAGCTCAGTGTTCCCCGGAGCCTGGGACAGGGAGTCCTCCTGGTCTGCTGCTGTGTCCCCATCATCTCCTGTTTTGGGGAGAGACACAGATTGTATGTTATGTTTCTACTGGCATCAATTGTTCAAACACCTGACAGTTGTGACTGTACCTCTGGATGTGGGCCAGGACATTGCATTCTCCTAAATAGTGACAGTCAGTGAGTGATATTGGTGTAGCACATTGTCCTGCCAACCTGTGTCATGTCAATGTGAATGTTGAGGTGTGTGCATGACCAGCATTGGTGGTATTTGGTTACCATCCAGGCCTCCTTCTCCCCCAGCCCAGTTATCCCACCATGCAACGTGCTTGCATTGCAGGGAGTGCAAGTTGCCTTTCAGGATGTCAGGCAGTGGTGTCCTGCTGTTTGTTGTTTCACAGTTCCCAGCAGGGCCTTGTGCTCCCCACAGCAGTACCCAGTGTCAGCCATCTTGTGAGTCCTTATCCACTCCCTGTGATGTGAGCATGGTTGAGAGTGGTGTTGATGGGCCAATTGTGAGGGTGAGCAATATCTGTGCCTACAACTCCCATCATGCTATTGCCTCCACCCCCTTCCCAGCATGGCCATCCTTCCTTCCTTTTGACTCTGCTTCCCTGTGGGGTGGGGTGCCTGTGCTGACAGGATGGCTGGGAGTGTTGTCCTGGCAGTTGTTTGGCTACAAGTCCCAAGAGTGTCCCTGTGCTTCACACAGCATAACCCAGGGTGGTGGTTCTTTGTGGGATCTTCAGTTAGGCTGTGAGGCATTGCATTCTCCCAGGTGGGTTATGTGGAGTTAGTGTTGAGGGGTGTGTGAGGAGAGCTGCTTGTAACTATGGTTAGTGCTGTGAGTCCTCCTTCCCAACCAGCCAGATATCCCACCATGCAACGTGCTTGCATTGCAGGGAGTGCAAGTTGGCTTTCAGGATGTCAGGCAGTGGTGTCCTGCTGTTTGTTGTTGCACAGTTCCCAGCAGGGCCTTGTGCTCCCCACAGCAGTACCCAGTGTCAGCCATCTTGTGAGTCCTTATCCACTCCCTGTGATGTGAGCATGGTTGAGAGTGGTGTTGATGGGCCAATTGTGAGGGTGAGCAATATCTGTGCCTACAACTCCCATCATGCTATTGCCTCCACCCCCTTCCCAGCATGGCCATCCTTCCTTCCTTTTGACTCTGCTTCCCTGTGGGGTGGGGTGCCTGTGCTGACAGGATGGCTGGGAGTGTTGTCCTGGCAGTTGTTTGGCTACAAGTCCCAAGAGTGTCCCTGTGCCTCACACAGCATAGCCCAGGGTGGTGGTTCTTTGTGGGATCTTCAGTTAGGCTGTGAGGCATTGCATTCTCCCAGGTGGGTTATGTGGAGTTAGTGTTGAGGGGGTGTGAGGAGAGCTGCTTGTAACTATGGTCAGTGCTGTGAGTCCTCCTTCCCACCCAGCCAGATATCCCACCATGCAACGTGCTTGCATTGCAGGGAGTGCAAGTTGGCTTTCAGGATGTCAGGCAGTGGTGTCGTGCTGTTTGTTGGTGCACAGTTCCCAGCAGGGCCTTGTGCTCCCCACAGCAGTACCCAGTGTCAGCCATCTTGTGAGTCCTTATCCACTCTGTGATGTGAGCATGGTTGAGAGTGGTGTTGATGGGCCAATTGTGAGGGTGAGCAATATCTGTGCCTACAACTCCCATCATGCTATTGCCTCCACCCCCCTTCCCAGCATGCCCATCCTTCTTTCCTTTTGACTCTGCTTCCCTGTGGGGTGGGGTGCCTGTGCTGACAGGATGGCTGGGAGTGTTGTCCTGGCAGTTGTTTGGCTACAATTCCCAAGAGTGTCCTGTGCTTCTCACAGCATTACCCAGGGTGGTGGTTCTTTGTGGGATCTTCAGTTAGGCTGTGAGGCATTGCATTCTCCCAGGTGGGTTATGTGGAGTTAGTGTTGAGGGGGTGTGTGAGGAGAGCTGCTTGTAACTATGGTCAGTGCTGTGAGTCCTCCTTCCCACCCAGCCAGATATCCCACCATGCAACGTGCTTGCATTGCAGGGAGTGCAAGTTGGCTTTCAGGATGTCAGGCAGTGGTGTTGTGCTGTTTGTTGGTGCAGTTCCCAGCAGGGCCTTGTGCTCCCCACAGCAGTACCCAGTGTCAGCCATCTTGTGAGTCCTTATCCACTCCCTGTGATGTGAGCATGGTTGAGAGTGGTGTTGATGGGCCAATTGTGGGTGTGACCAATATCTGTGACTACCACTCCCATCATGCTATTGGCTACACTGACTTGACCAGCATACACAGGATTCCTTCCTTTGAGTGAGCTTCCCTGTGAGGTGGTGTTCTAGTGGTGGGTAAATATCTGTGAGTGTTTGTTGGTTCTATTTGTGCCACTGCCTTGCTGTATTTGTTGTTAGGTTTGTAGATCTCATGACACAGTTACATGTCACTATGAGATGGCAGGTATTGTGTTTGTCTGACTAGCATTCACATCTTGGGATGAATATCTTTTGGTTGCTGTGTATTTGCTAAGTGTGCATGGTTTGCCTATCCCCTTGACTGTGATGTGTGTGTGTTGTCACACCATATTGTATATATTAGTTGTGTACTCACCAGGCTCTGGGATGTCTGTTACTCCGTATACGCTCACTGGTGGTAGGATGGCCCGCACCTTCTCCTCCCAGGGCCTGAGGTATACTGGTTTTGCAGGAGGGCCACTGCCGGTGTGCTGGCTGAGGAGGTAGTCCTTTTTGAGTAGGTCCCGGACCCTCCTGCGCACATCATACCACCTGTTCTGGATGTCTTCCTTTGTGCGCAAACATGGTGATTGTGCGTTCACCCTGTCGACAATCCTCGCCCACATCTTGGTTTTCTGCGACAGGGGGGTCTGTTGTACCAATGTACCAAACAACTGTGGCTCTACCCTGAGTATCTCGTCTACCAATACTTCCAATTCACAATCTAGGAACTTATGGTTCTTCTTTGGGGGCATGGTGATGGGTGGTGGTGGTGATTGATGTGTGTGTGTGTGTGTGTGTGTGCAGGTGGGGGGGTGTGAGTGTAGGTTTAGCTGGGTGTGTGTGAGGGTGCTATTTGTAGGTGTGGTAATGGTGTGTGGTTTGTGTGATGTATGAGCTGTGAGTGTGTCTGTGGTTGCTGTGTGATGGTGTTGTGTGCTGGCAGGTCAGTGGAATTTACAAAGGATCATGGTAGGGATTTGTTGCCTTTATGTATGTGGAGTTGGAGGTGTGTTCTTGTTCCATTTTTTTTCCCTCCCTGTATTTATTGGCTTAGTGGTTGCTTGTTTGGCCCTTTTTTTCTAATTTTTCCTTGGTGTTTTTGGTGCATGTACGAGTCGTTCTTGTGTCCGAGTAGGACGCTGCAGTTGTCTGGTGCAATCTTGTCCGACTCGTTCCCGCTGTGTGTCAGCTAGGTTTCATATGCGGCGTACGAGTCGGTCGCGTAGTATTGGGTTGCTTCGGCTGGGTTTTGTATGCGTGTCGGTCGTACGGCTTGTGCTCCGGGCAAGTCGGTCGTGTTTTGCACGCACAGCATCGTACTACGCGGGTCGGAGTTCGCGGGTAAGTTTCGTTCGGGTTCAATCCGAGTGCGTGTCGGTCGGTTTGTTTTGTGTGATTTCCCGGCCGGATGGCTTGTTTCCGTCCGGCTCGGTCGGTCGTTTTTTATTCCGTCCGAGTCTGTCGGATTTCACATTCATTTCATCGTACTACCCGGGTCGTGTGGCGCCTGTCCGAGTCGGTCGGACTAAATTCCCGTACCGAGTCGGTCGGTACGTTTTCCGGCCCGAATCGGAATCGTCCCCATAATCTTAAGTTATCTGGAGATGGAGATATCCTTCTAAGACCAGTTGCCGTTTGGGAAACTTTTCTAACTGGGACATCCAGTGCTATTGCAACTAGATTCTGATCTCCAAAGTTTGTACTAATAATAGTACCATATAACAGACAGATTATGGGACACAAATATGTAATCGATTACTGAAACACAATTCCTCCCTCTAAAAGCAGGCACCCTTGAGGTATTAATACCAGCTATTGTCATCCCGTTATACAGATCATACGAGGTAAGGAAGACCTCCAGCTCTTTGCCCTTTGGATCCCCATCAGTTCCAATGTTAGGGACATGACACTTGCCGATGTTTGGGAGTTCGGCATTAAAGTCACTGGCTAAACAAACATATAATTGCTTGCTCTCATTAACTTTACGGTCCACCGTGGAAGCGATGTAATCAAACACATCAGGAAACCTTTGATTGGGGACGTTGAGAAAGTCGTTATAAAAGTTAATGATGTACAAATCCTATGCCCCCTTAAAGACTATCACTTGGAAATTATTTTCTGGCATGTTTAGGGTCTCTGCATGGTCCTCAAGCAACAAATTAATCCATATGGTTAATCCACCAGCGGGTCTCCCAGAGTGGGATGGAACTGCTGGTGTGGAGAAGCAGGAAAAACCTGCAAACATTATAGAGTTGGTGTCCCATGTTTCTTGAAATAGCAGGATGTCGTAGGAACTTATAAACAGCCGCCAGTCTGGAAGTAAGATCTTGGTGCAAATACCTGCAACATTCCAGCTCAAAATTCTTAACAGTCAATGGTTTCCTAACACAGAATCAATTATTGATGGGTCTTTAAAATAGAACAGCTTTAGAGTAGGGTCCGAGCAGTCAGACTCAGTCCAAGCCTTTACTTTAGGAAGAGCATCGTGTTCCTGGGGCAGAAGAGGTATGATTGAATTACAATGGTCGCACATGATCCCACGCCGGGTCACCGGGGCTTCCTCCATGATTGGCCTGGACACATCCTGTCAGTCAACCTCACTTCAATCAGTGAGGGGTGGAAACCTATTCATGCACGGTAGGTCCCAAAATGGCTGAGGGTGATATGGCCGTGGCAAGGGTCATTCCTCCGGGTTTGGGGGCTTGTAGAAATAACCCAACGGCAACGTGAGGATGTTGGATCTCGCTTGTGTCCTTACTGTGTTTCGGCCGAGTAATCTCCTCACAGTTTTAGGCCACCTAAAATTAACAACAATCCAGTCGCCAGGATACCCGCCGGACCATTAAAATGTCATTTCCATCTGGGCCATTAAAGCTCCTATTAACCCCAAGCCAATAGGAAACCTTATTTCGTGCCTCCTCCCAGGACTCTGTTTGATCATTTTTCAATGGAGGTACTTCTACCATTATCATAACATATGGGAGGCTTCTGGAAGGAGATTTACGGTAATTGAGCTGGGCTTGGTACCCAGAGTGCTACCCTTAGTACTCTGCATGGCTGCTACAAATGGGGAACAGGTGTTGAAAATGCAAGTGCAGTCCCCCGTCGCATCAAGGTTTGTGGCCTGATTGGCTACAGAACAGCTTGTAGATTCAAGCTGCCTAGCGGGCACAGGGTTGCTCATGTTTTGGGATAGCAACGTTTTCTGTGTTAGTTGCCCGGTTAACCAACCCTGGCTGCTACAGTTGGGGGCAAACGTTGCTGAGCCCTCTGCGGTTTAGTCCTGGGATGCAAGCGAGATAGGGGAGTTGGACATGGTTACTAAACAGTTTTTAATAGCTAGCAGGCGATCCGCAATTGGTTTCAGTTGCCTTTCCAAAATATCGGGGAATAGGGTAGACATTTTATCAGAGATGGTATCTCTTAAAAGTTATATTTATGAGCCCTTACCAGTAAGTGTTTGGTTTGTTTGTGGTTTTGTGTGGGGAATACTGTTGCTGGATTTTTTTTGTTTAACATCTGGTTCCAGGGATGGGATAGGTGCTGTTGATGTCTACGGAGTCGGGGCAACTCTCAGGGTTGACACAACTCAGTGCAGTGGCATAAGTACTGGTTGTGTGGCTGAACAAATGTGTTCTCCCATCATTTCTTTTAGTAGCCTCCGATAGTGGACTGCATAGTGCATCTGCAGGCGAACCTCTAACCTATATCGGTTCTCCCATGCTGCTCCCTTGACCTAAGGAAAGTCTGCACTCCTTTAGGGCTATTTCAGTACTCACGACCCCTATGTCTCTTTCCAGCATGGTATCAATGATAGTGGGCTTATGCGGCAGCATGGAAAAGCCACCTGCTTTCAGGTTACCCATGGTGTTACAATGTTCCAGTGGTAGAGTTAAAATGTTCACCTGTGGTATCCGGTAGGTGTAAATTCTGCAGTGCACACATCAGGGAGGAGGCCCAGCCAGCCTAGTCCATCCTTGGATGGATACAGACAGGTCCGCCCTTGGCCCGGACTTCACTCGTGTGCAACCCACGTGCCTCCTGAGTGGCTGGAGTGAGCGCGGAGCTATGTAGTGCCCCAGATGACAGCACTCCTCCCCTGGTACAGCTGGTCCCTCCTGGCAGAAGTTCTCCTGGGGCCTGGAGTCCCTCGGCAATCCCCCTGCAGTGCTGCAACAGTGAGAGCGGCGTCCCACATGGTGGGAGTGAGAGCAGTGCTATGTAGCATCACAGATGACAGCGCTCCCCCCGTACAGCTGGGGCCTCCTGGCGCAAGTTCTCCTGGGACCTGGAGTCCCTCGGCAATCCCCCTGCAGTGCGGCAACAGTGAGAGCGGCGTCCCAATTTGCAGTAGCATAGAGCCACTCACGGACCCAGTCAGACAGCGACAGAGGCACTTATACATTCGTTCACACACCTACACAGCAGTTATGTATCCTGCAGTATCAAAGGCAGTTGCACACACCGTTACATACCCGTATGTTCAATAATACAGCCAGTAAGCAATTCATAGTGCCACTTACATACACATTTAGACATCAATAGAGTTACTAAAAGTGCAAGTGATAAACTGGCATACGTACTTCAACATCTGGTGGCACACCCATAGACTGACTGATACACTCATTCAGATATGTAGTCAAGGAGTGAAAGACCTAGACACCCATTCAGAGAAGTAGCCCTTTAAACATGACTTAGGCCTAGTACTGCAGAGCCTGTGTGTGCAGTTTTATGGCCAGGATGACTTGGCATTTAAAACTACTTTGCCAAGCCTTAAACTTTCCTTTTACTACATATAAGTAATCCCTAAGGTAGACTGAAGGTAGGTCATAGGGTAGGGTGCTATGTCCTTAGAAGGTAAGACATGTACTTTGCAGTTTCAGTGAGTCACATACACACCTACAGACCCATATGCCCAGCTAAACATCCAGTGTCCCACCCATACGGTAGCTCACATATATATTTCGAAAAGCATAGAGGCACTCACTCACTCACCCAGCCAGTCAACAGAGACAGAGGCAATTACACATTCAGTCACATCCCAATACAGCACTTATCTATCCAGCAGTGAGAAAGCCAGTTACACACACAGTGAAAAACCCCAAACCTCAGTAATATAGCTACTAAGAAAACCATACAGGCCGTTGCATACAGATATAGAGACCCACAGAGATACTAAGACAGCTTGTCATCTGGCAGTTTCGTTTCTTTGGTCCTGAAGAGGAGTGTAGAGAAAATAAGGAGTTGGTATGTACAGGTGTAGAGGAACTGGACACAGGTATTAGTGTTGATAACTTTACAGAAGAGATTAGGAAATGTAACACAGTTTCTTCAGTGAAACCAAACTGTGTTTGTATATGTTGTCGATGCCCTCATTACAAAAGTCAAACTCATAATGTTGTTGTGTATTCAAAAACTGAAGAAGAGAACATAGATAAGTATCAAGAATTTGCTGCTTACTTATTTGCCGAGGAACGGTTCTGTGTGTCCACAGGCAAATCACATGTAAGTACTGCTATGATAAGTTAGAGGATAATAAAATGCCAGCTAGAGCAGTTATAACAAGTTAGAATTCAGTTTAATTGCACAAGAACTTCGAGATTTAAATGGTTACTAATTAATTCTTATACAATGTATACATCCTTTCCAAGCTATAGTTCGTATGTAACCAAAAACAGTGAAATTACCTCCAACAGAGCTACAGAAAGGTCTTAAAGGTAGCGTTGTGTACTTGCCATTAGATTCCAAAAAGAATATTGAAATATTGAGGTACAGAGAGATTTTGATGATCTACTTATTCTAGTAAATGGTGTCCCTACTAGGAGCAAAGAAATATGGCAAGAGTTAGTGGATGTTAATAAAGCAAAAAAGCAACATTATACCTGGTACAAAATAATATTTATTATAAACATGTTTATGTTGTTCAAGATATAACACATATGGAGAATGAAACATTACCGCCAAGTGGTCAGATTGAAAAGGTGGATCGATTGAGATCAGAAGAAATTTATGAACATTATAGCACCCATCCTCTGCATTCTAAAGAAGTTATTGGTGATGCTATTGATCTGTTCCAAATGAAGCAAGCAAAAGGAGCTCCCATTAGTGTGTGGCAGAAACATATAGAGGTTCGCTGTTTTCCACAACTATTTCCCACTGGAGAAGGTGGACTCTATAATGACCGCCCATACAGATACCAGCAGCTAAATACTGGTGTCACAGTGCACCAAGATAAACCACTGGTTAGGACATGATCACTGTGAGGCTGAAACAGGATTTGTCTGATTAGACTCAATTTGCATTATCCAAAGGTTGTTGGAGTCGGTAGCGGCACTTGTATGGAATCGGGACAATCTGAAACTACATATCCAATGATTCTTAGCCGGGATTGATCCATGCACAGCAAGTGGGCAGAGCCACCCACAAAAGCACTTCCGCATTGCAGGACATGGCCGAATATTTTGAGAAGCCGCGTTGCAAGATTCTCGAGGAGATTATCGTCTGTCTGGTAAGGGTGCTTTACACCTATCTGTTCGTTATTTGGGCAGCAGCCCCAGTGTGAGTAACTTGGGATGTCACAAGTCGCGTTCCTGCGCAATTGACTTCTGCCATAACTATTGGTGAGGCGCTTACTCCTCTTTCTCCGTTGGCGAGTCACATTTTCCGTGTACTCATGCGGAGAGAAAAGAAGCAGGTGTTTTAAACTTGGTTTACGGTACCATTCAAGTATGCTCAATCATTGTTGGCAATTCTGTACTCTGCTACAAGAGGTATAAGGAATAACTTTCTGGAAGCTCAGTTGAGCTGAAGTTATCAGAACTAAGGGGTCCATTACGATGGCGGGCGGACTTTGTCCGCCCGCCATCGCAACGGAGCCAGACACTGACCGCCGAAGTGGCGGCGGTCCCGCCATGAGAATTAGGATGCGCCCGCCACACTGGCGGGCGCATCCTGGGCCTTTTACATTGTGGGTGGATCTGCTGGCTGCAGACCCACTCGCAATGCAAAAGGTCTGTGCACAGCATTTCCATGCACTACATGGCAGGCACCACGTGGTGCCTGCCACGTAGTGCATTGCAATGAGGGGGGGTACCATAGGTACCCCCCATGTGCACCCCCCACCCCCCAACACCCTGGGGGCCCGCAACAGACCCCCAAAAGCAAGAACCGCATGCCTTTCCATGGCGGCAACGCCACCATGGAAAGGCGATTCACCGCCTGCATCATGATATGGATGGTGGTGTCTTGCAGACACCGCCACCATATTATGCCCTTTTTCCGCCCGGTCGACGAGTCGACCGGCGGAAAAGCGGCGGACGGTCTTTCCATCTGCCACGGACCCCCCAGCCATACTAATATGGCGGGGGGTCAATCAGGCAAGGATGGCGGGTGGATCGCCCCTGCCGGGCCAGCGGTGGCTACCTCCGGCCCGGCGGGGGCTTTCCACCCACCATCCTAATGGGCCCCTAAGTATTGTGTTTTTATCCCAGAGGTCAAGTCATACATTGATTCTCAACATTATTACGTTTTTCCTACAAACCCTTAGTTAAGGATTATATTTATATAGTTCCTTATTATTCATATGTCATGCTGCATCTTGTGCTATGAAGTCAATATGCATGTTTGCTCTACGTGTGATGATGGTTTGCTGATTTATCTTGCCACCTTTAACAGGGGTAATGTGTAGAGTTTCCATGAATTGATTACTCTTCATCCCTGTGATGCTAGGCGGTTGAGAGTTTGGTGGATGTTAAATCAGGATTATGTTTATTACCCCTTGAGGACCACAGCAGTAAATGTGGAATATTATATATATATATATATATATATATATATATATATATATATATATATATATATATATATATATATATATATATATATATATATATATATATATATATATAGATATATTACCTACTGGCGGTCGCCAGTAGGTAGTTATAGTTAGAACCTAGTTTCCATAGGAAAAGCATTTTTTGATTTGCTAATAACTTTGGCGTCGTTTGACGAATCTTCCTTAAATTCTCCAAAGAAAAGTCTATCCACGTCAGCTCCTATGCTGAAAGTTTGGGGGTGATTCGTCAAGCGGGGCCTGAGAAAAAAGGGGGGTCCCAAAACTCGTTTTCTCCATGTTAATTTCCATAGGAAATTTTGCGACGAGCTACAGCTCGAATTGCAGAATGGAATTACCCCAAATTTCTCAGAAAGGTAGAGCTTGGTTCAGAAAGCGACCTTTTTTTTAAATGGTGTAAATCCGTTCAGTAGTTTTTGAGAAATTCAAAAAATAAGAGTAAAAAAATCATTTTCCCATAGGAAATTTTGTGCAGGGCTACAGCCGAAACTACTGAACGGAATTACTCCAAATTTGGCAGAAAGGTAGTGCTTGGGTCAGAAAGCGACCTTTTAAAAAATGGTGTAAATCCGTTCAGTAGTTACTGAGAAATTAGAAAAATAAAAGTTTTGTTATCTGGGCGGAGCCTAAGTCGCGTGCGCGAGCTTCACTGTGATTGGCTGCTAGCACTCCAAACCAGGAAGTGTTGGCAGCCATCTTGTGGCTCGGTAGAAGCGAGTCACCTGAAAATGGAGAAACAAAGGTATAAAACAAGAGAAGGGGGCAGGGTAGAAAAACCCTGACCCCCAAGGTCTGCTCAGGGGGTCCCAGAAGGACCCCCAGGGCCAAAATAATCATTTAAAAAAAAATAAAAAAATCGGCAAAAATTTGCGCTGGGGTCGCGGGTTCTCGCGTTTCGTTTTAATGAGGCCCTTGGGTGGGCTAGGTTCCGGGGGTATTTCTTAAAAAATAATAGCATGGGCTCACAGGGGTTGCGTGGGTGCGCTGGGGTCCGCGCAGCCCCGGGGCTTCACTCATGTTGGGAGGGGGGTTGCGCAGCCCCCCTTCTGGAGCCTTGTATGTGCTTGTAACTTTGGCGTCGTTTGACGAATCTTTATGAAATTATCCAAAAAGTTTCTCTTTTTTGGATTAGCTCTTATATTGAAAGTTTGGGGGTGAATGGTGTAGGAGGGGCTGAGAAAAAAGAGGGTCCTAAAACGTGTTTTGTCCATGCAATTTCCATACAAAACTTTACAGAAGACTACAGGTGAAACTGCTGAACGGAATTACGCCAAATTTGGCAGGGAGAAAGGTGATGGTCCAGAAAGCACGCTTTTGTTTAAATGGTGTAAATCCGTTCAGTAGTTTTTGAGAAATATCAAATTTTACAGATATCGATATTTGAGAATTCTGACATGTGATTGGCTGAGGGGTTACAAGCAGCAGCTAGCGGCTTATTGGCTGTGAATGGTTGAAACCAGGAAGTGTTGGCAGCCATTTTGTGATTTACTCCGTCAGCTCGCATCTCTCCGTGTAGAAACCATCGGGTTCGTAGTTTTACCTCTGCGAGGCAACACTGGCATCTGTGTCTGTGTGAGATATCCCTTTCAGGCTGCCTCTCCTCATATCACCAGGTCGCGGCTATGTCTTTAGAAGCCCGTCCGTCAGCTCGGAGCTCTGTGAGTCAGTCTGTCGGCACGACCCCCTACACTACCTAAAGACTACCCAAACACCACTGCACTACCGCAATCCCTAAATCTACCCCCAGCACGACCCCCTACCCAAACACCACTGCACTATCCTAAACCCTAAAATACTACCCCCAGCACACCCCCTACACTACCCAAACACCACTGCATTGTTGTAAACCCTAAAACACTACCCCTAGCAGGACCCCCACACTACGGAAACACCACTGCAGTACCCTAAATCCTAAAACACTATCCCAGCACGACCCCCTACACTACCCAAACACCAGTAGACTACTCTAAACCCTAAAACACTACCCCCAACATGACCCCCTACACTACACAAACACCACTGCACTACCCTAAACCCTGAAACACTACCCCCAGCATGAACCCCTAAACTTCACAAACACCACTGCACTACCCTAAACTCTAAAACACTACCCCCAGCACAACCCCCTACAATACCCAAACACCACTGCACTACTGTAAACCCTAAAAGACTACCCTAGCATGACCCCCTACAGTAGACAAACAGCACTGCAGTACCGTAAACACTAAAACACTACTCCAAGGACGAACCCCTACACTATACAAACACCACTGCACTACCCTAAACCCTAAAACTCTACTCCCAGCATGACCCCTTACACTACCCAAACACCACTGCATTTTCGTAAACTCTAAAACACTACCTCCAGCACGATTCTTACACTACCCAAACACCACTGCACTACCTTAAACCCTAAAATGCTACCCCCAGCATGAACACCCAAACAGTACACAAATACCACTGCACTACTCTAAATCCTAAAACAGTAGTCGCTGCATAACTTCCCACACTACACAAACACCACTGTGCTACCCTAAATCCTAAAACACTACTCTCAGCACGAACCCCCTACAGTACGCAAACACCACTGCACTACGCTAAACACTAAAACACTACTCCCAGCATGACCCCTTACACTACCCAAACACCACTGCATTTTTGTAAAGTCTAAAATACTACTACCAGCAGGATTCTTACATTACCCAAACACCACTGCACTACCTTAAACCCTAAAACGATACCCGCAGCATGAACCGCCAAACAGTATACAAACACCACTGCACTGCTGTAAATCCTAAAACAGTACTCGGTGCATGACTTCCCACACTACAGAAACACCACTACACTACCCTAAAACGCTACCTCCAGCACGAACCCCCTACAGAACACAAACACCACTGTACTACCCTAAAGCATAAAATACTACCCCAGCACAACCCCCTACACTACCCAAACACCACTGTACTACCCTAAAGCATAAACCAGTAGCAGTCCATCAGCTTGCAGCTGTGCGTCTGCGAGCCGTCATGTCCGTAGCTGTACATGTGCGAGTCAGTGCGTTAGGTGATAGGTGTGTCTCTGCTAGCAGGGCCGTTGGCCCGTTGGTGTCCCTTTGCGAGTTAGACCGGAGCTCTCCCTCTGCGAGCCAGCACGCTGGAATGTGTTTGCGAGCCGATGGCCCGTAGCTCACACTGTGCGAGCCGAGCAGACGGCCCGTAGCTCTGCCTGTGCGAGCTGAGCCCACGTGCCGCAGGTGTCCCTCTACGAGGCTGCTCGACGGCCCGCAGGTCTCCCTGTGCTAGCCGGATCGCAGCTGTCACTCTGCGAACTGATATTGGGAATATAAGGCAGTTCTAAAAATAGCCCTTGTGTTTATTAGTTGGAGCTACATATAAGTGCGGATGCACAGCTTCAGGTTATTCAGAAAAACTCGATTTCCCTGATCTGTGAAGTGTACTCCATTACTTCTGTAGATATCAGCCATATCAAAACGTATGTTGCTGTTGTAGATCGACCCCATTCTATGGTCTCTGAGGTATGCAGACACAGCTTTGTTGACATTCTTCCTACATTTTTCAATCTGAGGACAAAATTGGTTTGACCATTTCCACTTCTGTTTTTGGCATATATTGGAATATACAAAGACAGTTTGAGACAAAAGCAACATCAATTGTCGAAAGGTGTCCTTCATTAGCATTTCCAAACCTACCCCAGTCAATGTGCCTAGGTCGTTTCCACCACAGTGCACAATCATGAGGTCAGGGTGTTGGAGATGCAAACAGGTTTTAACCAAAGGCAACAATTGGTGCCACTTCAATCCTCTCTGTGCAAACCATTTAATGTCCACATTTTGTAAACGTAGGTCTAAGTCAATACTTCTCTCTTCTGCATACCTCTTGCACCAGAAAACATAGCTATGTCCTACGATCCACACTAGCATTTTGAAGGTATGGCTGGGAGGTATGGATAGATGTCTGTAGCTCATGCAGTCCGTTTGTAGAATAAGAGATATGTTTAAAGATGGGGAACTACTTTTTTTTCTCATACAATACGATAACTGATTGGGAGATGCAAAGCATTGTTTTCTAAAAAGTAGGGTGCATATTAGTTTGTGGAAAAGCATCTTTGTCATTGGTTAATAAAAAGCAGTTTGAACGTGGAGTTCATATGATAGGATAAAATTTGCTCAGTTGAACCACACCTGCTACTTGTATATGGAAAGCACTGTTTGAACTCAAAGTAATGATGAACTTTTAACCTGTAGGTGCCGTAGAATGTTCTAGAAAGTGTTGATAGAATATGGTGAACTTCTCACCTGTATGTGTCTTTAGATTTAAAAAAAAAATGATTATATGGGAAGTTCAAAAATAACCAATAGAGAGAAGTTTTGCAATTTGAAAAAATCAAGGAACTATTCTGATTTGTTCTTTACATGTATTTATGTGTGGAGCAACAGGGAAATTGTGCCATTACTGGTTCCATTGTTGACGAGAGCGGTGCATTATATGTACTGTGTGACAAAGAAAGAATTGCATACGTTTGTGACATTTGGAATCTGAATACCAACTACGAACGTAAGTTAGAAATTAAGGTGTGTTATGTGTTGTGTAGTAGTGGTTAATATTTGAGGCGTTATTTTTAACTTTGAAAGTATTTTTTATATCTAAGTAATAGTGTTAGTGAAGTGTGGTGTTTCACATTGGTTCTAAAACATGTATAAATTGTGACTAATTGTTAAAGAATTACTTTATATATGTTTAGGAGTTTTTCAGATAAAAAAAATGTAACTTGTCATCTGTAAAAGACTGTATGGTTTTGAAAATTATATGTAGCGTTTATTTGGATTTGGATATGTATTGCAATGAGATAAACTGAATATCACACGTTTCCAAATTATTCTTAGTCTGGAAATAGTGGTGAAGGGGTTATACTAGAAAATGTATGTGTTATTAACTTAACAGAGATGGAACAAAAATAAGAAATGTTATGTGGACAATTTGTGGTCTCATTTTTTACATAAAGAGGTAAATTTCAATATAAGTTAAGACTGGCGTGTTGCTGGGAGGCTTTGAATTTTGGTGTTGTTCTGAAAGGCAAGTTGTTGGGGAGCGTTTCTTCAGAAGACATTTTTTATAAATATGTGAGAGATAAGAAATAAATGAAAATGTTTGATGTATATTTTCTGCATGATTTTGTTGACAGTGCTAAAGTAAATGTGATTATTAGTGAAGGTAATTGTTAGGGTGTGTTTGTCTGCTGAATATACGTAGGCTTTTAAGTGGTGCGGGTCCGTCACCCGTTTGAGATAGTTGTCAAATTTATAATCCCAGTTAAAGCTGTTAATATAGGTATAGTAAAGGGACGATACATAAAAAGTTTGGGAATTACACCTTTATTTACTCTGTCTAGCTCCCACTACTATTTTGTGCCCCCAGCGGTACTGTTTATAAAAATAATCTAATATAGCTGTTTGTATTATAAAAATAGGGGGGCATATTAGCAAGGGCACTATCGCCGCTTTAGCGGCACTTTTTGCCGCTAAAGCGGCGATATTTTTATCGCCCTATCAGCAAACTGTCTCTAACAGCAGTTAGCGACAGTTTTCGGGCATTAGCGCCCGTTTTTACCGCTTTGCATGTCAGCGATATTTATCGCTAATGACATGCAAAGTGGGCGTTCCTCACTAAAAATACATGCAGACAGTCGCAAACACAACTTCACACTATTAGCAAGACCCGCGAAGCGCTAAAAAAATGTGCGCTAACCCCGATTAGCGCTGGATTTTAACACCTGCTAGAATCCTGACTTAGCCATTATAGTCTATGGGAGGTGGATTCTACGGTTAAGTCCCCACCTGCCTATTAGCGAGTTTTTCCTTAGCGATGGGAATTTATCGCAAGGAATTATCGCGCTAATGCTGGGAATCGCCGCTATCGCTGGATTTGTATCGCATTGGAGATAAAACGTTGCTAATAACGCGTTATCTCCGCAAACCAATCCAGCGATAAAAAAATCCACGCTAAGCGTGGTTTGCGTTAATTAACGCACGCTGTTGGTAATAGGCCCCAGGATTTCTAAGTTTATTGCCATATTGGTAGGGTTTGTAGTATATAGGGAATGTTACAATTAGTTTCAATGGTATAAAACTGCACTGTATTATGTTGGAAATATTACATATACATAGGTTGTAATGTTATATTTTACACTGTGAGGTAGATTTGTATATAAGTGAAGACAGGTGTTATACTTCAAACCTGTTCATAATGTGCACAGATTACATGGAGAGTAAATGGAGAAAGTAAACATACATGTTGCTTTCTGTATGTATGTATGGTTAGAATAATTTGATGATGCTTTAAGATATAATCTAAATAGTGTTTGTGCTTTACACTTAGGTATACTGCACCGTGTTAGTATTTAGTGACTAGATGCTGCTAAAGGGATTATTTATTGCTCGTTGTTACAAAATAAATGTGGAAAGGGGCGTTTCTTTAGAAGAGATATTTTATAAATGTGTGAGAGATAAAAAGAAAAAAAAATGTTTTAATACATTTTCTGTACGGTTTGTTCACACTAGTAAAGTAACTGTGATTATAAGTGATGAAAATTGTTAGGTTGTGTTTCTGTGTTAAATATACGCAGGCTTTTAAGTGGGTCGGGTCTTAGCTGTGCTGTACACTGGTAAGCCTTTCAGATATCTGCAATTTTTTTATCCCACTCAAAGGTCTGAATATACGTATATTAAATAAATCGTAGAATAAAAGTTTAGGAATTACACTTCTGTTTACTCTCGTCATCTCACATTCTCCATTTTGTGTACCCAACAGTCGTGTTTATAAAAATTATAGAAATTAAATAATAGAGCTTTATCCAGTATAAAAATAGCACTTATATTTTTATTGGGGTGTTGGTGGGATCTTGGGGAAGAGGTGTGGCGCCGCGGCCAGGGCGACTGACGCTGGAATCTGGGGCTCACGGTTCGATCCCCAGCACCGGCGGCAGATCAGCCCAGCACCATGTGACTCTGGGCAATAGCTTGCTTAATCTTCCCGATGGCCCCCAGCGCCGGGATGCCTTCGGGTAGCTGTTCGCGCTTTACAAATACTGGATTTACATTTATTTACATCTGTAGTGTATAGAGAAGGTCGTAATGAGTTTGAATGGTACAAAAGGGACGTGACATATGTTTAAATATTAGATGGTTTTCGGAATAAGCTGTCTCTCTGTGAGTCCTTGGGCCCGCAGTTGTACCTCTGCAAGCCAACACTGGAAATATACTGCAGCTCTCTCTCTGTACGAGATAGCTCCTTCACGTTCCCTCTCCCCATATCACCATTCCGCACCTATACCTTTACAAGTGGACGGCCCCCGGCTGTTCCTGTGCGAGCCGGCCCGCTGCTGTCTGCCTACGAGGTAGCCAGTTGGCTCGCAGGTCTTCTTGTATGAGCTAGCCCGCCGGCTTTCAGTTGTACCTCAGCAAACTACCGGTCGGCTCGCAGTTGTTGGTCTGCGAGCCAGGTCAGTGTTGTATCTCTGCAAGCGAACACTAGAAATATATCAGAGCTGTCTCTGTACGAGATACCCACTTCACGTTCCCTCTCCCAACATCACCGTCCCGCACCTATCCCTTTATAAGTGGACGGTCTGCAACTGTCCCTATACTAGTGGGCCCATAGCTGTTGCTGTGTGATCCGGCCCGCAACTGTTCCTCTGTGAGCCGGCCCTCAGGACTGACTCTACGAGCCAGCCAGTCCGTTCGCAGGTGTTTCTCTACGTGCCAGCTCGCCTGCCCACTACTATTCGTCTGTGACCTGGTCTGCAGCTCTCCCTCTACAAGCCAGGCAGTCGGCTCGCAGGTCTTCCTCTATGAGCCAGCCCGCCGGCTCGCAGCTGTCCCTCTGCAAACTACAGGTCGGCTCGTAGTTGTTCGTCTGCGAGCCAGGTCGCTGTTGTATCTTTGCAAGCGAACACTAGAAATATACTGCAGCTCTCTCTCTCTACGAGATGCCCACTTCACGTTCACTGTCCCCACATCACCGTACAGCAGCTATTCCTTTAGAAGTGGACGGGCATCAGCTGTCAGTATACTAGTGGGCCCGCAGCTCTCCCTCTTCGAGCCGACGGGTTGTAGCTCTCCCTGTAGGAGCCAGCCAATCGGCTCGGAGGTCTTCCTCTACGAGTAAGCCCGCCGGCCCGCAGCAAATGACCGGTCGGCTCTCTGCTCTTGCCCTGCAAGCCGTTGGGCCCGCAGTTGTAGCTGTGCAAGCTAATACTGGAAATATACCGCAGCTCTCTCTGCAAGATACTCCCTTCACATTGTTTCTCCCCACATCACCGTCCCGTACCTATGCCTTTGGAAGTCGACGTCCCGCAGTTTTACTTATAGTAGTGGGCCCACAACTGTTTGTGTGCGAGCAGGCTGGCAGCACTCCTTCTACGAGCCAGGCAGTCGGCTCGCAGGTCTTCCTCTACGAGCCAGCCCACCGGCCCGTAACTGTTCGTCTGTGAACCGGCCCGTAGCTCTCTTTGTACGAACAGCGAGTTGGCTCGCAGTTTTTCCTCTACGAGCCAGCCCGCCGGCCCGCAACTGTTCCTCTGTGATGCGGCTTGTAGCTCTCTCTGTACGAGCCAGCTAGTGAACTTGCACGTGTTCCTCTAGGAGCCAGCCCGCAGGCTTGTAGCTCTCTCTCTGGGAACCATTGGTGGGTTCTCAACTATTATTTTTAAGAAATGCCCCCTGAACCTAGCCAACCCAAGGGCCTCATTATCTTAAAACGCGCGACCCCAGAGTACCAGAATTATGCAGGTAGTACTGTTCCATTGTGGAAATCATTGATGTAGTTTCTTTGTATGTATTTTTATAATTATATATGTGAAGATTTTTATAATTATACATTTGAATATTTATATATAATTATTTTAATTATATTAATCTGTTTTCAAAACTGTTATTTTTTTACAGATATTTTGCATCATTATTAAGAAAGAGATACAATGACGAGAAAACAACAAAGAAAAAGAAAAGAAAGAAAGGAGGTTTATTTGAAAAAAAAAGGAAAAGAGATATTAGATCCATTACAACATGGATGTTATAAGAAAAAGTGTTCTGGTAAGAAAAGTAAAGTTTTTTTTAAAAACTTGCAAAAACTGTTATTAATATTAAAAATATAGAACAGACAGACAGAACAAGAACAGTGAAACAACAGCAAAAGAAAAATGTTCAAAAAAGTGGAAAATTGGATTATCGGAAAAAGAATGATGTTGGAATACATAACAAACAATTTTTAGAAATTCGAAAACGAATATATAAAAGTAGAGTACTGCAGAACTTACTAAAAAAATGTAAAAAATATAAAAGGAGATCAGCATTTTACAGACAAAAAAAGGAGATTCTAAGTGTTATTGAAGAAGCTTTTGAATTAAAAAGAAGATTGTTTATCTTAATTTTAAAAAGATTGAAGACTTTAAATACAATAATGCAGCGTATGAAGGACAAATGTAAGAGAAAAAGAATTGTAAATAGAACAAATTTTTGTAAAATATTTTCCGGGGAATGGAAGCATACTTCTAGTACAGAACCTTTTTTTAATGAAGAAAGTTATTTTCAACAAAATAGTTTAGTGCATGCAGTTGATACCTGTGGTCATTCTTATGAGGTGCGAGATGGTTGTGCAATTCAGAAAGAAAAGCTAGTTCCTAGAAATGTTGAAGAATTAAAAGCTGAGGAAGTTCAAGGGAGACGTACCCAGGCTCCAGTGTTTACATGGGATTGTAGTAGTATTTGTAGTATACGTCAAGAATCTATTGATATTTTACTAAATTTCTTAAGAGAATATGGAAGAAAAACTGTGAAACAGAAGATTAAGATATTACAAGGACTGGATCCTTGCAAAGTGAGAAAAATACAGGCTTGCAAGGTCATTCTCTGGCTTGTCTTTCTAGGAAAGTGTGTCAAAGTCGTTTTCATCATTTGAGAATGTTAGCAGTACATCATTCAGAAATGCGGAAATTAGTTAGAAGATTATACTACGTGAAAAGTCCTGCATTATGTCTAAATGAAATTAATACAGCTCTTTTGCATGGTTCAGTGTTGGATGTAAAAAAGTATGTGATGATATAGAGTTACGTTATTTTGCCGCTCAAGAGGAGTGCAGAGAAAGTGAGACTTTGATAAGTGTAGGTGTTGAAGAAGAGGAGGAAGATACTACTGATGTCAAGTTTGAAAAAGAAATAACAAAGTTTAAAGTAGTTTCTGGTGAAAATCCCAACTATGGGGCCTATTAGGATGGCCGGCGGACTTTCGTCCGCCCACCACCCTAGCGGTGCTGGGACCGGCCGCCAGTGGTGCGGCGGTCCCGCACCAGCGATTAGGATGCCACCGCCACCGTGGCGGTGGCATCCTCCATTCCCAGCATTGTGGCTGGTGGTGCACACAGCACCGCCCGCCACAATGCTGGGAATGCACTGTGTGCATTGTCATGCACAAGGTGACAGGCACCGCGCGGTGCCTGCCACCTTGTCCATGACAATGTAGGGGGGTACCATAGGTACCCCCCATGTGCACCTCCCACCCCCCCAATTTCCTGGGGGCCCGCAACGGGCCCCAACAGCAAACTCTGCATGCCTTTTCATGGCGGCATCGCCGCCACGGAAAGGCTGCTTCCCGCACCCATGCTAATATGGATGGCGGTGTCTAGCAGACACCGCCACCATATGTAGCCCCTTTTCCGCCCGGTCGACCGGTCGACCGGCGGAAAACTGGCGGACGGTCTCTCCGTCCGCTGGGGTCCCCCCCGCCATACTAATATGGTGGGGGGTAAATGGGTGGCGGGCGGAGGGAAATGTAGGGCGGATCGCCACCGCCATGCGGGCGGTGGCGATCCGCCCTACATCGTAATGACCCCCCATGTTCTTATTTGTTGTCGACGGACTCATTATAAAATTCAAACTAGGAATGTAGATGTGTTTTTAAAAAGTGAAAAGGAAAAACAATGATAAATGGAGAGAATTTGCTTGTTATCTGTTTGTGGAAGGTCGTTTTGAGTTAGGTACTGTACAATGCATTTGTAAATATTGTTATAATAAATTAGAAGAAAACAAAATGCCAGCTAGAGCTGTCCATAATGACTTAGAAGTAGTACCTATACCTCCAGAACTTAAAGATTTAAATACATATGAGGCTATCCTTATACAATCTGTGCACCCTTTTCAGGCTATAATTCGTATGGAACCTAAAGCAGGTAAGCTGCCTCCAACAGATCTACAAAGAGGTTTAAAAGGAAGAGTTGTGTATTTACCTTTAGATTTTAAGAAAAATGTTGAAACTGTTGGTGTAGAAAGAGAGGATACTGAACCTGTAGTCATTCTTGTTAATGGTGTACCCACGAAGAGTCGGAAAATATGGGAAGAGTTAGTAGATGTGAGAAAAGTGCAAAAGGCTACATTGTATCTGGTGCAAAACAATATTTACTATAAAAATGTAAATGATGAAACAGACATTTCAAGTGGACAAATAGAAAAAGTGGAGGACTCAAAAAAGAAGAAATTTATGAACATTATACTATACACCCTCTACATTCAAAAGAACTGATAGGAGATACTATTGAATTGTTCCAGATGAAAAAAGCAAAAGGAACTCCCATGAGTGTGTGGGAAAAAGTTTGGAAGCTCGTTGTTTTCCACAGCTGTTCTCTACTGGAAAAGGTGGACGATATGATGAACGACCAGTTCAGATTCCAGCTGCAGAATATCGTAGTTTACGACTGTATTCAGAAGATCCAAGATTTCGTCAGTGTATTCCATATTTATTTAATCTTTTATTTGAGAGTGATCTGTCCGCACTTTCATATGCAGTCAACCACATATTGAAAACGGGAACGCATCTCTTACATGTTTCTGCAAAGGAATTTATGGAGAAAGTTGAAGGAAGAGACGAACATTTAGAATCACAGTTAATTAATTTGATGGCATGTCAACGTGGCACTAATGAATATTGGTATCGACGTCATGGGGAATTAAAATGTATGTTAAGAAATTTAGGAACCCCTACATGGTTTGTTACACTTAGTTGTGCTGAGTACGCATGGGATGATTTACTGGATTTTCTACGAGAAGCAAATTCAAATATAGAACATATTGAATTGAAGACAGCTGGAGAACTGTGTTCCCTGGATCCTGTAAATGTATGCAGATATTTTAATCATAGGTTTGAAGCTATGATGTCCTTTATCTGTAATAAAAAAATCCACCTATTGGCGAAGTTATTGATTTTTTGGGGAGAAAAGAATACCAAGCTAGAGGTGCTCCTCATATACATATGCTTTTATGGATCAAGGATGCACCTAAATTTGGAACTGATTCGGATGAGACTGTTTTGTCTTTTATTGAAGACTATGTTACCTGTGCGATTCCAAAAACAGGAGGAGAAAATATCTTAAGACAGCAAGTTTTACGGTTTCAGAGTCATCGATGTGGAAAGTATTGCCGACGGAAATATAAGTCAAAGGATAAATTTTACACAAAATGTCGATTTGGCTTTCCACGTCCAGTAATTTCCAAAGGAAGAGTGAACAGTTTTATGTCAGCAGTGAGGCATACCATCACTCGAAAATCACCCAAAAATACTTATAATTTAAAAAGAACAGAAGAATCGAAGTACATCAATGATTACAATCCGGTGATTTTGAAGATGTGGAATGCAAATATGGACATACAATATGTTGCAGATAACTCAATTGCTGTTGCTCGCTATGTCACGTCATATATTACCAAGTCTGAGAAGACAGAATTGAAAGAAATGTGGGAGGAAATTTCGCAGGAGAAGACACTTAGCAAAAAATTGTACAGCTTCAGCTTGAAGATGCTTTCACATCGAGAAATTGGATCGTACGAATGTTCGGATCGATTGACATCTGCAAGCTTATATTCAAAGTCAAGAGGGATCATCTGGATAAGTCTTGGTCTTGCTGCAGCACGAAATCGAGTTTTGAAATCTGTACAAGAAATTGAATACTTGGCACTCAATGAACCGGAAAGTACAGATATTCTGAAAACAAATATGTTGGATACATACTATCCAAATAGAAGTCCATACCTGGAAAACATATGTCTATATGAAATACTGCAACATTATAGTTTTAATAAAAATATCACAGAAAATATAAATGAAGGAAAATACGCTGTAATTGGATCTGAAGGATGTTTGGTAAAGCATGACAAAGGAAATCTGATTAATCACAGGAAATTAAGTTGTGATACTCCAGATAAAAGAGAGTTTTTCTATTTAGCTCTTCTGCAACTCTTCAAACCTTGGCGGACTGAAATGGAATTACTTGGACATTTTGACTGCTATGAGGATTCTTTCAATGCATGTAAAGATAGCATTGAATGTACAATTTTTCCAAATTATCTACAAATGTTGAACGAAGACATTAATCAAGAAAGAACTATTGCAGCTGAAATAGCTAGAGATAGTTCTCAAGATAGTCAGAGTTCTGCTCCACAAAGTCAAGATCCACTAGGAGAAGCCATACTTGAAAATGAAGCGGCAATAGCAATGAGTGAAGTGGAAACGGTGATGCAGCAAGCACAACAGGACAATATTGATTTGGAAAATTTAGAGCAACGTCTGAATAGTGAACAGAAAGAAATATATGACCAAGTTACACAACAGATACAACATGGATTACTACATGAAAAGAATGATTGCCAATGTACATCATTTAGACCTATTCTTATGTACATCAGTGGACAAGTTGGAACGGGGAAAAGTTTCTTGATTAAATGTTTGATTAAATGTTTGTCAAGTTATCTACAGAAAACAACAGATTCACATTTGTCTTGTGTTGTAACTACTCCAACTGGGTTAGCAGCACACAACATTAAAGGGATTACATTACATCGTCTACTTATGTTACCAGTAGAACATGAAAATAAATTGGAATACCACAAGCTATCTGGAGAAGCTTGTTTCGAAGTTTCAAGAGTACTAAAGAAAATGAAACTTCTGGTAATTGATGAAGTAAGCATGGTCTCAAACTTAATGCTTGCGTTTGTACATTTGAGGATGCAGCAGATTTTAAAAACAAATTACGATGTTTTATTTGGAGGGAAACATGTAATTGTATTTGGTGATTTACTACAACACACACCTGTGAAAGGCCAACCGGTTTTTAAAACTCTTCTTCATGAAGACACTAAAAAATCTTTGGGAAGTATTGGAAATGTGAATATTTGGAGTTATTTTGAATATAAGGAACTTATCAAGAACATGCGACAAGCAAATGATGAAGATTATGGAAATATTCTTCAAAATATTAGAATTGGTGTGTTAACAAAGGATGGAAAAAATGCTTTAGAAAGTCGACTACTAAAAAAATTGTTTCCAACAGAAAATATTGCGGCTGAAACAATCTACCGAAGAATTGCAGAAAAGAAATCTATAATTTGCCTTATGCCAACACTGAAAGAATGCTCTAGATTCAATGAAGAACTGTTGAAAAAGGAGAATGAACCGATAATGAAAATGGTAGCTATTGATAAAATAAAACATGATGAGTAACTATTCTTTTGTCAGAGAAATTGCAGTTAAAATTAGACTCTTTGGAAAAATCAATATCTAAGACTGCTGGTTTGGAAAAGACCTTGTATGTCTCTGTAAACTGCCGGGTAATATTACGGCGTAATTTAGATGTTGAAAAAGGTTTAGTAAATGGAGCAATGGGGAAAGTTGTTGACTTTGTTAGTTATGCAAATAGAGATGAGATTGAATCTTTGAAGATTAAATTTGATCAGATTGAAGAGGTGAAACAAATTGGACGCTGTTGTGTTCGTTTCTTGCTAGTAAAAGATTTGTATGTTCGTAGAAAACAGTTTCCTGTTTGTTTAGCATATGCAGTGACTATTCATAAATCTCAAGGTTTAAGTGTAGATAATGCTTTGTTAAATATTGGAAGTTCTGTGTTTAAAGAGGGTATGGCGTATGTTGCATTGTCTCGAGTAAGAATGTTATCCGGATTGTATTTGATTGATTTTGATGAGCAAAAGGTTAGTGCAGATGTAAATTGTGTAAAAGAGTACAATAGGTTAAGAAGACTCTATGCTCCTAACTTAGGTGAATATCCTATTTATGAAAAACGTTTAATACGTCCAAAACGAAAATATGATAAAGATTATACTGAGATTGCAAAGAAAAAAAGAATTGAAAAGAATGACGAATCTGGAAAGAAAATAGAAGGTAACACAGTTGCTAATATTGTAGGATATCAGTTAGAAAATAGTTCAAGTATCAACTGCTATGCTAATGTAATTGTGAACGTTGTTTTATTTTTAGAAAATCTACAGCATGCAATTATTGAAAATCGAGAAAAAAGATTTTGTTCTTTGTTACATTATATTTTTGAGAAGTTGAAAACTGATAAAATGAAAATCCATAGTGCTTCTGATGTGCGGAATCTTTTGGATATATGTTCTGGTTCTTCACAATTTACACAGAATGTACAGCAAGATGCTCAGGAATTTCTTATGTTTATGCTTGCAGTATTAGAAGATGAAGGTATAGAAATTGAAAATCTGTTTGGACTACGTTACAGATGGGTTTATAGATGTGACAACTGTTCATTTTCATCAACCACTAAAATAGACACTGAACGATTCATATATTTGACAATGCCAGATTTGAAAACAGTGTCTTTCAACGAACTAGTAAAATCAGCTAATCAACATATGGAATGTACTCAGTGCAAATCGGAAATGTTGTCAACATTACTTATAGAAAGATGTGGACAATATATTATTTTAATGCTGCAACGTTGTAGAGCAGATAGAACAAAATTGGAAACCAAAATAAAAAATTTTGTAGCTGGTCAAGTGTCAATTTCAGGAAGAACTTTTAAAACAATGGCTATTGTTTTCCACGATGGACCTACTTCAACATCTGGATACTATACTGTCTATTTAAAATGCAATAAAGGATGGACACTATGTAATGATGCGCATTTAGAGTATACATTTCGGTTGCCTAATGAATTACCAAATTCATACTTAATATTTTTGATGCCAAAATTCTAAGAAGATATGAACATGAATTACTGAATATATTTTGGATATTTCCACTACAAATGATTTTAGAAACATCATTCACCCTATTGGAAACATGTGAATATGATTTTAGAAGTGTACGTTGGATATCGTCATTGAAATGTTTTCAGAAACATCATTCGGCCTCTTTTGAAGGTGTGTATATGAATTCAAAAGTTTATTTCGGATATACTCAATGGAAATATTTTTAGAAACATCATTCGGCCAATAGGGAAGATGTTCATAATTACGGTTTCAATTATTAATTCTGTTCTTTCATATTGCGTTTGAAAAATTGTGTTTGAAAGAAGGTGGTGATATATTTGATCTTTGTATTATATACTATGTTACAAAGGATGTTTATTTGTGAAAATGTAAATACCAAGTTGCGTTGGTTGTAGACATTTTGAAGAGAAGTATGGTTTTTTTAACAATCTTATTGATTGTATTTTTTTGCCCGCTGTCATCTGATGATTAACATTGAAATCACTGTTTATGGTGAAATTCAATACAATCTGAAGACAGCAAAAAATGGCAAATTGAATATGTGATGTAATTGTATACTTATGTTGTGTTGCGAAAACTATAACATTATATCTAATAACAGAATTTTTTTCTTCTTTTTTACAGACCTTACTACTAAAGTTTAAAATACTTGAAATTTGCATTTAAAAAAAGAAGTGAAATTATATTACTAATAATTTCATATCTACTTGGAAACAGGTAAGATTAATCCACCCAGGTACTAGCCTTGCAGTCTATCAAAGACACTGTGACTCCCCATGCCCATCTCCAGTCACCCAGCCAGTACTATACACTAATGCAATTTCTCCACTAATACCCAAGTACTTATAAATTCAGCATACACTCTCCTTGCAGTACTGTAATCATCCAGTCACTGCTGATGTACTCATATAATGGCCGAAGCACTAACAGAAGCAGTGCTACAATTGTCTGTGCACTATCCATACAGACCTCTAAGCAGGCACATACTACTCATTCACTCATCTAAATACCCTGGTACTACCCATGCAGTCTAGCAATCACCCTGTCAGTCCCCATGCACTTCTCCAATCACCCATCTAGCGCGGTGTACTTATCTAATCACTTCGCTAATACCAAAGCACTTATAAATACACCATTGTTAGAAATGGGGGTCTCTAGTTGGCAATGGCTGGCCACTGTCCAAGTAGGGACCCTTCTTCCTAAGTCAGAGTGAGAGGGCTACCCTCTTTAATACCCCTGCTCAACCCTGTGGTAACGTAGCACGAGCAGGTAGGCTTATCTCAGAGGCAGGGTGTGAAGCATTTATGACCATACACAGTAACACAGTGAGGAACACTACAGAGGGACACCACACAAGTAGTTATAAAAAGTAAGTATCTTTATATAAAGGCAGATTTATCACAAGACCAATAACTGTAAAAGCCACAATACTGTCAAAAATAGGATAGCTGTTGAAGGGCTGTCAAAGATAGTTCACAGGTTGCAAGAATAAGGTTCAAATTCAAGGCAGGGGTCTCTGCGCCCTTTCTCGTTCAGAGGTTGCAAAAATAAGGTTCAAATTCAAGGCAGTGGTCTCTGCGACCCGTTCTCTCATAAGACTGTCAAAAATAGGATGGCTGTTGAAGGACTGTCAAAAAATAGTTCAAAGGTTGCAAAAATAAAGTTCAAATTCAAAGCAGTGGTCTCTGCGACCCTTTCTCTCACAAAGTACCTGGGTTTAGTAGCAAAACCAACAAAATGTCGCAAAGAAGTGTTAGCGATGGATTTCCTCACGCGAGGCCGGCGATGCGTTAAAATCCTTGCCGCAAGGGAGGATGATGCGCCGATCTGCTGATGCGTGCGGAGACGATGCGACAAACTTCTTCACGCTAGGCCGCCGATGCGCTGAGGCCTTGCCGCGAGGGCGAAGACGATGCGACGATCCTGTTGCGTGTGCGATTGTGTTGCAATGCGAAGAAATGGCGCTCCGCGAGGGAGCGACGAAATCCGGTGCGATGCGATCAAAATGGCGGACGCACGGCGTCCGCAAAGCGATGTCTTGAAGCGATGATTTCTTTGGGGGTTGCGAGCGCTCGGCGACAGCAGCGCGATGATTCTTCCAGCGGGTCTCAGCTGCAGCGGCTCGCAAAGGGGCGTTAGCGATGGTTTCGTGTTGCGAGCACCCAGCGGCAGCAGCGCGATGATTTTTCCAGCGCTCTCGGCTGCAGCGGCTCGCAAACGTGCGTTAGCGACGATTTCCAGCACTCTTTTCTCTGAAGCAAGCTAGAGGCCCTGGAACTCACAGGAGCCTCATCAGCAGATAGCAATCCTCGCAGGGAAGAAGCAGGAGGTTGGTGGTGGAGTCTGATGTGCCTGAGACTCCAGCAGGAGGCTAGCTCTTTTCCTAGCCCTTGGGTAATTGCTGTAACAAAAATAAAAGTTCTCTCAAAAGTTCCTTTTCCTCTTCTTCAAGGTCCAGTGGTCACTGCTGCAGGCCAGTGCAAGAAACAACACACAAGCACAAGGACAGTCACTTCCTGCAGATTCCTCCAGGGGCACGGACAGAGTTTCCTCTCCAGATCCAAAAGCAATACAAAAGTAGGGGTTTGAGCACAGATATTTATACCCCAAAAGCCTTTGATGTTTGAAGCTACCAGTCACTGAACCTAGCCAGAACCAGTTCTGCTCAGGCCTGGAGCACTTTGTTTACCAGGCTGCATCCTTCCTTTCAGAAAGAGGGGTCTGCTAGCAGACACACAGTGGGAGGTGGAGCCAGCATTCACCTTGCCAGGCACAGCCCTATTCAGATCAAAGAGCCACCCCTCCCCACACTCTAAATGCAGATCTCTCTATTCAACCCAGGTCTGACTCAGCCTGCCCTGCCCCTCTAAAACCAGACACCCAATACACATAACAGCAGAGCACACTGGAAGGCTTAGGCAAGAAAATACCTACTTTCTAAAAGTGGTATTTTCAAACACAGAATATAAAAATAAACTTCACTAAAAGATGTATTTTAATATTCTGAGCTCAGGCATACTAAATTCGTTTTTCTACCATGTTCCTGGGGCCAGTTAGGACTATAGAATGTAATAGTCAAACTGCCCATTCTAGCCTATGAGGAACAGGTAGCCTTACAGTAGTGAAAAACGAAATGGGGTGTAATTCACTACCAGGACATGCTACACACACCAAGGCATGTCCTACCTTACACATACAATGCACCCTACCATAGGGGTGACTTACAGGATGCCAAGGGAAGGTTCAGGGGCTGGGAAGTGGGTGCACTTCACAGCCAAGATGGCAGTTCTGGACTGCACACAGACACTGCAGTGGCAGGTCTGAGACACACTTTACAAGCTGCTTCTGTGGGTGGCGCAAACCAGCGCTGCATGCCCACCAGCAGCATTTGGTTTACCAGCCCTGGGCACACACATGCCACACTACTAGGGACTAACAGGTAAACCAAATAAGCCAATCAGGGATATACCAATTCACATAGACATATTTACAAAGGGAGAGCATATGCACTTTAGCACTGAACAGCAGTGGTAAAGTGCCCAGAGTCATAAAACCAACAGAAACAGATCAGCAAAAATACAGGAGGCAGGCAAAAAGTTTAGGGGTGACCCTGCAAAAAGGGCCATTTCCAACACAACCCCCTTCCAGCCAAAACGCAGGGTAGACCAATCACTCCTTTGATGGGCTTCCCTGCTTCGGGCGATAGAACACGGAACTGGCCCGCAACTGCAGGGGCATATGCCAGCTCTACTCCAATCTGAACCCTGGTGGACCCCTCTGTCCACACTCCCAGGGCCCACTAAGATAACCAATGGGGAACTCTGCCCCTCACCTGTGGACACCACCTGTGCAGCACCTAACCTTAACTGGCCCCCAGGTGTGTCCCAACAGATAAACGATAAGCCACAGTAGCCACTGACAGTAGTCAGGGATGAGACCCAGGCCTTATACCTCTCAGGGCTCACTAAGACAACCAATGGGGAACTCTTCCCCTTACCTGTGGACACCACCTGTGCAGCATCTAACCTTAACTGGCCCCCAGGTGTGTCCCAACAGATAAACAACGAGCCCCAGTAATCACTGACAGTAGTCAGTGATGAAATCCAAGCCCTATACCTCTCAGGGCTCTCAAACTTTTGTGGCATCAGAGAGTGAGGGGCAGTAACCCCAGGTGCCTGGCACCTTTTGTACACTCTCCCTCCTGTCAGGTCAGGCAAAGCACCCGGACACTGACCCACCAGCCCTGGGCCTGTACCCAACGGCGGGGCCAGCGACTGGGGTGGGCTCCCCCACACCCGGTCCTTCTCTTTGGGGCTCGGTACCCTCCCACTTGGAGCGGTACCCCCCTCCAGAATTGTCAGGGCACCTGAGGCAGGTGTCCTGCATAATTTTCCCACCAGTTCAGGGGTTCTATCCTGCAACTGGTATCCCAGCATAGGGTCTGTACCCTTAGACTGGGCGGAGGTCAGGAGTGAGGCTGCCCTCTCCCCGCCCCTTTACTGGGGCCCGGCACCCTCCCACCTGGAGAGGTGCCTCCATAACACAAACCGGGAGGGGCACTGTTAGCAGTTGCCCCTTCCTCCAGATCAGGGGGACACCCTGAACCTGGCCCCCCAACCTAGGGTCTGTACCCTTAGGCTGGGCCTGTGCCTGGCAACCCAGGACTTCTGGGGAGTACACCAATTCCCCCCAAGGAAAATACACTCTTCCACTAGTTCAGGGCCTTGTCCCTGCAACTGATCCATCAACCTGGAAAAACCCTCAGGTGGTACTGGGGTCAGAGGCGAGGACTCCCTCCCTCTGCACCCCTTCCACCATACTGCACCCTCCCACCTGGAGTGGTGCTTTTAGGAAAAAAATGGTCGGGACACTGCTTACAGTTGTCCCTTCCTCCAGGTCAGACAACACCTGGACCTGACTTACCATCCCAGGGACCAACCCCTGGGGTTGAACAACCGCCTGGCCACCCAGGACTTCCTGGGGAGCACACAGGCTCCCCTCAAGGGAAACACACCCCTCCACCAGTTCAGGGCCTGGACCCTGCAACTGACCTACCAACCTGAAAAAACCCTCAGGGTGCACCGGGGTCAGAGGCGAGGACTCCCTCCCTCTGCACCCCCTTCCAGCATACTGCACCCTCCCACCTGGAGTGGTGCTCGTGGAAAAAATGGTCGGGACACTGTTTACAGTTGTCCCTCCCTCCAGGTCAGACAACTCCTGGACCTGACTTACCAACCCAGGGACCAACCCCTGCGGCTGAACAACTGCCTGGCCAACCAGGACTTCCTGAGGGTGACACATACCTAGCGTGTTGCGTGACAGTCTGCCTGGCACAGAGCTCACCACCTCCTGTCCCTCTGACAGTGCGTGAAGATGCCCCAGGACAGAAGTGGCGTCACCATGGCCAATCCTATGAGGTCATGCTTCATCATGGGGGTCTTCCCGCCCCTCTACGGGACGGGGCGTGCTACAACCTACGGTTACGCGGGAGCACTGTTGTCGTGAAAAGACTGTGTCATGTAGGAATGTGAGTGGAAGGGTCAGGGGTGAATAGAAAAGTGAGGTTAAAAAATACCTGGCTCGGCGGTTTAGAAAATACATTTTTAATATACCTTTGAGCTGGTATTGTTAAAAGAGTGGGGACGGAGGTGTATTTGCCTCAATGAGCTATGCCTCCAAAGTCAACATGTTTCGAAGCCCCCCTTGCTTCTTCTTCAGGACTTAACGGATCCCTTCTACACTCACTTAATATGTGGTGTGTTTTTAACCTAATCCTCTCTAAAAAGTGTGGGTGAGAGTAGATGAACAGTGCATGCAAATACTTAATGCACATATACAATACCTAAATAGGTATCTGTCATCGTTATCTGGGAGAAAAACGGCATTATACATATATATTAAAAATTAAAAAGCGGAAAAACACCATCCATCGTGATAAGGTAGTGACCTAAAAGGAAATGGAAGGAGTGAACATTTACTCCTTATCGTTAATTCACAGTGCAGTTTGATGGTGATGTGTCCCGCTATTGATCAGAGGAAAAGACATTTAAACACAGACTCACACACATGAAACATAAAACACACACTCTATGAAAAAGGACCCGTTCTAATCGGTCCATAAGGTATTGTCATGTCTGTCCAAAAGAAACTCGTGGTTATATAGAGTTATCTAAGGAAAAAGTGTATCTCGGTAGGAAAAAGATAACCTACTTGATTTCAAAAGTAAACGCGACCCATGAGCCTGTAACGGGTGGGAGGGGTGCCTATAGTAGCAGCCTAGAGAAAATAGAGAGGTAAATTTGTTTCTGAAGTGATTGTCTCAACCAGAAACAACCACTCGACAGCATGTCTGACCCCCGGCTGTGCCGTACTCACTGCTCCTGGGACACTGCCCCGCCGTGTCTGGCCTCCCAGCGGCTCCGCTGGACAATGGAGTACCTGCGGGGAGGATCTTAAATACGACTCCTAATTGTTGCTTCCGCCCTAGATAGAGGGCGTGATAGATAACACCTGTGTTGCCCCTAATTGCTTCGTAATGTGGAGCGCTAACCTCTGAGATCTCAAGGGAGGTGTTGCGGTGCCGTGCGTGTTATGCTGCGCAGCTACGTATAGTAGCGTCTCCGTGATGTTGCCGGAAAACGGGTTTAAGAGAAATCCGGAAGAGGCTTGAGGAAAGGTTAGCACTAGTCTGCCAACCTACTTGCTATAGTTGTTAAAACACATATATACAGATATATATAAAGAAATCGGCATTTGAACGATATTTTATGAATACATGTGGTGCACATTAATTATTGGATCCTCACTTGAGTAGTGATCCTGTAAGATATTAAAAAAAATAGGTATATCAATCAGGTACATTAATAGGGGTCTTTACACATCGATGTTGAGAAATCGGCATTTGAACGATATTTTATGCATACATGTTGTGCACATTAATTATTGAATCCTCACATGAGTGGTGTTCCTGTAAGATATTCAAAAAAATAGGTATATCAATCAGGTACATTAACAGGGGTCTTTCCACATCGATGTAGGAAGACAAGGAGGGTTATTCAAATTAAGGAAAAGTCCTACCAATAGGAACTTTCTCTTAACCCCTTGCTTAGAGTTTATAAAATGAACTCAGGGGTTAAGAAGGTGATATAAAACCAGTTTTAACTGATAAATAGAAACTGGGGGTTCCAAAAAAAATAGGGTTTTAGGTAAAAAGTAGATGTCAGAGGGCCCCCTCACAAGAAATGGGAGAGCGGTGTATCCGTACCTCACTAAGTACCAGAAAAACTACATGGTCAAAAAGACCGTGGTAGTGTCTATCACGAGCCTTGGTGGATTTGTAGGCACATGGGTCCTATTCTGGAAGTGAAGATAACGCAGGGCACTTCTTACGTGATCTGATTCCATGGTATTTCATCATTCAGCCCGTCGATGTGTGTACCAAGACGGAACACCCAACGTTGTTCTTTCTCAAATAAGCCATTCTCACTATTTAGTTGTTCAATCACGGTCCATTTCAAGTCCCCCATTCCGTGCACGTGGGTTAGGTAGTGGGTCGACATCTTAGTTGTGCTCTTTTTGCAACGAATGTTGCTCCTATGCTCCCCAATGCGAACTTTAACAGGTCTCGTGGTCATTCCTATGTATTCCAGGCCACATGGGCAGGTGATCATATAAACAACGTTCTTGCTGTTGCAATTCGTGAAGCCTCTTTGCTCCCATTCGCTTCCATTCCTGAATCTCAAAAACCTACTCTTGCAGGTCAGATGGCATGTGCTGCAATTGCCACACGGATGATGACCCAATACTGGTGACAATAGTGGGCCTATCAATCTTATTGGTGCAGGTACCCTTGGTCTGGTATGGACAAGCATGTCTTTCAGGTTCCTCCCCCTTTTATGGGCAAACATAGGTTTAGGGAAGTTCAGTCGACAACTGTTAAGGAGTCTCCAGTGCTTATTAACAATCTTGGCGATCTGATTTGAATGGGTATTGAAAGTGGTGACACAAATGGGGCGTTCCTCCTGTTTGACTGCCACCCTGTCCTCCAACAGTGACTCTCTATTGTTGTTTCTATCCCTCTTCATAGCTTTATCAACAACCTTTTTGGGGTAATTGCGTTTTAGGAGTTTTGTTTGTAGGTCAGATGCCTGACTCCTGTAATCACGTAATTCCGTACAATTCCTCCGTAGGCGGAGAAATTGTCCGTAGGGAAGATTCTCTCTCAGATAGCGGGGATGGAAACTATTATACAGCAGTAGACAGTTCTTTGCTGTCGGCTTGAAATGTGTTGTAGTTTTTAAAATCCCCTCCTCTGGATAAATGTTGAGATCCAGAAATACCAAGTTGTTTCTTGAGGTGGTATTGGTAAATTTCAGAAAGTTGTTCTGTTCATTCAGCCATGCCACAAAAGCTTCCGTGGATGCAATGTCCCCTTCCCAAATCACCAGTATATCGTCAATATACCGTTTCCAAATCCTTATGTTCCGATAGAAGGGGTTGTTGATGTTCAAAATTTTCTTGGACTCAAGGTGATGCACGTAGAGACCAGCTAAACTGGGAGCAAAAGTGCTCCCCATGCTGGTCCCGTGTTTCTGTAGATAGTAGGTATCCTCGTACATGAAGTAGTTTCTCGTGAGTGCTAATGAAACGCACTCCATTACCACATTTCGTGGTGTTTGGTATTGCCATTCAGTGGAGAACAATACTTCCTCAATAATGGCCAATGTCTCATCATGGGGTAGGCTCGTATAGAGACTCTCCACATCGAGTCCTATGAGGAGGTTCTTATCAGGGTCAAACTCAATATCTTTGAGTAGTTGTAGTTCCGCCTTGGTATCTTTCAGGTAGGTATCTGTTGCTTGGACCATGGGACGGAGAAACGCGTCTGCGAATTTTGACAAAGGTTCCAAAATGGAGTCTAATCCCGAAACAATAGGGCGCCCTGGTGGTTGCCCAAGATTCTTGTGAATCTTGGGTATAGTATAGAAGTATGGTACCCTAGGTGATTTCTTTGTAAGGAATTCCGCCTCTTTTTAGATATCCAATTATGGACCCCCGCCTCCTCTACCATGGTGGCTATCTGAATTCTAATGGATTCCGTGGGATCGGCACGGATGATCTCGTAGTTCCTGTGGTCATCGAGGAGTTTCCTGCATTCATTATTATAGGCGGTGGCCGTTTGTATAACAATGGCCCCTCCTTTGTCCGCCGGTTTTATGATAATGTCTGCATTGAGTGATAGTTGACGTATCGCTTCTTTCTCTTCCTTTGAGGTATTCTGGAAGGTGGTATTACTTAATACAGACATGTTCTGCATTTCCTCCATCACAGCCTTTTCAAATGCTAGTAATTCCACGGGGAGTGTAGAATCTGGGGAACAAAGGTCGATTTTACCCGTAGGCCTGTGTCCTTATCATCTCCCTCTGGTTTCTCTTTATCTTTAAAGAAAGCCTTCAATTTCAGTTTGCGGATAAATTCTTTCATCTCCGCACATGTTTTGAATTTGTCCATCCGGTTCGTGGGTACAAATCCCAGGCCTCTCTCTAGGACTCGTCCTTGTGTCGATGTTAGTTGGTAATCTGTGAGATTCACCACAAAATTTACCTCTTGCTGGTTGACGGTTGGGCACTCGTCGCGCCGGTCATGCTCCTTGTAGAGACCCGTGGTGTCTCGTCGTCCGCGATGGACCAATGGACGTTGCTGCCTCTCCGGTTCCTGCCTCTCTGTGGGCCCTGGCGTGATCCTAAAAAAGGCGGCGGACCATAATAGTTGTAGTCATAATCCTGTGGTGGGGGTATCCAGTGATGATATGGGCTAGTGCTAACCTTTCCTCAAGCCTCTTCCGGATTTCTCTTAAACCCCTTTTCCGGCAACATCACGGAGACGCTACTATACGTAGCTGCGCAGTGTAACACGCACGGCACCGCAACACCTCCCTTGAGATCTCAGAGGTTAGCGCTCCACATTACGAAGCAATTAGGGGCAACACAGGTGTTATCTATCACGCCCTCTATCTAGGGCGGAAGCAACAATTAGGAGTCGTATTTAAGATCCTCCCCGCAGGTACTCCATTGTCCAGCGGAGCCGCGGGGAGGCCAGACACGGCGGGGCAGTGTCCCAGGAGCAGTGAGTACGGCACAGCCGGGGGTCAGACATGCTGTCGAGTGGTTGTTTCTGGTTGAGACAATCACTTCAGAAACAAATTTACCTCTCTATTTTCTCTAGGTTGCTACTATAGGCACCCCTCCCACCCGTTACAGGCTCATGGGTCGCGTTTACTTTTGAAATCAAGTAGGTTATCTTTTTCCTACCGAGATACACTTTTTCCTTAGATAACTCTATATAACCACGAGTTTCTTTTGGACAGACATGACAATACCTTATGGACCGATTAGACCGGGTCCTTTTTCATAGAGTGTGTGTTTTATGTTTCATGTGTGTGAGTCTGTGTTTAAATGTCTTTTTCCTCTGATCAATAGCGGGACACATCACCATCAAACTGCACTGTGAATTAACGATAAGGAGTAAATCTTCACTCATTCCATTTCCTTTTAGGTCACTACCTTATCACGATGGATGGTGTTTTTCCGCTTTTTAATTTTTAATATATATGTATAATGCCGTTTTTCTTCCAGATAACGATGACAGATACCTATTTAGGTATCGTATATGTGCATTAAGTATTTGCATGCACTGTTCATCTACTCTCACCCACACTTTTTTAGAGAGGATTAGGTTAAAAACACACCACATATTAAGTGAGTGTAGAAGGGATCCGTTAAGTCCTGAAGAAGAAGCCAGGGGGGCTTCAAAACATGTTGACTTTGGAGGCATAGCTCATTGAGGCAAATACACCTCCGTCCCCACTCTTTTAACAATACCAGCTCAAAGGTATATTAAAAATGTATTTTCTAAACCGCCGAGCCAGGTATTTTTTAACCTCACTTTTCTATTCACCCCTGACCCTTCCACTCACATTCCTACACGACACAGACTTTTCACGACAACAGTGCTCCCGCGTAACCGTAGGTTGTAGCACGCCCCGTCCCGTAGAGGGGCGGGAAGACCCCCATGATGAAGCATGACACCAAGGGCCCTTTTGGTGTGTGAGGGGTATTTATAAACACTGTGTGTTTTTCCCACCATTGTAGGAAACATACTCAATCTGGGAGGACATGGCATTTGAAACTATCTGAGGGTGGATCTTTGTGGTTTAATAACTATGACTTAAGGAGGACGTATCCACCTCCACTGCTTGTGACAAGCAGTACCTCTTTACTCCCCCGTTTTGTTCTTTTTGATTTACAGACAGCGCACAGCTGTGGGAGTTTTCTGTCTCTTTCGGGAAATTCCTGGTTGGTTACCCCATTTTGGAGTACCATTAGTTGTATTAGTTTAGTGGAATTTTGATATTTCACAGACACACCACTGATCGTTTACACACACACTCACCATACACCATACACACTACTGTCAACAACATCTTGACATGATGGAGAATACTGGTCTAACCTTCGCCGAGGAGGAGGTGGATAGAATTCTAGCAGCCATCAACCCATTTGAAGGATTGAGCAGCACTGATCCTGGCCCTAACAACGCAGACTGGGACGAGTTGGCCAACCTAAGGAGAACACAGATTAAAACAGCTCTACATGGCCTACTAATGACTGAGTACCTAAGGGCCAACGCGGCCCCACAGGGTTTAATTGTCCGCAACGAACCATACATTTTTCAACAGGATAAGGTGTTCAAACGTGACTGGTCGCTGATATCGTGGCATTGCACCCGTGATTGGCTGGTCCTAATAATCAAAACAGCCACTAGACTCACCCAAGAGCTTAAAATCGAGATCCAGCAATTGGAGGTACAACTTAAGACCTATATACCCCCTAATGTTTTAAAGAAACGCCTGGAGGAACTGAATCAAGAAATAACTGATTATGAAATGACATTGAATCAGAGTAAGTTTAACAAACTGAAAAAAGATACCTTACGCTTCAGTCATGAGCGGGTATACCCGTATATACGGGATGATTATATACAAAAGAACCAAGATCAGAGTTCCGATGGCGAATCCTCAGACACAGGATCTGACAACTCTAACTCCAGCAAAGGGAGTGGCCGGCGCAACAACCGAGGAGGAGGTAACCAATATCAGCTACCATATCACCCAAGAAGGAGAGGATGGGGTAATTACCAAGGACCACCGACGTTTCCACGTACCCTTATGGTCCACCACCCATGGGGGGCCCATATCATCACTGGATACCCCCACCACAGGATTATGACTACAACTATTATGGTCCGCCGCCTTTTTTAGGATCACGCCAGGGCCCACAGAGAGGCAGGAACCGGAGAGGCAACAACGTCCATTGGTCCATCGCGGACGACGAGACACCACGGGTCTCTACAAGGAGCATGACCGGCGCGACGAGTGCCCAACCGTCAACCAGCAAGAGGTAAATTTTGTGGTGAATCTCACAGATTACCAACTAACATCGACACAAGGACGAGTCCTAGAGAGAGGCCTGGGATTTGTACCCACGAACCGGATGGACAAATTCAAAACATGTGCGGAGATGAAAGAATTTATCCGCAAACTGAAATTGAAGGCTTTCTTTAAAGATAAAGAGAAACCAGAGGGAGATGATAAGGACACAGGCCTACGGGTAAAATCGACCTTTGTTCCCCCAGATTCTACACTCCCCGTGGAATTACTAGCATTTGAAAAGGCTGTGATGGAGGAAATGCAGAACATGTCTGTATTAAGTAATACCACCTTCCAGAATACCTCAAAGGAAGAGAAAGAAGCGATACGTCAACTATCACTCAATGCAGACATTATCATAAAACCGGCGGACAAAGGAGGGGCCATTGTTATACAAACAGCCACCGCCTATAATAATGAATGCAGGAAACTCCTCGATGACCACAGGAACTACGAGATCATCCGTGCCGATCCCACGGAATCCATTAGAATTCAGATAGCCAACATGGTAGAGGAGGTGGGGGTCCATAATTGGATATCTAAAAAAGAGGCGGAATTCCTTACAAAGAAATCACCTAGGGTACCATACTTCTATACTATACCCAAGATTCACAAGAATCTTGGGCAACCACCAGGGCGCCCTATTGTTTCGGGATTAGACTCCATTTTGGAACCTTTGTCAAAATTCGCAGACGCGTTTCTCCGTCCCATGGTCCAAGCAACAGATACCTACCTGAAAGATACCAAGGCGGAACTACAACTACTCAAAGATATTGAGTTTGACCCTGATAAGAACCTCCTCATAGGACTCGATGTGGAGAGTCTCTATACGAGCCTACCCCATGATGAGACATTGGCCAATATTGAGGAAGTATTGTTCTCCACTGAATGGCAATACCAAACACCACGAAATGTGGTAATGGAGTGCGTTTCATTAGCACTCACGAGAAACTACTTCATGTACGAGGATACCTACTATCTACAGAAACACGGGACCAGCATGGGGAGCACTTTTGCTCCCAGTTTAGCTGGTCTCTACGTGCATCACCTTGAGTCCAAGAAAATTTTGAACATCAACAACCCCTTCTATCGGAACATAAGGATTTGGAAACGGTATATTGACGATATACTGGTGATTTGGGAAGGGGACATTGCATCCACGGAAGCTTTTGTGGCATGGCTGAATGAACAGAACAACTTTCTGAAATTTACCAATACCACCTCAAGAAACAACTTGGTATTTCTGGATCTCAACATTTATCCAGAGGAGGGGATTTTAAAACTACAACACACTTCAAGCCGACAGCAAAGAACTGTCTACTGCTGTATAATAGTTTCCATCCCCGCTATCTGAGAGAGAATCTTCCCTACGGACAATTTCTCCGCCTACGGAGGAATTGTACGGAATTATGTGATTACAGGAGTCAGGCATCTGACCTACAAACAAAACTCCTAAAATGCAATTACCCCAAAAAGGTTGTTGATAAAGCTATGAAGAGGGCTAGAAACAACAATAGAGAGTCACTGTTGGAGGACAGGGTGGCAGTCAAACAGGAGGAACGCCCCATTTGTGTCACCACTTTCAATACCCATTCAAATCAGATCGCCAAGATTGTTAATAAGCACTGGAGACTCCTTAACAGTTGTCGACTGAACTTCCCTAAACCTATGTTTGCCCATAAAAGGGGAGGAACCTGAAAGACATGCTTGTCCATACCAGACCAAGGGTACCTGCACCAATAAGATTGATAGGCCCACTATTGTCACCAGTATTGGGTCATCATCCGTGTGGCAATTGCAGCACATGCCATCTGACCTGCAAGAGTAGGTTTTTGAGATTCAGGAATGGAAGCGAATGGGAGCAAAGAGGCTTCACGAATTGCAACAGCAAGAACGTTGTTTATATGATCACCTGCCCATGTGGCCTGGAATACATAGGAATGACCACGAGACCTGTTAAAGTTCGCATTGGGGAGCATAGGAGCAACATTCGTTGCAAAAAGAGCACAACTAAGATGTCGACCCACTACCTAACCCACGTGCACGGAATGGGGGACTTGAAATGGACCGTGATTGAACAACTAAATAGTGAGAATGGCTTATTTGAGAAAGAACAACGTTGGGTGTTCCGTCTTGGTACACACATCGACGGGCTGAATGATGAAATACCATGGAATCAGCTCACGTAAGAAGTGCCCTGCGTTATCTTCACTTCCAGAATAGGACCCATGTGCCTACAAATCCACCAAGGCTCGTGATAGACACTACCACGGTCTTTTTTGACCATGTAGTTTTTCTGGTACTTAGTGAGGTACGGATACACCGCTCTCCCATTTCTTGTGAGGGGGCCCTCTGACATCTACTTTTTACCTAAAACCCTATTTTTTTGGAACCCCCAGTTTCTATTTATCAGTTAAAACTGGTTTTATATCACCTTCTTAACCCCCTGAGTTCATTTTATAAACTCTAAGCAAGGGGTTAAGAGAAAGTTCCTATTGGTAGGACTTTTCCTTAATTTGAATAACCCTCCTTGTCTTCCTACATCGATGTGGAAAGACCCCTGTTAATGTACCTGATTGATATACCTATTTTTTTTAATATCTTACAGGAACACCACTCATGTGAGGATTCAATAATTAATGTGCACAACATGTATGTATAAAATATCGTTCAAATGCCGATTTCTCAACATCGATGTGTAAAGACCCCTATTAATGTACCTGATTGATATACCTATTTTTTTGAATATCTTACAGGATCACTACTCAAGTGACGATCCAATAATTAATGTGCACCACATGTATTCATAAAATATCGTTCAAATGCCGATTTCTTTATATATATCTGTATATATGTGTTTTAACAACTATAGCAAGTAGGTTGGCAGACTAGTGCTAACCTTTCCTCAAGCCTCTTCCGGATTTCTCTTAAACCCCTTTTCCGGCAACATCACGGAGACGCTACTATACGTAGCTGCGCAGCGTAACACGCACGGCACCGCAACACCTCCCTTGAGATCTCAGAGGTTAGCGCTCCACATTACGAAGCAATTAGGGGCAACACAGGTGTTATCTATCACACCCTCTATCTAGGGCGGAAGCAACAATTAGGAGTCGTATTTAAGATCCTCCCCGCAGGCACTCCATTGTCCAGCGGAGCCGCGGGGAGGCCAGACACGGCGGGGCAGTGTCCCAGGAGCAGTGAGTACGGCACAGCCGGGGGTCAGACATGCTGTCGAGTGGTTGTTTCTGGTTGAGACAATCACTTCAGAAACAAATTTACCTCTCTATTTTCTCTAGGTTGCTACTATAGGCACCCCTCCCACCCGTTACAGGCTCATGGGTCGCGTTTACTTTTGAAATCAAGTAGGTTATCTTTTTCCTACCGAGATACACTTTTTCCTTAGATAACTCTATATAACCACGAGTTTCTTTTGGACAGACATGACAATACCTTATGGACCGATTAGACCGGGTCCTTTTTCATAGAGTGTGTGTTTTATGTTTCATGTGTGTGAGTCTGTGTTTAAATGTCTTTTTCCTCTGATCAATAGCGGGACACATCACCATCAAACTGCACTGTGAATTAACGATAAGGAGTAAATGTTCACTCATTCCATTTCCTTTTAGGTCACTACCTTATCACGATGGATGGTGTTTTTCCGCTTTTTAATTTTTAATATATATGTATAATGCCGTTTTCTTCCAGATAACGATGACAGATACCTATTTAGGTATCGTATATGTGCATTAAGTATTTGCATGCACTGTTCATCTACTCTCACCCACACTTTTTTAGAGAGGATTAGGTTAAAAACACACCACATATTAAGTGAGTGTAGAAGGGATCCGTTAAGTCCTGAAGAAGAAGCCAGGGGGGCTTCGAAACATGTTGACTTTGGAGGCTTAGCTCATTGAGGCAAATACACCTCCGTCCCCACTCTTTTAACAATACCAGCTCAAAGGTATATTAAAAATGTATTTTCTAAACCGCCGAGCCAGGTATTTTTTAACCTCACTTTTCTATTCACCCCTGACCCTTCCACTCACATTCCTACACGACACAGTCTTTTCACGACAACAGTGCTCCTGCGTAACCGTAGGTTGTAGCACGCCCCGTCCCGTAGAGGGGCGGGAAGACCCCCATGATGAAGCATGACACCAAGGGCCCTTTTGGTGTGTGAGGGGTATTTATAAACACTGTGTGTTTTTCCCACCATTGTAGGAAACATACTCAATCTGGGAGGACATGGCATTTGAAACTATCTGAGGGTGGATCTTTGTGGTTTAATAACTATTGACTTAAGGAGGACGAATCCACCTCCACTGCTTGTGACAAGCAGTACCTCTTTACTCCCCCGTTTTGTTCTTTTCAATCCTATGAGGCTCAGCCCTTCTGGCTGGCCCCTGACCCACTGGTTCTTCCACTGGGGACTCTTTCCCCCTTTCATCCCTCAGACTGGACTTCTGTACCCTCCCCCTAGGAGCGGCACTGCCAGGCACAAGAACTGATGGAGGCCTGACTACAGGCACTCCCAGCTCACCTAACACTGGGGTACCCCCCACAATGGACGGTCCATCCAGACAGACTAGGCTCCCCACCTGGTGTTCCCTCATGGAACCATCCAGTCCTGGGGACTGAGGCTGGGGCACTTCGGGACCTATCCCAGTCTCACTCCTGCTCCCACGAGACAGGATGTGAGGCCCTACAACCTCCTCACAACAAGGGGACCCAGCTGTAACACTCCTAACCTTTCCCAGCACTCTGGGTTGGAAAACTTCTGAACCACTTCTCTTAGGGTCATTCCCCAATGCCTCTACAGAGCCTCTGGTACTCACCCAGAGGTCTGCCTCCTGTGCAAGTTCCCTAGGATCAGAGAACTCGCAATCTGACAGGTGTTGGCCTAGCTCTGGAAAACAGGAACTCACAATATGCTCTCCCACAATTGGATTACACAGCTCCACACAGGTGCTAACCTTTACCTCAAAATCCAGTGCCTCACACACGTACCCCACACCACTCTCTTGAAATGGGCGAGACATTAACTGACTGTCTCTATCACTCAACCCGCACTCTTCTGGGCGGTCCTCACACTCATACACCAGGACTTCAACCACGGGGGAACCCCTCTCCCTGCACCTCTCATCCAGAGTCGGTAGAGTATCCCTCCTTTCACTAGGACTATGGGCCCCTGCGCTAGTTCCCCAATCCACCTCAGGGACACTGCACACCAATGGAGCTATCTCAGGTCCTTGAATCCCCTGGTGTAGATCAACCCCCTCCTTCAAGTCAGGTGCCACATCCCTGGGTGGGTGTACTACACTGTCATCACTATATACTTCAATTTTGCTGCCACCACTGGACCCCACCCTCTCTGGGGAATCCAGACAATTAAAACTGCGCTCCAGGGGTAACCTCCCCTCTGGAGCTAACTTCTCCTTTTCTGCTATCTGCGCTAGGTGCGCCTCCAGCTGGGCAATCTCTATTTGGAGCCTCTCCAATTCCAGCTGGTACTCCCTCTCCCTCTGTCTGTCCAACTCCTCTGGGGACCATGAAGGGGATTGGGCACTACCCTGTGCACTAGATCCAGCAAGGGACTCCCTACCTATGGGACCTTCCCGCCTGTCCCCCAACTCCTCTGGGGACCATGAGGGGAATCTGGCACTACCATAGGCACTAGGCTCATCAAGGAACTCCCCACCTATGAGATATTCCATAACACTTTCTTCCTCCTCTTCAGACTCTCTAGAGCCACCCTCAGACCAACTACCCTCTTGGTAGGTGTACTGGGACTCCAAGAATCTCCATCTGTCTTGTTGCCAAAGTCTCAGGGATGTCTGCAGGGATAGCTGAGTCTCCTTCCTACTCACTGCTAAGCCCTTCTCCTCACAGAACCCCCTTAGCTCCTCTAGACTGTAGGTTAACAGATCATCTATATAAAAGGTAGGTCTCATTTCAGCAAGACCCATTGTAGCAATATCTGGTAATATCAATAATAAAACAAATAGGCTTGCCCGTTGTAACAATCACGGGCAATATCAATAACAGATAGAAGAAAACTTCTCAAGAAAATGTATGCGGGTAAAAATCACCGGCAATATCAATCACAATATAGGATACAAAAACTTTCAAAAATGTATGCGGGTACTATCACCGGCAATATCAATAAACAATAGGCTTGCCCATTGTAACAATCACGGGCAATATCAATAAAAGATAGACGAAAACTTCTCAAGAAAATGTATGCGGGTAAAAAATCACCGGCAATATCAATCACAATATAGGATCCAACAATTCTCAAAAATGTATGCGGGTACTATCACCGGCAATATCAATAAAACATAGGCTTGCCCATTGTAACAATCACGGGCAATATCAATAAAAGATAGAAGAAAACTTCTCAAGAAAATGTATGCGGGTAAAAAATCACCAGCAATATCAATCACAATATAGAATCCAACAATTCTCAAAAATTTATGCGGGTACTATCACCGGCAATATCAATAAAACATAGGCTTGCCCATTGTAGCAATCACGGGCAATATCAATAAAAGATAGAAGAAAACTTCTCAAAAAAATGTATGCAGGTGAAAAATCACCGGCAATATCAATCACAATATAGGATCCAAAAACTCTCAGAAAATGTGTGCGGGTGAAAAATCACCGGCAATATCAATTACAATATGGGATCCAAAAACTCAAAAAATGTGCGCAGGTGAAAAATCACCGGCAATATCAATTACAATATGGGATCCAAAAACTCTCAAAAAATGGGCGCGGGTGAAAAATCACCGGCAATATCAATCACAATATAGGATCCCAAAAACTCTCAGGAAATGTGTGCGGGTGAAAAATCACCGGCAATATCAATTACAATATAGGATCCAAAAAAACTCTCAAAAAAATGTATGCGGTACGTTATGGTCTGCACTCACTAGTAGTGTACACTATAATTATTGTATGCGATCATAAATGCAAGTCCAGATCCTCACCGCTGACCACCAATGTTAGAAATGGGGGTCTCTAGTTGGCAATGGCTGGCCAATGTCCAAGTAGGGACCCTTCTTCCTAAGTCAGAGTGAGAGGGCTACCCTCTTTAATACCCCTGCTCAACCCTGTGGTAACGTAGCACGAGCAGGTAGGCTTATCTCAGAAGCAGGGTGTGAAGCATTTATGACCATACACAGTAACACAGTGAGGAACACTACAGAGGGACACCACACAAGTAGTTATAAAAAGTAAGTATCTTTATATAAAGGCAGATTTATCACAAGACCAATAACTGTAAAAGCCACAATACTGTCAAAAATAGGATAGCTGTTGAAGGGCTGTCAAAGATAGTTCACAGGTTGCAAGAATAAGGTTCAAATTCAAGGCAGGGGTCTCTGCGCCCCTTTCTCGTTCAGAGGTTGCAAAAATAAGGTTCAAATTCAAGGCAGTGGTCTCTGCGACCCGTTCTCTCATAAGACTGTCAAAAATAGGATGGCTGTTGAAGGACTGTCAAAAAATAGTTCAAAGGTTGCAAAAATAAAGTTCAAATTCAAAGCAGTGGTCTCTGCGACCCTTTCTCTCACAAAGTACCTGGGTTTAGTAGCAAAACCAACAAAATGTCGCAAAGAAGTGTTAGCGATGGATTTCCTCACGCGAGGCTGGCGATGCGTTAAAATCCTTGCCGCAAGGGAGGATGATGCGCCGATCTGCTGATGCGTGCGGAGACGATGCGACAAACTTCTTCACGCTAGGCCGCCGATGCGCTGAGGCTCTTGCCGCGAGGGCGAAGACGATGCGACGATCCTGTTGCGCTGTGCGATTGTGTTGCGATGCGAAGAAATGGTGCTCCGCGAGGGAGCGACGAAATCCGGTGCGATGCGATCAAAATGGCGGACGCACGGCGTCCGCAATGCGATGTCTTGAAGCGATGATTTCTTTGGGGGTTGCGAGCGCGCGGCGACAGCAGCGCGATGATTCTTCCAGCGCGTCTCAGCTGCAGCGGCTCGCAAAGAGGCGTTAGCGATGGTTTCGTGTTGCGAGCACCCAGCGGCAGCAGCGCGATGATTTTTCCAGCGCTCTCGGCTGCAGCGGCTCGCAAACGTGCGTTAGCGACGATTTCCAGCACTCTTTTCTCTGAAGCAAGCTAGAGGCCCTGGAACTCACAGGAGCCTCATCAGCAGATAGCAATCCTCGCAGGGAAGAAGCAGGAGGTTGGTGGTGGAGTCTGATGTGCCTGAGACTCCAGCAGGAGGCTAGCTCTTTTCCTAGCCCTTGGGTAATTGCTGTAACAAAAATAAAAGTTCTCTCAAAAGTTCCTTTTCCTCTTCTTCAAGGTCCAGTGGTCACTGCTGCAGGCCAGTGCAAGAAACAACACACAAGCACAAGGACAGTCACTTCCTGCAGATTCCTCCAGTGGCACGGACAGAGTTTCCTCTCCAGATCCAAAAGCAATACAAAAGTAGGGGTTTGAGCACAGATATTTATACCCCAAAAGCCTTTGATGTCTTAGAAGCTACCAGTCACTGAACCTAGCCAGAACCAGTTCTGCTCAGGCCTGGAGCACTTTGTTTACCAGGCTGCATCCTTCCTTTCAGAAAGAGGGGGTCTGCTAGCAGACACACAGTGGGAGGTGGAGCCAGCATTCACCTTGCCAGGCACAGCCCTATTCAGATCAAAGAGCCACCCCTCCCCACACTCTAAATGCAGATCTCTCTATTCAACCCAGGTCTGACTCAGCCTGCCCTGCCCCTCTAAAACCAGACACCCAATACACATAACAGCAGAGCACACTGGAAGGCTTAGGCAAGAAAATACCTACTTTCTAAAAGTGGTATTTTCAAACACAGAATATAAAAATAAACTTCACTAAAAGATGTATTTTAATATTCTGAGCTCAGGCATACTAAATTCGTTTTTCTACCATGTTCCTGGGGCCAGTTAGGACTATAGAATGTAATAGTCAAACTGCCCATTCTAGCCTATGAGGAACAGGTAGCCTTACAGTAGTGAAAAACGAAATGGGGTGTAATTCACTACCAGGACATGCTACACACACCAAGGCATGTCCTACCTTACACATACAATGCACCCTACCATAGGGGTGACTTACAGGATGCCAAGGGAAGGTTCAGGGGCTGGGAAGTGGGTGCACTTCACAGCCAAGATGGCAGTTCTGGACTGCACACAGACACTGCAGTGGCAGGTCTGAGACACACTTTACAAGCTGCTTCTGTGGGTGGCGCAAACCAGCGCTGCATGCCCACCAGCAGCATTTGGTTTACCAGCCCTGGGCACACACATGCCACACTACTAGGGACTAACAGGTAAACCAAATAAGCCAATCAGGGATATACCAATTCACATAGACATATTTACAAAGGGAGAGCATATGCACTTTAGCACTGAACAGCAGTGGTAAAGTGCCCAGAGTCATAAAACCAACAGAAACAGGTCAGCAAAAATACAGGAGGCAGGCAAAAAGTTTAGGGGTGACCCTGCAAAAGGGCCATTTCCAACAACCATGCACTCTCTTTACAGCACTATAATCATCCAGTTACTAGTCATGTACTTATGGAATGGCCTCAGTACTAACAGAATTACCCGCTATTATTATTAATAGTAGGTTTTAGGAAAAATACAGTTAGAAAGTAGCATTTAAAAAACCTTTGAAATTCACTGAAAAAACCATAGGTTTCAGGGACGTTATAGTTAGAAATTAGCATTTAAAAAACCTTAGAAATTCACTGAAAAAAACCATATATTTCAGGGATGTTATAGTTAGTTGGACCTTTCACTCATACAAAACCATAGAAATTCCACCGTTATAGTTAGTTCAGCTAACTATAACTCGCGCCCCCGCAATGCAGTGCTGATGACGTCACATATTACATCATTCATGACATGGTCAGTGACATCACTGATGACATCACTGATGACATCTCAAATGACATCACTGATGTCGAAGCAGCCGCTTCAGGCGTTTTTCGCTGGGAGTTGCAGTCCAGTACAGAGACTGCAGCTACTTTGAATGGAGCAGGGTCAGCTGATCTCCCACCAATGGGAGCGCCGCTGAATGTTCAAAGGAGGGTGGAGGTATGACCTCGTGGTTAGCGGCATCTGATGAAGGCGAATATGCCGAAATGCATTATGCCACCAGCTGTGAATAAACGGATTTCCTCAAGTTCCCCGCTGTGTCCTCTGATGACTTCAAGCAATTGATCGTTTTTGTGATATATATATATATGTGCAAATAGTTTCGCAAGTCTTCCTGCCTCTTGGCAGCGGCGGGCTCATAGCGAGGTCGCGTACCTCTTCACATTCGTCCTCGGTTTCTAAATAAATAAAACCAGTGCTGAGCCCAATACTGGTGTGAAGGCTTATTTAATCCAAAACAGCGAAAAACGCCCGACGCGTTTCGGAGCAGCCGCTTCAGGCGTTTTTCGCTGTTTTGGATTAAATAAGCTTTCACTCCAAAAGGAATTGGGCTCAGCACTGGTTTTATTTATTTAAAAACCGAGGACGAATATATATATATATATATATATTATCTACTGGCGGTCGCCAGTAGATAGTTATAGTTAGGACCTATTTTCCATAGGAAATCCGCAACATTCTATTTGATATAACTCTTGCGCCGGTTGATGAATCTTTGCGAAATTTTCAAACTTGTTGGGGCGCTCCGGTCCGCTCCTACCCTGAAAGTCTCGGGGTGATTCGTCAAGCGGGGGCTTAGAAAAAAGGGGGTCCCAAAACGCGTTTTCCCCATGCAATTTTCCATAGGAACCTTTAGTCGCAGCTACAGCCCGAACTGCTGAACGGAATTACACCAAATTTGGCAAAAAGGTAGCCCTTGGTTCAGAGTCGTGCCTTTTGCTTAAATGGTGTAAATCCGTTCAGTAGTTCCTGAGAAAATCACAAGTAAAATCACATATATATCTATGGCCGCGTCGGATCCGCGCACCCTGAGCGCACCCTACGCGCACCGTCCCGATCACGAGCTGCATGCTAATTGGCTGTCAAGTGGCTGTCAACACTCCAAATCAGGAAGTGTTGGCAGCCATTTTGTCCCTCGGTAGAACCGAGGCACAAGAAACAAGTGCGCAAAACGCACAAAGGGGGCAGGATAGAAACACCCTGACCCCCTAGGTCTGCTCAGGGGGTCCCACAAGGACCCCCTGGGCAGAAAAAAGCATTTTTTTTTTTTTTAAATCGGCGAGATGCGCTTAGGGTGCGCGGATCCCGCCGATTAAAAAAAACAAATCGAAGCGCGGTCTGCCGCGCTTCGATGCTATTTTGCCCCCGGGTGGCCCAAGTCCCGGGGGCATGTGGGGGTTAATGTACATTTATGTGGGGGGCCTCTAAGGCCCCCCAAGCCCTGGGGACTGCCACCCCCGGGGCTTTGAATTAAAATGTTGCGGGAGGGCTCTCGGCCCTCCCGCAGCCCTGGGGACCGCCACCCCCCGGGGCTTCTTTTTATTTTTTTAAAAATAACCTGTGGGGGGGCTCGAGCCTTCCCACACGCCCCGGGGACCGCCACCTCCCCGGGGCACTAAATAATAAAATGTGGGGGTCCGTTTAGGACCCCCGAGCCCCGGGGACCACCACCTCCCCGGGGCTGTGCACAGGATGGGAGGGGGGCCGCACGGCCCCCCTCCTGGAGCCCTTGATGGCTCTGGAGACCACCACCCCCCAGGGCCGGCTCCTGCAGTGTCCCGGGTTCCTACCCCGGGACACTGCTGTTTGCAATGGCAGGACGGGAGCCTCGCGGCTCCCGTCCTGTCATTGCAAACTTGCTTTGCTTTATTGAAGCGAGAGCAGGGAAACCTGCTCTCGCTTCAATGAAGCAAAGCAGATTGCTTTTCCATAAGGAGAGCTGCATGTCAGCAGCTCCCCTTATGGAAAAGCAATGCCAGCTCCCGCAGGACGCGGGGAGCCAGCGGGACCGTGCAGGGATTGGGGACCCCCCCACGGTCCCCAACGAGTGGCCAGGCCCCAAAAAAATTTTTTTTTAAAAGGGCAAGGCCGGCCCCGGGGGATGAGGTCCCTCGGCCAAAGTGAGTGAGTGGATGTGTGTGTAGACCTAAGAATCAGTGAGTGGGTATGTAGTTATTGGTGTTGGAGTGTCTATGGTTTTGCGAATGGCAGTCTGTAATTTAGAGTGGGTGTATCAAAGGTTATATTAGGGTGTGAGGAGGTGCATCAGATTATCACGTGGATGATGTCATTTGAGATGTCATCAGTGATGTCATCAGTGATGTCAATGACCATGTCATGAGTGATGTAATATGTGACGTCATCAGCAGTGCATTGCGGGGGCGCGAGTTATAGTTAGCTGAACTAACTATAACGGGGGAATTTCACGGGTTTTGTACGAGTGCAATGTCCAACTAACAATAACTGTCCCTAAAACCTATGGTTTTTTCAGTGAATTTGTAAGGTTTTTTAAATGCTAATTTCTAACTATAACGTGCCTGAAACCTATGGTTTTTTCAGTGAATATATATATATGTACAACAGCATAGTTTCCAGCAGTCCCGAATCATCTAATACTACAAACTGGTTGACTGTTCCCAATGGATTCACTAAATGTAAGACATGCAAGGCATGCCAGCACGACATGAACAGAAAAAGCTATTTCACCGCATTTTGTGATAAGGAGGTAAAAATTAACAAACCCCTCCACTGCAAAACTGAATATGCAATTTATGTGCTGGAATGCACATGCCAACTTAGATATGTAGGTAGCACCAAGCTACCGGTGAGCAAAAGAATTCTGCAACATATAAGGGCCATTAACAACTGTGACCCAACTGTGACCCAACTTACCCTGTCGCCAGACATTTTCAAGAAGTCCAAAACAACAATTTAAAAGACTTCTCATACTATGTAATAGATTCCATACCCAAAACCAAAAGAGGCGGCGACAGGGACTACCAGCTCAGAAAACTAGAGACGCTGTATATTCTCAATATGGATAGTAAGTCCCCAGGAGGGTTAAACAACACAGAGGATTTATATACTTGTTTATAAATATGCCCTGCCCATCCCTAAACATCGCGCGCCCTTTTCCTGAAAAAAATATCATTTTTACGTTTCATAGATCTGTACAGTTTTATCAACATCCCTACGTCATCCCATATTTATTCTATTTAATTTAGAAATGCATTTTAGAAATAGAACAGTACTACAAGGGAATCACATTAGTGACGTAATTGGAAGCTGCCAAATCACCAGAACCAGTAAACATAATGGTTTTTTAATAAGCTACACCTAGATGCACTATATTGTTTAGCACTGAAGTCTTGTACCTGTTGAAATTTAAATGAGTAAGATGATTGGGGAATTTTTTAATCCCTTTAGGTAGCACATAGCACTTTACATGGATTTTATATAGAACGGAGAATCAATACGTTCAGTTACAATCTATGATATAACAAAGTGCATTCATGCAACTATTCTAGCAATGTCGAATCAAGGATTGATCCCATAATTTTTTATATAATAATACTATTTTATATGTCTTTTACAAAAAATGCCGTTTTTAGAATTTTTTTTAAATCTGATATGTATTTTTACATTTTACGTATGGTTCAATTAATATAATTATTTTTTTTGGGTTATTTATTTGAACGTTTCTACAGGCTATTTATATAATATTATCAATTGTGACTATTCCTTTTGATTTTAAATGTATTCAAGACATGCTATTAACAGAGACAGATGGTATTCGTTTCCCTTCTCTGGTTTATAGAAAGTGAAGATTCGACCCATGTATTGAATGTTAAGAATGTTTCTTTTAGTTCTATTGCACATCATCAATCACGTGTTAGAAGGTAGCACTTTAAATGGTTTTTTGATACTAACAGCGTTGTCATGTGATCAAGGTCCGTTCCGGACTGAAACGCGTAATGGCCGACATTAAATCGCAACTTTAAGCACTCAATTGTGGGTCCGTGTCTGCTTTGCTGAAGAAATACCTGCGGGAGGCGAGAAGCAGCCTTTTGGATATATATATATATATTTATATATATATATATCTTTGTTCACCGCTCTTTTCACATCAAATCCTTTCGATTGAAGCAGGCGCGGACCACAAGTAAGTGCATCAATTCCTTTTTATTTGTCGGCCATAACGCGTTTCGGTCCAGCCGGACCTTGATCACATGACAACGCCGATTTGTTTTACCACCCCTTTTAAAGTGACAAGTGCATACTGTGATTGGTACTGGATAATTAACATGGAAAACATACTACCTAATGGTATTACTCAGAGCCTCAGTGCAACTTGATCGTACATTCCGTAACATCACTTTCAATTTCATTTGTTGTGTATTATTGAAAAGTACTATTCCTTTCCCCATATAAATATATAGGTAACAATAATTTAAGGACATTGTCAATAATAAGAATAAAAACATTCAAATTGTCACACATTAATGAATAAATAAATAATTATTCACTAGATAAAACTCTGTAAGAACAATAAATATTGTAAAAACAGTTACCCTTAAATATGTGGGTTTTGTGTGATGCGTCTCTGCCTAATGCTATGTTCCTGCTGTACTGATGACACAACGTCTGCTTGCTCCAGGTTCAAATTTGGGAGCCGGTTATTTGTACTCCCCCGCTTATATTCCATTGCTCATATCTAATTCCCTTAGTCTTAAAGTGCTCGTGCAAAATTAATCAGTGCTGCACAGGTCCTTAGCCAGTGATGACCCGTAAAATATTTAAAAGTGCGTGTGTACTAAAAGAGATTAAAAACCACTGTTATCGTGGTTCAGGTCAGTATGGCAGCCTCCTTTGTTTACTGTAAAATGCATGTGCAAGTTAATTCCCATTCGGACTCATCTATGCTACCGTGTAAATCCTGTGTTAAGACAAAGCGGAGATGTTGTTGGTAAAGTTTGTTAATCTGAAGGGGTTCCTCTATAACTACTGGAGGCAAGTATACAAATCCTCCGTTGTATTGAGGCCTCCCGGGGACTTACTATCGAAGTTCAAGATGTATCTGGTTTCTAGTTTTCTGAGGGTCCCCTCTCTGTCCCCTCCCCTTCTGTTAATGGGTACTGCATCCGTGGGGTAATACGAAAAATGTTTAAGATTATTGTCATGTACTTCTCGAAAGTGTCTTGCCACTGGATAAGATGGGTCATGGTTATTGATGGCCCTGATGTGTTGTAAGATTCTTTTATTGGCTGGAAGTTTAGTGCTTCCCACATATTTTAAATTCCAGGAGCATTCCAGTACATATATGACATGGTCAGTTTTACAGTGTAGTGGTTTGTTTATTATAATTTATTTTTCACTGAATGGAGTTTTATATGTCTTCTTATTTATTCCATACTGACATGCCTTGCAACTTTTGCATTTTGCAAATCCATTCCATTGCATCAACCATTTCTGTTGATCCGTGGTTTCAGGGCTACTTTTAACTAAACTATTACTCATTGATGGCGCTCTCCTGTATGTGATCCCCAAATTGTGTGGTAATTTCGCCCCTATAACTGGGTCACTCTGTACGATTGGCCAATTGCGTTGCATGATATTCTTGATCGTTTTTTCCTGTGCATTATAGGCCAGAATCAGTCTAAGCTTCATGGAATCTTGTTTTTGGCTAGAATCTTTCTCTTTAGTTTTCAGTAAAAGACATCTATCTAGACCCTGGGTTTTGGTAATCGCAGGATCAACTGTTTTAATGGAGTATCCTTGAGATAGGAATCTCCTTTTGCTTGCCTGCTGTGCTGTTGCTAGGTCTTTAGGGTTGCTGCAAACTCTTTTTAATCGCAACATTTCCCCATAGGGTATGCTTTCAACCAGGTGACTCGGTGGAAGCTGGAGGAGTGAAGTACCGAATTTCCTGCAGTTTCCTTCCTGTAAACTCTAGTTTCTAGTTTGTTATTCTCTATATATATCTCAACATCAAGGAAGTGAATCTTTTTATCACTGATGACTGAAGTGAAGTTTAAATTAATATTGTTTTTGTTGATAGTAGTGACAAATTCGGTCGCTTCCGCCATGGGGCCCTCACACACAATGAACAAATCATCAATATAGCGTAAAAGTAGTTTGACATTCTTTTCCCTGTAGTGTTTATGTGTGATACCTAGGACCAGCTCCTCAGCATCTCCATGTGCTGCGCAGTATTTAAAAAGACATTGTCCCAGCATGCCGTTTTCACAGGTGAGTTCATTGTATTGCATGCTGGGATGTATAGTACTTCAGTCAGAAATGCCTCTTTGAAAATTATATCCCTTAGTAGGTTCTGCGCCCCCACACGCTATTTATACATTGTGTCCTTTACCCTCTAGTGGGTCTCTGAACGAAGGGATGCTGGTAATTTTGCATGTCTGTTCCTCCCATGCAGGCTCGAAATAGTTCCGTGTCTGTGGCCCCTATTTGTTTTCAGGGTGGTGCCTCTTCCCGGCTGGACCGCCGGTATTAAATGCAAAACAAACTCTCCCCTATTCGAAGAGCACTACAGGAGCAGACGAAGTGAAAGCAGCCAGCATTCTTTATCCAGAAGCAATTTTTAAAAGCCTTACGCGTTTCGGAGTAAAAACTCCTTGCTCACAGGCATCTCCATGTGCTGCGCAGTATTTAAAAAGACATTGTTCCAGCATGCCGTTTTCACAGGTGAGTTCATTGTATTGCATGCTGGGATGTATAGTACTTCAGTCAGAAATGCCTCTTTGAAAATTATATCCCTTAGTAGGTTCTGCGCCCCCACACACAATTGTTTTGGAAGGCATTTAAAAAGTTACTGGAACGGAAAATAATCACGGACTTCCTTGTCCAGCATGCAACACTATGTTACACCTACTTGTTGCCGATTGGAGGGCTTAAAAAGTCACATGCTGTGAAGCGCCTTCTTCAAATGAAAGACTTTCCCATTACATGTCAATGCCTGTGATCAAGGGGCTTGCAGCCCCGAAACGCGTAAGGCGAAGCAATATGCTCTGTGCATGAATAAATGTTGTTCTGCTTGCGAAAATCAGCTGGTTCCTAGTGCGTTTTCATTCGAGGACCTTTGGCTTTCAAAATTTATGGCGGCAGTCCAGCCGCGAAAACGCACCGCCCTTGATGTCTGGGGGCCATGGAGACTAACGAACTGTTCAGAGTTTCCTTTTGGAGTACTAGCTGGCTTTAAAAATGCAACAACCTTCATGCTGGAGACCCACTGGAGGGTTTTAAAGATTGACTGAATAATGTAATGGGACGGAGCCTACTAAGGTAATAATTGTTTTGGAAGGCATTTAAAAAGTTACTGGAACGGAAAATAATCACGGACTTCCTTGTCCAGCATGCAACACTATGTTACACCTACCTGTTGCCGATTGGAGGGCTTAAAAAGTCACATGCTGTGAAGAGCCTTCTTAAATGAAAGACTTTCCCATTACATGTCAATGCTCAGTGATCAAGGGCTTGCAGCCCCGAAACGCGTAAGGCGAAGCAATATGCTCTGTGCATGAATAAATGTTGTTCTGCTTGCGAAAATCAGCTGGTTCTGAGTGCGTTTTCATTCGAGGACCTTTGGCTTTCAATATATATATATATACATACACACACACACACACATATCTCTTTTCTTTTTCTTCCCTTCAGGTCTCCCTCCCAGCAGTTCCCTTCCTATCCTTCACTCACTTGATCACTTCAATAGTATGTGCTATTGCAGCACTTCAGACTTGGGGCTATCAAGAGGGGGACCATTCTAAGCATCAATCTGATCCTGAGGATTCAGTACTTCTGGCAACCGGTCAACCAGATTATATTCAGAGGCTCTTAGATTCCGCCAATGTATTCCATACATATTCCATCTTATGTTTGAGAGTGACTTGTATGGACTTTCATATGCTGTAAACCATATACTAAAGACAGGAGTAAATCTTCAAAACCTTTCTACAACGGAGTTTGTTGACAAACTTCATGGTAAGGATGAAAAGTTGCAATACAGCTTAAATAATTTGGTGGCATGCGAACATGCCACCACCGAGTATTGTTATCGTCATCATGGTTGACTCAAATATATGTTGAGGAACCTACTTGGTGCACCTACTTGGTTTCTGATGCTCAGTTGCGCTGACTATGCAAGGGATGATCTGCTTTAATTTTTGAGAGAAGCAAATGCAAACATTAAGGATATCAAAGTGAAGACATCTGGAGAACTTTGCTCCTTGGATCCTGTTAATGTTTGCAGATATTTTAAGCACAGGTTTCAAACTATCATGCCATTCATCTGCAACAAAACAAATCCTCCTCTTGGCGAAGTAACTGATTCCTTTTGGTATAAAGAGTACCAAGTAAGAGGTGCTCCTCATATTCACATGCTATTATGGATAACAGATGCATCGCAATTTGGAACAGATAGTGATGAGTCTGTCCTGTCTTTCATAGACCAGTATGTGACATGCGCCACCCCAAAAGACGGTGGTGAAAAAATGTTTGAGACAACAATTTCTGCGTTTTCAAACTCATAGATGTGGGAACTACTGTAGTTGAAAATACAGATGCAAAGATAACTTTTATGCAAGATGTCATTTTGGATTCCCACGACCCGTCATTTCACAAGGAAGAGTAAACAGCTTTTTATCTGCAGTCAGACATACACTGACACACAAATCACTGAAAAACACATACAACCTGAGAAGAACAGCGGCCTCTAAGTACTATATGACTATAATCCAGTCATTCTGAAAAAGTGGAATGTGAACCTAGATATACAGTTTGTTGCAGGCAACTCTGTCACTTCATATATTACAAAATCAGAGACGATAGAGATGAAGGAGATGTAGGAGGAGATTTCTGCAGAAAAGAGTCTTACCAAGAAATTGTATAACTTCAGATTGAAAATGCTTTCCCACAGAGAGATTGGGTCCTATGGGTGCTCGGATCGGTTGAGCACGGCTAGTTTGTTCTTGAAATCAAGGGGAATTGCTTAGGTAAATCTAGACCTTGTAAGCACACGAAATAGAGTGTTGAAGTCTTTTTCGGAAATTCAGTATCTAGCTGAGTTCGATCCGGAAAGCACAGATATTGTGAAATCAAATATGTTGGACACTTACTATCCAAGAAGAAGTCCACACCTACAAAACATGTGCCTTTATGAAGTACTTGAACACTACAGATATAGAAGCAATGTAACGGAAAACATAGAAGAAGGAGAAATATGCGGTAGTTAGATGTTACTGTGGTTTGATGAGACATATCAAAGGAAATATAATTAACCACGGAAGTCGCCAAACTCCAGACAGAAGAGAGTTTTTCTATTTGGCACTTCCACAGCTGTTCAAGCCTTGGCATGCGGAATCAGAACTATTTGGTGACTATTACTGCTATTAAGATTCTTTCAATGCTGTAAACTGCAACGTTCAGTGTTCAGTATTTCTAAACTACTTGCAAATGTTGAAATATGAGATTGAACAGGAAGAAACCATTACTGCTGAGGTAGCTAAGGAGAGTTCACAAAGCAGCCAAAGTTCTGGACCACTGAGTGAAGATCCTCTTGGACAACCAGTTATTCAAAAGGAAGCAGCCATTGCTATAAATGAGGTGGGGACTGCAATGCATCAAGCAAGAGAGGAAAGTGTTGATTTCAAACACTTAGGGGTCTCTTACGACGGCAGGTCGGAGGCTTTCCGACTCACATCTTAGGTTTCAAATCTGACAGCCTTATTATGATAAAGGCTGTCGGATTTGAAACTGACTAGCTTCCGACAGGCTCAAGGAGCCCGTCGGCCAGTCGAAGGTCACTCATAATCCCCTATGTATGGTGTTTACACCGTAGGGATTATGATGTCGCTTCCTGACAGGCTTTTCATGTCGGGCTTTCTGACATGAAAAGCCTGACAGAAAATGACTTTGGGGGCCCCTAGGAGAGCCCCCATGTCTCTGCAGGCTCCGTTGGGGGCCTGGGGGGAACCTATGGTGCCCCTCTGTAAATCCCTGCACTGTGTGGCAGGCACCATGAGATGCCTGGCACGTGGCGCAGGGATTTACACTGGCTCCCATTTCTCCATGGGAGTGTGTGCTACGGCTGGTTTACGGCCGCAGCACAAGCTCCATAGGGAAATGGGAGTATGCGACCGCATCATATGCGGTCGCATTGTAATGGCCGTGTCGGGACCGCCAACCGGAGTTTGGTCGGTCCGGAGACCGCGGCGATGTTGGGCAGACGTGAGTCCGCCCGACATCGTAATCAGTCCCTGAGTAGCACAACTGAACGAGGAACAGAAAGAAATTTATATCAAAGTAAAAGATAAAATAAAGCATGGATTTCTTCATGACAAGAAAGAATGTGTATGCTCTTCATTTAAGCCAATATTACTATACATCAGTGGTCAAGCTGGCACCAGTAAAAGCTTTCTTAATAAAGTTCTCACAGCTTTTCTACAGAGGACCACAGAATCAAATTTACCATGTGTACTAGCAGCACCAACTGGATTAGCTGCACACAACATTAAAGGAATGACTTCACATCGACTACTTATGCTGCCTGTTGAACATGACAATAAACTGAAATACCAGAAGTTATCTCGTGAAGCTTGTTATGAGGTGTCAACAGTATTGAAGAAACTAAAACTTTTAATCATCGATGAGGTGAGCATGGTTTCGAACTTAATGCTTGCCTTCTTACACTTAAGAATGCAACAGATCTTAAAAACAGCGTATGACGTGCTGTTTGGAGAACAGCATTTAATTGTCTTCTGTGACCTTCTGCAACTTTTCTCCGTCAAAGGACAGCCTGTTTTCAAGACACTTCTCCATAATGAAACAAGAAACTCTTTGGGAAGTTTTGGCAATGTAAATATTTGGTTAAAATTTGAAAACAAGGAACTAGTGAAGAATATGTGTCAAGCATTTGTTGTGGAATACAGAGATATGCTGAAGGAAATTAGATTAGGAGTTCTGACAAAAGAGGGGCAACATGCTTTGGAATGTCAACTTATCAAGAAACTATTTTCATCTAACAACACAGCAGCACAAATAATATACAATGTCATTGAAGAAGACAAATCCATAGTCTGTTTAATACCTACACTTCAAGAGTGCTCCAATTTTAACAAACAATTACAGAAACTGGAGAAAGAAGATATTTTGAAATTGCAGCTATCTATAAAATGGAACACTAGGGAGTAACAATACTACTAACTGATCAACTACAAGCAAAATTGAATTCTTTGGAGAAGTCTGTATCAAGGATTGCAGGATTAGAAAAATGTTTACGATTGTGTAAAAACTGTTGAGTAATTTTGCGGCATAATATAAATGTTGAGGAAGGGTTAGTAAATGGTGCTATGGGTAAAGTTACTGATTTCATTAATTTTCCAAATAGGGATGAGGTTGAATACTTAGCCATAAAATTTGATCAGATTGATGGTGTGAAACAGATTGGCCAATGTGTTGTACGTTTTTTTGCTTATAAAGGACTTATATGTCCAGAGGCAGCAGTTCCCAATGTCTATAGCATACGCTGTAACTATCCATAAATCTCAAGGTTTAAGTGTAGACTCAACTTTTATTAATATTGATAGAACTGTATTTAAAGAAGGAGTGTCATATGTTGCATTGTCTTGAGTAAGAACATTGCCCGGTTTGTTTTTGGTTGATTTTGATGACAGGAAAGTTAGTGCCGATGCAAGTTGTGTCAGAGAGTACAATCGGTTAAGAAGTGTATATCCTCCTCATTAAGGGCAGTATCCCATTTATGAACAACGGATAATCTGTCCAAAGCAGAAGCTCACAAAAGAATCTACGGACATTGCTGAAAAAAGAAAAAGAAGGAGAACAAGTAAGGTGTTAAGAAGAAAAAACTGAAGAATGAGGGAGATCTTGTAGGCTACCAGTTTTCAAACACTTCTGGTGTCAGCTGCTATGCAAATGTTCTCAATGTACTGTTTCATTTTCCACATCTTGTAAATTCAATTGAATAGAAACCACAGAATAGATTATGTTCTGCACTCTGTTGTTTGCTGCAACATTTACATAGTGATAGGATTGTAATACATTGTGCTTCAGGCATTCTAGATCTAGTATATATATGTAGTGGATCAGTAGAATTTATTCTCGACACTCAACAAGATGCACAGGAATTTATAATGGTCATCCTTGGAGTTTTAGAAGAAGAAATAAGTATTGATTACTTATTTGGACTGAGTTTCACATGGAGCCATGACTGTGATGATTGTTTTTTACGTCTACCACTAAAATTAATTCTGAGCGATTGAGTACTTAACATTACCAGATTCCAAAACTGTGCCTTTTTACAGATTGATTAAAAATGCAAACCAAAATATGACCTGTCCAAATTGTAGATCAGGTCTTATGTTTACATTGCACATACAAAGAAGTCAAAAATACCTTGTATTAATCTTACAACGATGCAGAGCAGATGGATCTAAATTGGAAACCGAAATTACAAACTTCAAAGCTGGACAAATATCGATTTCTGGAAGAGCTTATACTACTATAGCTATTATCTTTCACAACGGAGTTAATGTAGCATGTCAAGACTACACTGTCTATTTAAAGAGTGAAACTGGATGGGCAGAATGCAATGACAGCAACCTTAAATTGAAACAAAAAACGCTTTTGAAGCTACAAAATTGTCACCTTTTGTTTCGTCAACCAAAGTTCTCCGTGCTACTTCTGGAAAAAAATACATTTCTGGGATTTCATCTACGTGGATCATCAGCATTTTAGAGCTCATTTGGCCTACCAGGGGTGATGTCTTCAAAAAGGTCTCCAAAATACAATTCTCCATCATATGTATTAGTACTATTGTACCAGTTATCATAATAAGAGAATTATTTTAGGACAAGTTTGTGTACGTTAGTTTAGAAATTGTAGGTAAAACGATTGATTAAGCATTTGCAGTGAGTCCAATGCATAGTGTCACTCATTTGTAGTGATATACTGTGCAGTTGTTTTCTACAATATATGCAAATAGTTTGTTCCCCACTGTTCAAGGATGAAGCTTTATACACTACATCATTTATGTTGTACAAGTATAAAAGCTGAGAACAGAAAAAAGGTGAAAAAGTATTTCACTATAATGTAATATACTGTTACAGCATAAGTAATGTGCACTGTTTTGTTTCTGGAATTTTGTAAATGTAATACAAAATTATATTTATGTTCTTTTTCCTTTTCAACAGTGGTTGGAGTTATATCTCTTCAGATGTGTCAACATACTTGTAATGACACATGAGTATTTGTTTGAGATACTCCTGGAGAGGGTCTTTTCGCACAAAGAGTACTTGACATGCTTTGGGTTATTTTCTGTTCCTTGGAGGCGATGGTGAAAAACCCCTATGCAATTTATCTCTGCTTTGCTTGGGGTTGGTGCTCCAAAGAATTATGTTCAACAGGGTGTGACAACTAATTCTCACTGACACTTTTTGCCATTTGATTGGCAAATGATGTGGAAAGTAACAAAATTTAATACAGAAAAAGAAAACAGCAGGTGCTGAATTGACAAGAGGTTTTTTTTTTACGATCTTTATGATTATTTTTCCCCCACTGTTCAAAGATGAACATTTATACAGTAGCTTCATTATGGTGTACAAGTACAAAAGCTGAGAACAATAAAAAAGTTAAAAGAAAATGCTTTAGTATAATCAGAAATACTATTAGAGCATTATAAATATGTTCTGCTTGTTTTATATTATGAACTTATGCATTGCAAAAACTAAAAGTTTATCAAAGAATTTTTCAAAAGTAATACTAATTTATATTTATGTTCTTTTCTTTTTAAACAGATGAATGACACCATCTATTGAAGTAAAGTAATTTAATAATTACTTCTTTCTTACTACTTATACAAAGTAACAATATAAAGGTATACACCAAGGTAGAGTTTCATAGAGCCAGTGAGATATCCAAACACACACTGATAGAGGCATTCATACTTCCACTCACTCCTTCAGCCACTCAAATACCCACTCAGTCACTGAAATAGTCAGTAACATATTCAGTCACTTACGAATACATCTACTACTACATGCACTCACTTACCCATACAGATATTCACACACTCACTTACCTGCTAATACAGGTACTAACATGCACTCACTCGCCCAAAAAGTAACTCATACAAGCCATGCATACAATAACTAACACACCCAGTCACTCTCCCATGTAACTACTAATACACCCAATCACTTACCCATAGAGCTAGAAAAACATCCACTCACTCCTCTAAACAGTGATGAATACACTTACTTATTTACCTATGCAGCTACTAACACAGCCAGTCAGCTACTCATACAGCTACTACCATACATATTCAGTATTACATATAGGCACTGACTCAGTCACTTGCTCACCCATACAGGCACTCATACAGCCACTTACTCGCTGTTACAGACGCTCACTCACCCGCTTACTCACCCATATAGATACTCACACACCCATTCACACACTGATACAGACTCTGACACACCCAGTCACATTCTGTTGTATACACTATCACACCCAGGCACACACTGATGCAGATACTAACATACCCAAGCACACACTCATCCATACGCTGACACACCCACACACACACTCATGCATACACTGATATATCCAAGCACACACTGATGCGTACAGTACCATAGCCAGGCATACACTGAGGCATACACTGACACACCCTGGCATACACTTATATATACAGTGATATACCCAGACACATACTGTTATGCACACAGCCACACCCAGGCACACACTGATGCAGACACTAAGACACACTGATGCATACACTGACACACCCACTCACTCACCCACACAGCTACTTACACTCACACACACACTCACTCATCAATATAGGCACTCACATAGTTACATACTCACCCATAGAGTCATTAACAGAGGCACTCATTAACTGATACAGCTAATCAAATACACATCCACTCATCAGCCATATAGGCACTTACACACCCAGTGAATTACTCATTCAGTCCTTCACACAGTCTCTTACCCATACAGCCACTCACACAGTCACTCACTCATACAGTCAGTAACAGAGCCACTCGATCACTTATACAACCACACATCCATCCATAGTGCCACTCACACCCAGTGTCTCACTCATACAGCTACTCACTCAGTCACTAATACAGCCATTTTGTCACCTGTACAGCCACTCACACACCCAGTATCACACTCATACAGCCGCTCACAACCCCAGTTGCTCAACCATACACCCACTCACACAGCCAGTCACTCACTCAAACAGCCACTGATGCAGCAATTCAATCACTGATACAGCTACTCACACACCCACCCACTCACTCATAGAGCCTTGCAATCACCCAGTCACTCACTCAAACAGCCACTCACACACCCAGTCAGTCACCCATACAGCCATTCACATACCCAGTCACTCACTTCTACAGATATTCACCCACTCATACAGTCACTAACACACCCACTCAGTCACACTCTTTCTCATACATACACACATGTATAATTTATCTTTTCTTAAACCATGAAAGCTGGTTCTAATGAGAACCCTTTTTTGTTTTTTTACACAGATTTTTTTTCTTCATTTTTCTTCATTTTGTATTCTTTTCTTTGTTTCAGAAATAAAATGGCAACTGGAAAACAAATTAACTGAAGAAACTCAAAAATAGGGTAACAAGTGTCATGTTTGCAATAATAAAAAATTAAAATAATTAACAGGAGTGGTTCTTTGCTGCTTGCAGAACTGCAGCAACTGATTGTTCCCACACTGTGAGAACTTTTTTGCAGTCCAAACAAAATGTCCCTACTCTTCTTAGTCCTGGGGACTTCTGTGAAAGATGGTGCTTCACTTAGGTGGGAATTGACTCTCCCTGTGCAATTGGAATTGCAGTAGAAGTAGATGGTCCTCCTGCACAGTACTCCCTCTGTGCTCTTTTATAGTCATTACAGTGGTATGTCTTCAAGCGGGTCAACATACTTGTAGTCCCTCAGGAGTACTTTTAAGATGTTCCCCTGGATAGAGTGTTTTCACACAATGAGCACGTCACATGCTTGGCCATTATTTTTTTCTCCCCTTACATAGTAAACAAATCCCAAGTGATGGATTGCTGCTTTGCTGGGAGTTCCTCATTAGAAGATGTGTCCACTTCAGGGTGTGGCTCTTGCTGCTCACTTACATCCGATGCAATTTTATTTTTGAAAACAAAACAAAAAAAACCTCAAAATGCACTTCCAGTTTTTGAAAATAGAAGAGAGTACCAAAGATGCTACCAATCTCTCCACTGAAAAAGTGAAAAAGAGAAAACTGGGTGGAGACTTCCCTTCAAGAACAATGAAAAGCATGTTGTCCAGTGAAATCCCTTTATTCCAGAGTCATGTGATATTCGTGAACGCGGAGATATTCGCAAACGCTGACGTATTCGCAATTACGGGAAATAGAATATAACAGTGTTCAACCATAAAATTACTTAGGAAAATCTCACTTTATATGTTATATTAGTAAACTACTGATCACAAACATTAATTACAATATGTGTATACATGTTTATTAAGGCTTTCTAAAAATCACACCAATTTCGTGAATATCCACGGTAGCGGAATATACGTAAGGCAACTTTTCACGACAAAGTCAAGAATATATTTTTTTTTTTAAAGGAAAGGTCATCTGGGCACATCTGTTTCTTAAAGACGAAGAAAATGATGCTGTGTTCTTGACGCCCAAGAAAATAAGGACATCTCCAACAAACAAAAAAGCACTTGCTTCATATAGTTAAGGGGAAGTACCCTTGTTTGGTGGAGATTTACCTCTTTGTAGTCTCGGTCTCTTCTCTATAGAAGGATTCATGTTATCACAGATTTCTGGATGAAAATGCATGAGAAACAATCAAAATGCCAAAACACACACAAGGTCGCTGGAGATATTTCCTCATGGTCCATTACGCAGCTGTAGTGTAGAATATGCAGTAGATAGTTACCCAATGAGGTAGCACTTACTAATTAACCAGTAGAAATAACTCTAGTTGGGTAGACATTGTGTGCAAAGCTGTGGACTCTTGCTGGATAAAGGGGCAGGTGAGATTCCAGTCTGGTGCAGTCACTCACGCAGCTATTGATACACCCATACAGATACTTAGATACCCACTCACACACCCAGTCTGCAACTCCCACATCTACTTACAGACCAAAACAGTCACTCACATACTCACTCACTGACCCGTACAGCCATTCACACACCCACTCACAGACCCATACAGCCACTTACACAACCATTCACCAACCTATACAGCTACTCACACACCCACTCTCAAAGGTTACAGGTTAGAGTTAGGAAATGCAATTCAAAAAACCATAGAAATTCAGTACAAAATCCAAAGGTTACAGGGTTCATTATAGTTAGGAAATAATATTTAAAAAACGTAGAAATTCACTGAAAAAAACAAAGGTTACAGGGACGTTATAGTTAGGTTTTTTTTTTACTTAGAAATTCACTGAAAAAAACAAAGGTTACAGAGATGTTATAGTTAGGAAATAGAATTTTAAAAAACTTAGAAATTCATTGCAAAAAACCAAAGGTTACAGGGACATTATATTTAGGTTCAGATTTCACTCATACATAACCAGTGAAGTTCAGCAGTTATAGTTACCTGACCTAACTATAACTTACGTCCCTGCAATGCACTGATTATGACCTCACATATTACATCACTCATGATATGGTCAGTGACACCACTCATGGCATCACTGATGACATTTCGAATGACATTACTGATTATATCATCCACAGACCAACTCACACACCCATATATCCTCACATAAACCAACTCACATACCCACAAAACCATTCACATACTCGCTGACAGACCCATACAACCACTCACATACCCACTCACTCACCCTTACAGCCACTCACACACCCACTCAGTCATCCAAACAGAAACACACACAGCCACTCACTCACCCATACAGGTACTCACATGCCCACACACTCACCCATATAGCCACTCACACTGCCACTCACTCACTGATACTCACACATCCACTTATTTACCCATACAGCTACTCACACACCCACTCACTTACCCATACAGCCACTGACACAGACACTCACTCACCCATACAACCACTCACACACACTCACACACCCATACAACCACTCACACACACTCACACACCCACAGAACCACTTACAGACCTATTCACACATCCATACAACCACCCACATATCCACTCACTCACCCTTACAGTCACTCACACAGACACTCACTCTCCAACACACCCACTCACACCCACTCACACACACACACACACACACTCAAACAGCTACCCACTCACACATACAGCCACTCATACACCCACTCCCCCACCAATGCAGCCACTCACATAGCCACCTTCACCCATACAGCCACTCACACACCCACTCACACACCTATGCAGCCCCTCACAGCACCACTCATACACCCATACAGCCACTCACACACCCATTCAGTCGACAACACAGCCACTCACACAGCCACTCATTTACCCATACAGCTACTCACATTCCCACTAACACATCCATACAGCCACTAACACACCCATACGACAACTCAGACACCTACTCACTGATACAGACAGTCACACAGCCACTCAGATGAGATATGTTAGAAATATTGTGACTAATTACTAGTACAGAAAGAATAGTAATTTATCTTATGCTGTAGCTTAGTATATATCTTTACGTCTCTGAAACATTTACAAAACACACTCACTGAATGATGTCATGAATGATGTCATTTGAGATGTCATCAGTGAAGTCATGAGTGATGTCACTGACCATGTCATGAGTGATATAATATGTGAGGTCATAAGCAGTGCGTTCTGGGGGGCGGCGTAAGTTATAGTAAGCTCAGGTATCTATAACTACTGAATTTCACTAGTTTTGTATGAGCAAAATCTGAGCCTAACTATAAAGTCCCTGTAACCATTTGTTTTTTCATTGAATTTCTTAGTTTTTTTAAATTCTATTTCCTAACTATAACGTCCCTGTAACCTTTGTTTTTTTAAGTGAATACACACACACGCATATGGGCTGGTGGGAGGAGCAGGTGCACAAAGTCAGCCATATGAAGGAATGGAATGAAAATGTGATTTTTGGAAAAGGTTTATAGATGACCTGTTTTTAATCTGGGAAGGATCTGTCGAATCTGTTAAAGAGTTTATTGCAGAATTGAATGACAATTTAATAAATTTAAAACTCACAGACACAATAGACAGAACTCAAGTAACATTCCTAGATCTTGAGATTTATGTAAAAAATAATAAACTTCACACTCGGACATTTAGGAAAGTCACAGCAGGAAACTCCATCCTCCATGCGAATAGCTTTCATCCTACCAAATTGAAAATGAGTATACCATATGCCGAACATTTAAGAATGAAGAGGAATTGTAGTGAAAAGGAGGCATTATTGGAAGATCAAAACAGTTTGACGAAAAGATTTAAGGCCAGGGGTTATAAAGATCAGGTCCTGAGCCAGGCACTGCAAAAAGTTAGTGGCATTGAAAGGGAAACTTTGCTTAAAAGTAAAGAAAAGAATGTAAAGGATGAAACCAAAAAGAAGGACAAAGCTGAAATCAGGTTGATCACAGGGTACAGTGCCTACCACACAAAAGTGAGAGATTGTGTGAGTAGGCACTGGCATTTAATAAAAAGTGACCTGGTCATGGGTGCAGTTGTAAAACGGAGACCCCAAGTTACTTTCAAACGAGCCAAATCTATGAGACAGGAACTAGTGGACAGTAGCCCAGAATTAATTAAATCTGAAAATTGGCTCAAGGCGAATCCGGGATTTTACAAATGTCTGAAGTGCAAAGCATGCACAATTGCACTAAATACCAAACAAGTACCATCCCCATTAATGTCAAAGCCCTGGAAGATAAAATGTTTTTTAAATTGCCGCAGTGATTATGTGGTATACATTTTAAAATGTTCTTGTTTAAAGATGTATGTGGGAAGCACTATCTATATGGCCCATGTCCGCATTTTGCAGCATATGCGAGCAATAAAAAACAATGATAGAACATACCCGGTGGCACGCCACATTAATGAAACCCATAAAGGCAACCTAAAGGATCTAAATTATTTTGTGATAGATCAGGTGCCTAAAATGAGAAGGGGTGGAAACAGAGAAAGAAAATTGAGGCAACTAGAGTCCAAATATATAGTCCTTTTTAATACTAGAATTCCGTTTGGCATGAACACTGATGACGATCTGTATGTACACCTTAGCCATTAGATGTATCCATATTAGGGCTGATTTTTAATTGACTTTTTAATCAAGTTCCCGAAGGAAATAAGAATTCGAATATTACATTAATGATTTTCCCGTGTTTAGTTATGAAGTGACTATGAAGCGTATAGTTATCAATATTAAGTAATATTGTTGCCAACGTGAAAGACTTCATATTTTTGAGGTAATTTGTAAATGCACTATGACACATTCTAAACATTATAGGACAATATAGAATTTTAGAGAGGTTTTTTATGAATAATGAATTATGTAACAAAAAAGTTCAATATGCACTTGCACTTTATTATAAAAATGCACTCTGTGGTAATATAATGTACTGTATTTGCTATATTTGCACAAATGCTTTATTGCACATTGCGTGATTTGCACAACGCATTATTGCACATTGCATTGGCACTTTAGAAATTGATCTTGTGTACATATATTTATTTATTTATCTATACCTTTCTATTTATCCAAAAGCGATTTTCAATAGTCTTTGGAATTAAATAGTGTCTAATTTTAACTTATTACATGCAATTTGAACATTATGTTTGCTTTAATAAATATGGGAAATCCATATGATATTAGTACAAGCTATGAAAATATAAACAATGACGGTTTTTACAATAGTGTTCATTGGCCGTTTTTAACAATGTATTAAGTTAAAACATGGTAAAAAAATGTTTGTGTGTAACTTTCGTTCGACATTCGTGGTGGTGGAGTCTGTTTTCCATTGTTATGGTTGCAGCGACCCACGTGATCGGGAACTTTCATGTTTTAAAACAAAGCGAATATGGCAAACAGCGTTATTGGTGTGAGCAAGCCTGCGGATGCAGGCGAAACGCGTTACCAAATCGTGTAATGAATAAAAGAGAATCTCTGCTTTTACTAAAACTGATGTCCCGTGTTGGTGTCCAGGTGCCGGATGGAAACTGGAGTTGTTGTTCATATTTATATATATATACACACAAATAAATTCATTTTACGTACAGCAACATCTGACAGTCTGATTTTCTAACTATCAATCCATACTTGCACTTTATGCAATACATTTTTATATCTCTTTATTTTTTACCTTTCTGCATGTATACCCTTTCTATGTAAATATGTTTCTATATATGTTATTACTTTACTCCTACTCTAAAAAGAAATAAAAAAACTCAATTCCCTCCAATGCACCACTCTACGTCTAATCTTATACCTTTCAATATATTCTCTACCTCCACTCTCTGACTCATCCCAAATCTCATTCAACTACCATTTTTTTTATTTATTTAGAGTTTAATATAGCGCGAACTAGACCCGAAGATATCAGGTATCAGAGCGCTTTACATGAGCACCAGTTTCGTTACAGATGGACACATTCATTTTTTGTCAGGCACGGGGAGATTAAGTGATTTGCCCAGAATCACAGGACGTTGAGCTTTGTTGCCGAGACTCGAACCCGGTTCCCCAGCTTCGAGGTCGACCGCTCTAGACGCAAGGCTACATCCTCTCCCCATGATCTTCCTAAGCTTTTCTTGACCCTTACCTCCTCTATCCCTCCTTGACTCACCCCAAACCTCAGTCTACTACCATTTTCTCCCATATTACCCTTTCTTAACTCTTCCCTCCTCTATCCCTCCTTGACCCAACCCAAACCTCATTTTGCTACTATGATCTTCAAAATACTCTTCCATCCTTTGTCCTTTCTTTGACTCATTACAAACCTCATTTTACTATTATGATCTCCCTCATAACTCTCTAGACTCTCCCCTTCTCTATCTCTCCTTTGTCTCATCCCAAACCTCTTCTAACTAATATGATCTCCCAAATACCACTATCTAGACTCTTCCCTCCTCTACCACTGAATGTTCGGGACAACTTCCATGCAGCAGGTATAATCAATGCCTCTTAGTGAGCACAGCCATATCTCTCCAACCCAAGAGATTAGAGGCTGCTTGCTTTGGCCAGAGGCCGGATTGTCCACCTTGGAACATTCCTAAGCATAAGAAATATAGCCCCTGTGGACACCCACACTTGGAGTGAGAAGGAAGATATGTTCCTTGTTTTTTAACTGCCCACTGTATGCAGAAAGTTGTGAGAAAACTATCACATGAGCAACCACCAAAGAACACCTGGAAACAAAGGAAGAAAGGTGTTCTACTTACTCTGTGACTTGTCAGATGTTACAACAAGACTGATGAATCAATATCTGGCACAATATTGGGAGGTTAGGAGAGAAAGCACGGAACAAACTGAGGGTGCCCAATAAATATGGGTATGTAATTGTAAGAATAAAAAACCCATACACCGCAGACCTCGCCCTTGTGCAATATCCACATAAACCCTAAGGATACTGGTCCATAGAAGTATCTAAATTTTAACCTGCATTGCAATTGAGAAAATGTATACTGGACTGTATGATTAATTTTCTATTTGAAAGTCTTCTGTCTTAAATAGAATTCCGAATTTCAAAATGTATGCCATGGTTTTGAAAAACAATGTACTGTTTTGCTGAACTGCAGTATTAGGACGGACGTCTGTTAGACATCAAACACTCCATGCTTCAAGCCTGCATTCGACAATCATGGATTTTGAACATATATTCCTTTGGCATTGTCACTTCCATTCTTTCAGCCAGACAACAATTTGTCAAGATTAAATTTATAGAATTCTCATGCTTGCCCCTATAGCAGTAGCATATGGTATTAAGAAAGCTAGCATTATCCAGTTCTCTTTAACTTAAGCATGAAACCCTAAGATCTTATACTCAGTAACAAAGGTTTTGCCATGCACCAATTCACTGACAACCCCCAATTAAACCTAAATCTGTCCCTAGCAGAATAAATTCACTTCCTAAAATTCTAGCTTGGCATGATTCAGTCAAAAATGCAAGCATGCTACTTCAAGTTGAATCCAATAAAGGTGGAATTTGTTCTTACTAACAGAGGTGACTTTGACAATCTGGTGACCATGACCCGCACTCGCTACCTCCACAATATCATTAGTTTTATATTTCTTTTTTATTTCCATATGGAAATTGCACCAGTCATGTGTCAACAGATCCTATCCCAGTATTTCTTCCTACCTGGTGTGCGACTACAGGGTTATCTCTAGTGAATCATCCTGTAATGCCCTGTATAGATGTGCTATGAGCTTCCGTCCTCCAGCTAGGTCTGGTAGTCTGCTCAGTGTTATCGAGGGGATCTGCTCCGCTGGGTAGCTGGGACAAATTTTGCATGCTGTAGCTGATATTTTATTATACTGTAGGTATTGACCGTGGCCTAGCGCAAATGAATCTATTGCATCGATTTTCATGATAAATTGTCCCCTCAGGCAGAAGTCACCCAAGACATCACAACCTACCTCTTCCATTTACGGATGGATATGATTCCTGCTATGTCCACGAATGGCTTAAGTAACCAAATAGGCATATCACGTGAGTAAGGGCCATGATGTAGGACTTTCGTGACCACCCACTCCCAAACAAGGCCCACCTGCCTAATTAAGAATGGATATTTCTTCGGGATCTGTGCACCACACATGAGGAGCTCAGGAAGAACATAACTCCCACTTGAGTCTCCTAATAACCATTTCTCCCAATTGTCCTCCTCATTGAAACAGTGTACTGCGTGTTGGAGGTGTGCTGCCATTTAATAAAACTCCAGATTTTGAAGTTCGATGCCCCCTCGGTCCGAGGACTGCTTCAGCATGGCCAATCCTAACCGTTTGCGGTTCCCGGCCCATAGTAGGTCTATTAGTAGACTGTGAAGCTCCCTGAAATAGCGACAGGGGATATCATAGAGTGCGCCCTGCAATACATAAAGACAATGAGGCAGTACTATTATTTTTAGGTCTCGCCTGAGCCAGCGCATGCGCTGCTCTGGCGAGAGTTTTAGTAAGCGGGTTTTGGAAGTGCAAACAGCAGTGGCTTTTGCTGGCGACCAGCTTGCGTTCACGCGTGCGTGTACACGCGATCAGGCGCCATATGGCTTCCCTCGCCATCTGGACGCTCGCGATTACTTTCACTTTCACGGCCGCGCGGCCAATGCTTGTTATATGTGTGTTTCTGTATGTTGTTTTCAAGTCATTCTTTCTAGGATTCACACCTTGCTTTAAGAGTGCTTATTGCCAAGCTTCCCTTTCCTGCTTTCATCTTATCAAGAAGACATCATGAAAACCATTGAACCATAAATTATTGCCTCACCCCTTCCGATCGCCTGACGAACGCCATTCTCACCCTGCCGGGCAAAGCCAAATAAGCCATGCATATTTACAGTTCCTTTGAAAGGCAGAGCGAGGACTAGGACCTCTGTTCCGACTGAATCTGCAACCACAGAAAGGATGTTATAAGGCTCGAGCTCTGACAAGCGCTCCTCCGCCCCTCCCCTCCCCCGCCTCGTTGCGCTGCTTTTGGCAGAATAAATGCCTAAAACATGCCTCAAGTCGTTGCCCTGGTAAATGCTATATATGTATAAGTTGTCAGCGCTTTCAGTTTCTCAGACATGCCTGCTTCCTTCTACGTCTCTGTGCCTCAATGTCTGTCTGCATCTGTCTTTCTCGCAGACTCGCCCACGTTCTCGGTGCTGAATTTAGATTCGTAAAGGCTTCATGCGGTGGGTCTGCTGCTTTTGTTGCTGAACAAGAAGTATTACCTGCTTGTTTAACTAATTTGACGAATCAGTGACCTTTGTGTTAGTAAACTTCATGCGTACTTTTAGCTTTTTGCGGAAGAACCACGTCTAATATCATTGTTTTGAAAATTAAGTTGTGATCCATGGCTTTGTAGCAGTTCTTTGTTTTGTTTTTCCTCTGTCCATCGCCCTCCTCTTCTACGTCCATCCGCCTTTAGTTCCAATGCGACCACACACAGTATCGCAGCTGCCTGCTCATCTAACATGTCACCATTCAACCATTCATCCTCAGCAAATCAACCAGCAATTAACTCCATCTAGCCACCTATCCTTCCACCAGATCACCCCTACATAAATCTATCCATTCACCCGAGCCCCCTATACTCTAACCCAAACATCATCTACATGTATAAACATACATCACTCTATACATTCACCCATCCATCCACTAACCCATTTATCGATCTGAGCTACCTACTCGCTAGCCCGGTTTTTAGCTGCTATCATAGAACCTACATCCATACGTACATGAACCCACGTCAGCCACTTATTATTCAGCACGTCCTTTACAAACATCAATGTACCTTGATCCGTGCATTCATCCATCCGTCCTGTCGCCCGTCCATTCGTCCGTCCATCCATCCATCCATTCATTCATCTATTCATTTATCCATCCATCATCCCACCTATTTACCAACCTGCCCACTACCCACTTCTACATAGATCCTTCCAGCCCACCACCAAACTACCCACCCATACATCCATCTTTAGAATGTCACAATGATAAAAGAGGGGTCCTGTACTCCCTAGGGCAGTTCAATTGATTCCCAAGAAAGGGTCTACAGGCCTGTGCTTTTGTGCAGTTTTATAGAGTGCAGAACATGAACCCAGGGGTCACAGCGTTTGAAATATAAAAAAGTGTCCGAATAGATTTTTTTGTATTTTTTTAGAGAACAATATAGCCCAAGGCACTAGAGTGCTTCACAAACAAAACCAGACTACATTACAGATCTTTTATCATTTTAGGCACAGGGAGATTACGTGATTTGCCCAGACTCGCAGGATGTTGAGCTAAAGCCAGGATTTAAACCTGATTCCCCATCTCTAGACTCAGCAGCTGTAGACAGAAGGCAAAATCTCCCACTTTCAGGTTACTTTATGCCAAATATTGTGTAACAGTCAATCATCCCTAGAGTCTTACCTATTGAAACAGGCTGTACCTAAAACAAAATGAGGTCATGCCCAAAGGCAAATGTTTTATAGCCTTTTAATTATTTGGAAATTGCTTTAATGGAATAAATAATTTTCCTTGAAAGCAAGATTTGGGATTCGCAGAACCAAAGAGTGGAGCCATTAATCACATAAACATCAAGCAAACAACATACGTAACCAATAACAAGCATTGGCATAGCCAATAGGTCTCGCTTTGGGACCTTATAAGTATTTAGATATGCAACACAATATCCTTGGTGCAACAACATCAACTGTTGCATAACTAAACACTTATAAGGTCCCAAAGGCGAGACCTATTGGCTATGCCAATGCTTGTTACAAGGTCCGCACGTCCCATCAATAATAGGGGTAGATCTCTCCAAAACCGGACCCAGGCCTGTAGCCCAGCGATTAACCTGCCAATATTCATGTCTAGGAACTGTTGCTTCTTAGTAGCAATCCTATTTCCCAGGTAGCGCACGCCCTCTTGAAACCACAGCAATGTAAGATGCGGGAGCGTTACAGGGTCCATCACCGCCAGATCCCCCAATGGTAGCAGCTGAGATTTCCGGGCATTGACCGAGAGTCCTGACACACCCACGAACTCCGACAAGGCCTCCATTAATGCCAGCATGGCCCCCACTGGGTCACGCATATACACTAATGCATCATCGGTGTATAATGAGAGCTGATGGATGGTCAAGAAACCGAATGGTATGCTGTTCCTAATGAACACTGTTGGTTGATGTCAAAGTAGTGATATATAATTATTAAATCACGACAGGCAGGAGAAAATTTCCTCCTTTCGGAAAAAGACCCTCACACACCCAAGTCACAGGATGTATTGCCTCATCATCGGGTCTGCTCCTTATCGGGTCGGCGCTGCAATACCCGATCGGCGCTATAATCGGGGCCTTTTAGCGGAGATCTTTATTCCTGTTGCCGTAAGGTGTAGTGTTTGTAAGGGCTTTGTGGAAAGTGTAGATGTGGAAGGTGCAGAGGTGAAGTTAAAAGTAAGAGGAAGCGATCCACTCAGAATTATTTTAATGAACGTGGTCGCTCTCTTAATTAAAAACGTGATTAGTGCGCACCCCTCTTATAAGGTATTGGGGATGTGCGCTGAAAAGGTCAACATGTTTCTTGCCATTGATTCAATTAGAAGGCAATTCTTCAGGACCAATTTAAAATCTAACTACACTTTTTGGTGGTGGATCCCAATGGTATAATTAAGTATCCACTCGTACAGCACCCTAAAAAGTGGTACCTGTTGAATTAGAGCATCAACCTATGGAGAAAAATTCATAAAAAGTTAATTCAACATGAATTGTAATCATTACATTGCTGATGTGGTGTTCAGTGAGTGAAACTTACTCGTGCTACTAACGCATGCATCACACTAGGTTGTTTGTGACCATGCAGGATGGCTATGATTCAAGTAAAAAACATATTATAAAAATGTTTATGTAAACAGCAACCAAGATCGTCCACTTATTCTGTATAAGTACACACTCACCCTAATTGGGTCAAATTACTGCTTCATCGTATACCGGCAGAGTTTAGAACACTGAATAGTGCAGTGCCCTGGTCACGAGTAGATGAAAAAGATATGGAGATAGGTTAGTATTATTATAGTCTGCTGTTGAAGGAGGCTTACTCTCAGCTAGACCACCCCCGGTGTGGGGGTATCTGCAATGATGTGATGAGAATGCGGTCCATCGGGGCGTCACGAAATCGAGCGCAACCCCGTGAATGGCCCTGTCCGTGGAACCTGGACTGGGTCAGACGGTGTGGCTGTACCTCGCTTCATGCGCCGACAACCCACCCCAAAACACCAACAGCGTCCCACATCAGGGAAACCAGAAACAGAGGTGTCGCCAGGAGCTCAAGCAAGGGTTCTTGCCGTGCCCGTTTAACAGTAAGCGGTCATTTAAACCATAAGGGTCAACCGGTCCCATTGCTCAAATAAAACCGGCATTGCGAGTGGAGCTCAAGCAAGGGTTCTTGCCAGGCCCGTTTTACAATAGGCAGTGATTTAACCCCAAGGACCGACTGGTCCCATTGCTCAAATAAAACCGGCATTGCCAGAGTACAATGTCGGAGTGTCCTTGAAACACATCCGGGCATGACCAAGGACACCCTCTTCAGAATTGAGCAAAGATGGGTACTGAGATTAGCCTCGGACAAGGAGGGATTGAACGAAGATATCCCCTGGGCATCACTGATCAAATAACACCTTAATGAATCCCTTGACCATCTAGAGATTAATCTGTATGGAACCAGTTGTGGTTGAACTCTGATAACGTGTTCATCAATCTGGGAGGGTTAACCACCGGTCATTCCTTCCGTGATTGCCATATTGACTTCTCCCATCTCAATTAATTGGGTACTCTACCAGTGGATATTACTATTGATATACTCTCTAACTCAATGAAATAATTTTCTTGGCTTTATAAAATGTGTAGATTTACACAATTTTATTCTCTTCTTAACTTTATATTGCCAATTCCAATATGGCGCTCCTCTTGGTGTCTAGAGAGGCACAAATTTAACACACCCTATAAGCACCCCTTGATACCACCTAATAATCTCGAGTCTCCCACCCCCAAGAAGGCGCCCATTTTGGGAAACAAAGGGTGATGCACTAACAAGAGCCCGTTTTGACCGCTCTAACTTAACGAACAATTCTCTTAGATTAATAAATATGCAGACTTACACAATTGTACTGCCTCCCAGACTCTAGTCTGCCTATTCCATTATGGCATCCCTCGTTATGTCTAGAGAGGCACTAAATCAACACACTTTGATACCGCCAATAATACTGAGTCTCCCACCCCTAAGATGGCGCCCGTTTTTGGGAGAGAGAGGTTTACGCACTAGCAGGAGCTCGCTCTGACACGGGAGTCACCGCCCACTGCACACATTACCAGGGAGTACAACTAAGCGTCTCCACCACTGTCGTATACCTCCCGGGACCGGCAGACTGTGGGTAGGTGTGGACCCGCCAGTAGCTGTGGACTGCAAATGTGACTATACCGCTAACGCGATATAATAGTCTCTCTGCTAAACAGCTTAACAAAGCAAAAGCCGTTCCACCGGCTGTTGAACACGGGCAACACAGACTGAGGCGCCTCCCGTAGCTCCGACATTGTACTCTGGCAATGCCGGTTTTATTTGAGCAATGGGACCAGTCGGTCCTTGGGGTTAAATCACCGCCTATTGTAAAACGGGCCTGGCAAGAACCCTTGCTTGAGCTCCACTCGCAATGCCGGTTTTATTTGAGCAATGGGACCGATTGACCCTTATGGTTTAAATGACCGCTTACTGTTAAACGGGCACGGCAAGAACCCTTGCTTGAGCTCCTGGCGACACCTCTGTTTCTGGTTTCCCTGATGTGGGACGCTGTTGGTGTTTTGGGGTGGGTTGTCGGCGCATGAAGCGAGGTAGAGCCACACCGTCTGACCCAGTCCAGGTTCCCCGTCAGGGCCATTCACGGGGTTGCGCTCGATTTCGTGACGCCCCGACGGACCGCATTCTCAGCACATAATTGCAGATACCCCCACACCGGGGGTGGTCTAGCTTAGAGTAAGCCTCCTTCAACAGCAGACTATAATAATACTAACCTATCTCCATATCTTTTTCATCTACTCATGACCAGGGCACTGCACTATTCAGTGTTCTAAACCCTTGACCTTGCCAGGTAGGTCGCTCCCCCACCACACAGCTCCGCCTGTGTTGTCCGCCCGCTACTGCTGCTGGTAAGCTCGCCCCTCCGCTTGTGGCCTCGGTGCCCGTATTTCTTGCTTTCTGTCTCTCCATTTTTCCTTCTGTGCCCCTCGCTGCCCCATTGTACTGTGCCCGTATTTCTCTGTTTGTTTTCTCCCCATTTTTCCTTCTGTGCCCCTCGCTGCCCCATTGTACTGTGCCCGTATTTCTCTGTTTGTTTTCTCTCCATTTTTCCTTCTGTGCCCTCGCTGCCCCATTGTGCTGTGCCCGTATTTCTCTGTTTGTTTTCTCTCCATTTTTCCTTCTGTGCCCCTCGCTGCCCCATTGTACTGTGCCCGTATTTCTCTGTTTGTTTTCTCTCCATTTTTCCTTCTGTGCCCCTCGCTGCCCCATTGTACTGTGCCCGTATTTCTTGCTTTCTGTCTCTCCATTTTTCCTTCTGTGCCCCTCGCTGCCCCATTGTACTGTGCCCGTATTTCTCTGTTTGTTTTCTCTCCATTTTTCCTTCTGTGCCCCTCGCTGCCCCATTGTACTGTGCCCGTATTTCTTGCTTTCTGTCTCTCCATTTTTCCTTCTGTGCCCCTCGCTGCCCCATTGTGCTGTGCCCGTATTTCTCTGTTTGTTTTCTCTCCATTTTTCCTTCTGTGCCCCTCGCTGCCCCATTGTACCGTGCCCGTATTTCTCTGTTTGTTTCTCCCCATTTTTCCTTCTGTGCCCCCGCTGCCTCTCTCCATTCCCGCCGCTGTGTCCCCTGCGGCCCCGCCCCCCTGACTGCCCATTCGCTGCCCCTGCCTCCCGCCTCCCAGCTGCTCCTCCCTCCCACCTCCCCATATATGGCGGCCGCTGCGCGGTGAGGAGAGCGACCCTTGACCTTGCCAGGTAGGTCGCTCCCCCACCACACAGCTCCGCCTGTGTTGTCCGCCCGCTGCTGCTGCTGGTGAGCTCGCCCCTCCGCTTGTGGCCTCGGTGCCCGTATTTCTTGCTTTCTGTCTCTCCATTTTTCCTTCTGTGCCCCTCGCTGCCCCATTGTACTGTGCCCGTGTTTCTCTGTTTGTTTTCTCCCCATTTTTCCTTCTGTGCCCCTCGCTGCCCCATTGTACTGTGCCCGTATTTCTCTGTTTGTTTTCTCTCCATTTTTCCTTCTGTGCCCTCGCTGCCCCATTGTGCTGTGCCCGTATTTCTCTGTTTGTTTTCTCTCCATTTTTCCTTCTGTGCCCCTCGCTGCCCCATTGTACTGTGCCCGTATTTCTTGCTTTCTGTCTCTCCATTTTTCCTTCTGTGCCCCTCGCTGCCCCATTGTACTGTGCCCGTATTTCTCTGTTTGTTTTCTCTCCATTTTTCCTTCTGTGCCCCTCGCTGCCCCATTGTACTGTGCCCGTATTTCTTGCTTTCTGTCTCTCCATTTTTCCTTCTGTGCCCCTCGCTGCCCCATTGTGCTGTGCCCGTATTTCTCTGTTTGTTTTCTCTCCATTTTTCCTTCTGTGCCCCTCGCTGCCCCATTGTACCGTGCCCGTATTTCTCTGTTTGTTTCTCCCCATTTTTCCTTCTGTGCCCCCGCTGCCTCTCTCCATTCCCGCCGCTGCGTCCCCTGTGGCCTTGCCCCCCTGACTGCCCATTCGCTGCCCCTGCCTCCCGCCTCCCAGCTGCTCCTCCCTCCCACCTCCCCATATATGGCGGCCGCTGCGCGGTGAGGAGAGCGACCCTTGACCTTGCCAGGTAGGTCGCTCCCCACCACACAGCTCCGCCTGTGTTGTCCGCCCGCTGCTGCTGCTGGTGAGCTCGCCCCTCCGCTTGTGGCCTCGGTGCCCGTATTTCTTGCTTTCTGTCTCTCCATTTTTCCTTCTGTGCCCTCGCTGCCCCATTGTACTGTGCCCGTGTTTCTCTGTTTGTTTTCTCCCCATTTTCCTTCTGTGCCCCTCGCTGCCCCATTGTACTGTGCCCGTATTTCTCTGTTTGTTTTCTCTCCATTTTTCCTTCTGTGCCCCTCGCTGCCCCATTGTGCTGTGCCCGTATTTCTCTGTTTGTTTTCTCTCCATTTTTCCTTCTGTGCCCCTCGCTGCCCCATTGTACTGTGCCCGTATTTCTCTGTTTGTTTTCTCTCCATTTTTCCTTCTGTGCCCCTTGCTGCCCCATTGTACTGTGCCCATATTTCTTGCTTTCTGTCTCTCCATTTTTCCTTCTGTGCCCCTCGCTGCCCCATTGTACTGTGCCCGTATTTCTCTGTTTGTTTTCTCTCCATTTTTCCTTCTGTGCCCCTCGCTGCCCCATTGTACTGTGCCCGTATTTCTTGCTTTCTGTCTCTCCATTTTTCCTTCTGTGCCCCTCGCTGCCCCATTGTACTGTGCCCGTATTTCTCTGTTTGTTTTCTCTCCATTTTTCCTTCTGTGCCCCTCGCTGCCCCATTGTACCGTGCCCGTATTTCTCTGTTTGTTTCTCCCCATTTTTCCTTCTGTGCCCCCGCTGCCTCTCTCCATTCCCGCCGCTGCGTCACCTGCGGCCCCGCCCCCCTGACTGCCCATTCGCTGCCCCTGCCTCCCGCCTCCCAGCTGCTCCTCCCTCCCACCTCCCCATATATGGCAGCCGCTGCGCGGTCGCGCCGCTGGCGCGCCAAAGGCGCGCCTAAGGCAAGCCCGTCTGCGCCTCTCCGCGACTGGACCGCGCCCAGCGCCAGAACCCCTGGACCGCGCGCCCCCCGCTCCAGCCTCGAGGACCGACGCCGATACGATGCCACCACACTCCACGCCCTCAACCCCGGACGGACGCACAACTGCTTCAAGGCCGCCCCGAAACGCACCCATGGTCCCTTCAGCTGCCGGAACTGCAGCTACACCAGCCTCAGAGCCACCGAGGCGCCCGCCAAGAAGGACCTCAACCACCTCTGGTGCATCCTACTGAACACCCGCTCCGCACGCAAACACGCCGTCGAGCTCTGGGACCTGCTCGACACATCATCACCAGACTTCGCCTTCCTGACAGAGACCTGGATGAACGACTCCTCCGCCCCCGACATCGCCATAGCCATCCCAGACGGCTATAAGATCACCCGCAGAGACCGCGTCAACGCAGTAGGAGGAGGAATCGCCATCGTCCACAAGAACACCATCAGGGTCTCGACCAGCACCGACGACACTCTCAGCACCGCCGAACACATGCACTTCCAGATCCACACGGACCCCAACACCACCCTTAGAGGCACCCTTGTCTACAGACCCCTGGGCCCCGACCCCAGTTCAGCGACTCCATCGCCGACTTCATCAGCACGCACGCCCTGACCTCTACCGACTACATCCTCCTCGGAGACTTGAACTTTCACCTGGAGAACAACAACGACAGCAACTCCACCACCCTGATCGACAGCCTCGCCAACCTCGGCCTGAGCTAGCTCGTCACAACACCGACCCACTGCGCCGGCCACACGCTTGACCCCATCTTCTCCTCAAGCTCCCACGTCTCCTTCAGCCACACCACGGAACTCCTCTGGACCGACCACCGCTGCATCCATTTCACCTTCCAGAAACCCACCACACACCACCGCACCCAACAGATCCCACGCCGCTGCTGGAGCAAAGTCACCGAAGACCAACTCCGGGCAACCCTCGCTCTCAGCCCTCCCTCCGACCCATCCAACACCGACGACGCTGCCTGCAACCTCAGACGATGGATGGACGACTGTGCCAACACCCTCGCCCCGCTGAAAAAGCTCACCTACAGCGACACCACCAAAAGAGCCAGCTGGTTCACCTCGGAACTCCTAGCTTCCAAGCGTACCTGCCGGAAACTAGAGAAGAAATGGCACAGCGATAAGACACCGGACAGCCACACAGCCCACAAAGACGCCATCCGTAACCACCACCACCTCATCAGGTCCGCCAAGAGAATCTCCTTCAAAGACCGCCTCGACAACAACGCACACAACAGCAAGGAGCTTTTCAACATCGTGAAGGAACTCTCCACTCCCAGCTCCAACACCAACGACATCCCGCCGTCGCAACCCCTGTGCGATTCCTCGCCACCTTCTTTCACCGCAAGATCGCCGACATCCACGACAGCTTCAACACCCAGACAACCCCAACTAAGATCGATACACCAGACCCGCCACACACCATCGACCACGACCCCCTGCCAGCCTGGGCCAGCGTGAACATCGAGGACACCATCAAGACCATGAGCACAATACACTCCGGCTCCCCGTCAGACCCTTTCCCGCACCACATCTTCAACAAAGCCAGCAGCTCCATCGCACCCCACCTGTGCAACATCATCAACCTCTCCTTCGAGACCGCGACCTTCCCAGAGAGCTGGAAACACGCAGAGATCAACGCCCTACTCAAAAAACCCAAGGCGGACCCGAGAGACCTCAAGAACTTCCGGCCCATCTCTCTGCTTCCGTTCCCAGCCAAGGTCATCGAGAAGATCGTCAACAAACAGCTAACCCGATACCTCGAAGAAAACAGCATCCTGGACCCATCCCAATCAGGGTTTCGCAGCAACCACAGCACTGAGACTGCCCTCATCGCCGCCACCGACGACATCAGGATCCTGCTGGACAATGGTGAGACCGCAGCCCTCATCCTGCTGGACCTCTCCGCCGCCTTCGACACTGTCTGCCACCGCACTCTACGCGCACGCCTCCACGACGCAGGGATCCGAGACAAGGCCCTGGAATGGACCACCTCCTTCCTCGACGGCAGAACCCAGAGAGTCCGCCTCCCACCTTTCCGATCCGAAGCCTCCGAGATCATCTGTGGCGTACCCCAGGGATCGTCCCTCAGCCCAACACTGTTCAACATCTACATGGCCCCGCTCGCACGCATCGCCAGACAACACGACCTCAACATTATCTCCTATGCCGACGACACTCAACTGATCCTCTCCCTCACCAAGGACCCCCTCGCCGCCAAAGCCAAACTCCATGACGGAATGAAGGCCGTCGCCGATTGGATGAAGTTCAGCCGACTAAAGCTGAACACGGACAAAACGGAGGTCCTCATCCTCGGCTCCAACACCTCAGCCTGGGATGACTCCTGGTGGCCAACGACGCTGGGAGCAGCCCCGACACCCACCGAACACGCACGCAACCTGGGAGTCATCCTCGACTCAACGCTCTCCATGGCCAAGCAAGTCAACGCAGTCTCCTCCTCCTGCTTCAACACCCTCCGCATGCTTCGCAAGATCTACAGGTGGATCCCGACAGACACAAGAAGAACAGTCACCCAGGCCCTCGTCAGTAGCAGACTAGACTATGGGAACGCCCTCTACGCGGGAGCCCCGGCCAAGCTCATCAAGCGACTGCAACGCATACAAAACGCCTCCGCACGACTGATCCTCGATGTACCACGCCACAGCCACATCACCCCCCACTTGAGGAACCTGCACTGGCTCCCCGTCGACAGGAGGATCACCTTCAAACTCCTCACCCACGCACACAATGCACTCCACAAAACTGGCCCAGCCTACCTCAACAGACGACTCTTCTTCTACGTCCCCAACCGCCAGCTCCGCTCCGCCGACCTCTCCCTCGCCACCGTCCCCCGCACTCGAAGAACAACCACCGGCGGCAGAGCCTTCTCACACCTCGCCGCCAAGACCTGGAACACCCTTCCACTAAGCCTACGAAAGACCCAAGACCTACTGACCTTCAGGAGGCTACTCAAGACCTGGCTGTTCGACCAGTAGCAGCATCCCCCCCCCCTTCCCTCTCCCCAGCGCCTTGAGACCCTCGCGGGTAAGTAGTGCGCTCTACAAATTCTGTGATTGATTGATTGATTGCCTGTATACGATGAAGCAGTAATTTGACCCAATTAGGGTGAGTGTGTACTTATACAGAATAAGTTGACGATCTTGGTTGCTGTTTACATATACATTTTTATAATATGTTTTTTACTTGAATCATAGCCATCCTGAATGGTCACAAACAACCTAGTGTGATGCATGCGTTAGTAGCACGAGTAAGTTTCACTCACTGAACACCACATCAGCAATGTAATGATTACAATTCATGTTGAATTAACTTTTTATGAATTTTTCTCCCTAGGTTGATGCTCTAATTCAACAGGTACCACTTTTTAGGGTGCTGTACGAGTGGATACTTAATTATACCATTGGGATCCACCACCAAAAAGTGTAGTTAGATTTTAAATTGGTCCTGAAGAATTGCCTTCTAATTGAATCAATGGCAAGAAACATGTTGACCTTTTCAGCGCACATCCCCAATACCTTATAAGAGGGGTACGCACTAATCACGTTTTTTAATTAAGAGAGCGACCACGTTCATTAAAATAATTCTGAGTGGATCGCTTCCTCTTACTTTTAACTTCACCTCTGCACCTTCCACATCTACACTTTCCACAAAGCCCTTACACACACTACACCTTACGGCAACAGGAATAAAGATCTCCGCTAAAAGGCCCCGATTATAGCGCCGATCGGGTATTGCAGCGCCGACCCGATAAGGAGCAGACCCGATGATGAGGCAATACATCCTGTGACTTGGGTGTGTGAGGGTCTTTATCCGAAAGGAGGAAATTTTCTCCTGCCTGTCGTGATTTAATAATTATATATCACTACTTTGACATCAACCAACAGTGTTCATTAGGAACAGCATACCATTCGGTTTCTTGAACTTCACATGGGCTTGTATGCTGGACCTGTTTAAATATAGCCCACAGTCCCCTCTTTATTGTATCATAGCTGATGGATGGTGTCTCCTGTCGGGATTCCCCAGGGCTCAAATCTACACCGCACCATTACCGCCAGCAGTTCCATCGCTAACGCGAATAACAGCAGCAACAAAGGGCAGCCCTGTCTCATGTGCTCATGACCTGATGTAAGGAAAAGTCGCAGAAACAGTGCCACCTGTCCGAACCCTTTCTTTTGGGTTAGCATAGAGTAGTTTGAGCAATGTAATATACTTGGGCCCAAAACCCATTCTGATTAAAACCTGCCAGATATACTCCTACGAGACCGAATCAAAAGCCTGCTCTATGACAAGGAACGCTAACACGTAGGGACAGTCCTGTATGCCAGGGGTGTGAAGGACATGAAACAGTATGCGTAGGTTATGCATGGTGCTTCTTTTAGGGATTCATCCACACTGATCCTCGTGGACGAGGGCAGGCAAGGGAGTAGCTGAGAGGCAAGCAGGCCACTCAGGATCTTAATATCTACATTTAACATGGGAAGCGGTCTATAGAACTTTGCTTCTTCCACTGGTTTACCTGGTTTCGGGATCAGCACCACATGCGCCTCTCGCATGGTGTCTGGGAGGCATTGTAATGAATATGCCTCATGGTATATCTCCAGTAGCTTATCCACCACAAGGTCAGAATATTTGTGGTAGAATTCAGCAGGGAGGCCGTCGCCCCAGGAGTCTTTGCCGTCTTCTGACGCCTCAAGGATGCCAGGATCTCTTCCTTAGTCAAATCAGCCTCAAGTGCCTCCCTCTCCTCCGGTCGAAGTCGGGGGAGGTCCGCTCTGCTAAGAAGTCTATCATGGCACCCTGTGGCATCGTATCTTTTGACATGTATAACCGTTCAAGGTGAGCCCGCATCACAGCATTTATAGCCACCTGAGAGGTGACCAATTTGTCTCCTGAGTCTGGCAGGGCCAAAATGGGTTCCCGAGATTCTAGTTGTTGAGCCAGCCTAGCCAACATTGTCCCCATCCTATCACCCTCAACGTGAAGTTTCTGTCTATAGGCTGTGTAAGTATATCTTTCTAGTCTAAGATAGTCATCGAGCACCGCACTACGGGTGCACCTCTATTCCTCCAGCCTCTGGGTTTGAGAAGTATGGCCAGGTACAGCCTATACCCCCTCCCTCCTCCTTTAATGATACCCAGATAACAACATGGACTACCAATAGAAGTTTTTGGAGTAGGGCGACGTAAACCCCCGGCCGTATTTATCAAACAATTTTAATAAAACATTTTAATAAAACATTTGATACCTTATTTACACAAAATACGCAGAATAAAATTGCATTCCATCGTTACAATGATATGTACAGATGTCAGATGGCTAACCTTAACATAATTCTAATACAAAGGTATTCCTATCTTAATCTAGCATACCACAGCAATTTACTTCTGCGCATTCCCCTTGAGCCCACGGCAAGGTCATGTCTGGGTTCAGATCCTCCCCAATTAAGCCCCACGCCCTCGTACCGGAGTGCGCATGCGCGGGGGCCCAGTCACCGTGAGGGTACTTACCCCTCCCGGTCACCCCCATACGCCCTGTATATTATCTCCAAGGGGCCCATTGCACCCGTGTGCCCGTGCGGGGTGGCCAACCAGCCTACTGGAAAGCGTGACTCCCCATCCCCCGCACCCATCCAGCCTACCGGCTGTAACCGCCCCTAGAGTACCATGAGAGACCACTTGTCCCTCCCATTGGGCGACCCCATTCAAGAATGGCGCCACCCCCTAAGGACCTTAAGTTACTGCTCCCCAATCATGACCTTACCGCCGACCAAGGAAACGCCAAATACGACAATTATATACTTATCACAGAAAATTACAAAGCTGTCATGGGAAAGAAAAACCGGGACATAAAACAAGCAAAATACAACACAATACTGATCAACACATCTATATTTTAACAGGTTACCCCCTACGTTGCCAGAAAACCTGCTTTAGGGGATGGTGGGTGGGCAATTAAGGGCAGCCTCCTAGCGAGGCTGGTGCGTAGTCGGCTGGGGAGCGGCGAAAAGAGATCCAACTCGCCGCTCCCCAGCCTTTTTAGGGGTCTCCCGATGACGTCACCGATGCGCGCCCGGAAGCGCGTTTCTCTTCCGGGGCACGCTCCTCAGCCAATCATTCTGCAAGGCGGGCCCACCGTGCCATCAGGGCGCGATGGGCCCGCCCCCCAGTGTGGGCAGCGTCGGGGGCCGGCTCGACCGCCATACCTTTGGCGTGGCCGAGTCTGGCCCCGCCTCTCTATATGGCCAGGTACAGCCTATACCCCCTCCCTCCTCCTTTAATGATACCCAGATAACAACATGGACTACCAATAGAAGTTTTTGGAGTAGGGGGTCGTAAACCCCCAACCGTATTTATTAAACAATTTTAATAAAACATTTTAATAAAACATTTTATACCTTATTTACACAAAATACGCAGAATAAAATTGCATTCCATCGTTACAATGATATGTACAGATGTCAGATGGCTAACCTTAACATAATTCTAATACAAAGGTATTCCTATCTTAATCTAGCATACCACAGCAATTTACTTCTGCGCATTCCCCTTTGAGCCCATGGCAAGGTCACGTCTGGGATCAGATCCTCCCCCAATTAAGCCCCACGCCCTCGTACCGGAGTGCGCATGCGCGGGGGGCCCATTCACCGTGAGGGTACTTACCCCTCCCGGTCACCCCCATACGCCCTGTATATTATCTCCAAGGGGCCCATTGCACCCGTGTGCCCGTGCGGGGTGGCCAACCAGCCTACTGGAAAGCGTGACTCCCCATCCCCGCACCCATCCAGCCTACAGGCTGTAACCGCCCCTGGAGTACCATGAGAGACCACTTGTCCCTCCCATTGGGCGACCCCATTCAAGAATGGCGCCGCCCCCTAAGGACCTTAAGTTACTGCTCCCCAATCATGACCTTACCACCACAGGCCAGATGGTTGACCGACTGTCTGGCCCCCCCCCATCGCTCTCAGAAAGCTCAAGGCCTGGCTCTAAACCCATCCATCCAAGCCAGCAAGTTCCCCATGAAAATCCTATTGCCCATTTGAGATAAATGGACGCCGTCTTGTAGGAAGCACGACTCCCCTCGTATGCACCCATGGGAAATCGTTTGCAAATGTGGGGACCTGAATAATCTCTCCAATTTAGTATTGATCCTCCGAACTGAATGATTTAAAGCCTTCACCGATTCGCCCCCCCGCCATTGCCTCCTTGGGACCATGTGTGACCAAACTATGGTGCACCCTGGGCAAGTCTGAGCCAACCATCCCACTTCAGTCAGTAGAGTCTCCACTAATCCCCTCCTGCCCAAGTGTACCAAATCGTTCCCCCCCAAGTGTAGGATAATGGCGCTGGGTAGAGCCCCCCTTTTTTTTAATAAATCTGACACCAGGCCCCTGAGTTGTGTGAGAAGGAGACCCCCTCTCCCATGAAAGGACACTGTTATCTGCCAGTTCAGTTTTTGACTCAAATTTACCTGCAAGGAAAAAGGCATGCAACCGTTTTACATAAGAATGGCCGATGATCCAAACCACTTGCTGTCTTTGCTGGCGGGCGTGACCCTGTCCCAGCGCCGACTGCTGTTGCCGCTGTGTCGCCATCAGTTTCCCTCCTGCGTGACAGGTTCGAGAAACTGCAATTCAAGAAAAGGAGAAACAGACATCAGAACCCAAGCTCAAGCACTCGTTATAACAAATGCATACGCACATAGCGCTTGTAACAATTGGATGACCATCTACCAATCCTCTGGACGTCCCCATCCGGCAGACCCCTAGCCGTCGCCTCGGTAGCAGCTCCTATTCTGAATGAATGCGTTCCAAAGCTACTTGGTTCCAAACCTGCTTTTAACACCGCCATGTCCAAGACTCTTTTGAATTCGAATTTCGTGAGCGGGGTGCCATCTGCATGAATTAATAAAGGGCCACCCGCACCCTTGGTCCTACTGCCCAAAAATTCTTCCAAGTTAGTAATAGGGCAACAAGGATTGGAGGGCGCACGGTGCAGTACAAATCCTTCTCCCCGGGCAACCTGGTCCGTCTTTGACCTCCTGATAGATATCAACACAGAATCCCCTTGTACTTTAACCCGATCAAATTGTAGGCCACCCTGCACATCCCGCTTGTTGTTGGACACCAGTTCACTAATCCTAAATGCCCCATAAAAGGCCAAAGAAAATGCCGCACGGAATAACAACACTTCAGCCGTGGAGCTGCAAACTAAACCGAGAGCCCCCAGCAAAGCTGTTAACAACTCCATCCCTATAGGCCGCCTAGTGTCCGGCACTGATCCCTGTATACGCTGCCACCCCTTCAAAGCTTTCCTAACTGTGAAACTGTTCGCGGGATCCCTTAACACTCTTGCTTGCGCAAAAAAGGAAATTGCTGCCATATGTCGCCTGGCGGCCGCCACTGAGCACCCCTCCCTCTGCAAAAAGGCTAGGTAGGTCAGGATCCTCCCCGTATCATGCCAATGCTCATCCCACTCCCTTCCCAAAAGGTACAGTAAGCCCAAAACGCCCCTTCGTATGCCTTCCTAGTCCTTGGAGCTAGACTAGCTGCCACGAGGTCCGGTAATTGGGGGCACCAATCTGCCAAAGAGATTCTGGGAAGGCCGTCGGGCGCACTGCCGCCTCTGGGAGATGTGTCCTGAACACCTGCATCTTGAAGCGAGAGAGTGCGTCAGCAGCATGATTCAATATTCCGGGCACATGCTTAGCCCTAAATTGCAAATTCAATCGCATGCATAACAGTACAATCTCTTTCACTAGGCGCAATATCCATTTGCAATGTGCAGTTTGCTGATTAATGCATTCGACCACAGACATATTGTCAGACCAGAAAATGACAGAGCGGTCGCGTAGTTGATCCGGCCATACTGTCAAAGCCACCCAAATGGGGAACAATTCCAGGAAACCAATATTTTTTGTGAGGCCACTCAGCCTCCACCATGTCGGCCACCGCTGTGCCACCCACTTAGTGCCCAGTATGGCGCCAAATCCCTCACTGCCAGCAGAATCCGTCATTAATCCCAACTCTGGGGAGGCAATGAGTGGACCGGGCCACACCAACCTGCCATTGAAGTCCCTCAGAAATGCCAACCAAATGCGCATGTCCTGACATACCTCAGCAGATAGCCTGGTGTGATGGCGTTTTTCCTGAAGTCCGGACATAGCCTGCGCAATGGAGCGTGAGAATGGTCGCGCCATGGGTATTACACGCAAAGCAAAATTCAACTGCCCCACTGTCTGCTGCAACTGATGTAATGTGACCTTTTCCTTTTCCAAGCACTGTTGCAGGCCTAACTCAAACTTCCTAATTTTTTCTTTGGGCAACCTGAAACATCCCTGTATGGAGTCCAATTCTATCCCCAGGAATTCAATGCTAGTGGATGGCCCGACTGTCTTCCCCGGTGCTAATGGTACCCCAAAAGTCTGCATGAGCGTGCAAAATTCACGCAGCGCCCATCCACACTCCGGGGAACCAGGGGAGCCTAGGACCAAGAAATCATCAAGGTAATGTAGGACATGCATGTGCCCAGTAACCTGCCCAAAAACCCATTCCAGAAAGGAGCTGAATTTTTCAAAATAAGAACATGAGACTGAGCAACCCATAGGCATACACATATCCATGTAATACTTTTCCTGAAACTGGAAACCCAGCAAATGAAAATCCGCAGGATGGACTGGCAACAAGCGAAATGCAGATTCAATATCTGTTTTTGCCATCAGCGCTCCAGGGCCCAGGACCCGGAGCATTTCCACCGCTTGGTCAAAAGATGCATACTTTACCCTGCATAACTCTTCACTAATAGCGTCATTCACTGACAACCCCTTAGGTGCCGATAGATTGTGAATCAGCCTGAACTCCCCCGCTTCCTTCTTTGGCACCACCCCTAGCGGAGAGCAAACAAAGTTCTTTACCGGGATGGTGTCATATGAGCCTGCTATTCTACCTAGTCGTAGCTCCTTGTCAATTTTATTGGCTGCCACACGTGGGTTAGCTCGTACTGAAACCTGATTCTTACAGACCGACTTTCCAATATAATCTGGAGCGGGTATCCTAAAACCGCAAGTAAAGCCTTCCAACAGCATCTGGGCAGATGAAGAACATGGATACTTGTTTAGCCAAGGGGTCAAAACCGATATCTTAATAGGGGAACGTGCACGGATCACAGGAGCACCCTCAATACTGTTTCTTTCTCCCCGCATCTTTTCCTTTCTTGGAACATCTAGACTCAGGGTGTGATGTGTTGGCGCAGAAGGAACACGCGTGCCTGAATTTACACGTGCCCGGGGGCCTGTTACAAGTCCGCCTATTGAAATCCCAGCACGCCCCTTCTTCCCGCTCCCCCACCACTCCTGTAAGTGGAGGGGAATTCTGCCGAAAGGGCTGAACCGGCTGACTTCTTGCTCCCTCCTGCACTACCCCGCCAAAATGGTCAATCCAGGATATCAAGTCCACTTGGTCCCAGGCCAGGGCTGGATCAGAAGCCCTTGCTCTCCTAAAACTTTTATCATAATCCTTCCATCCATTACCCCCATATTTATCGTGCGCCATAGTGATCCTATTCTGATAGCATGCCATCTCTGCCTGCATATTGGGAAATTGCTCCGCCATTACGGCCATATACACTGAAAAACCCCTAATCCAATTAATGAGGGACTCCTCCAACCTATATTTCTGCAACTCGTTAGCCCATTCCCGTGGAAGCATCCACTCCTTATTTTTCTTAGCTTCCTCCCGCTCCGCTTCAACAAGTAACAAGGAAAACATGTTCACATAACTACCCTTTCATATTTTTTCTTTCGTTTCCGTTATCACATGTCTGGCCAAATGCTCCCTGGGAGTGCGGGCCTCTCCCACCCCCAACAACGGCAGAGTCACTTGCTTACCTGGTGTCTTACACCCCGCCGGCTCCTGGACCTTCTCCTTGGATATATCGACCACCGGGCAGGGCCCCGGTAGGTCCTTGTTGCCCCCGCTTGGGGTTGCGTCACCCTTTGGAGTGGGGGGAACTGGTAACACCTGACCCTTCCCCGGGGCATCCCCCGGCGTGCCATTAAACTGGGTCATGATTTGCCTCGCTTTCTCCATTAAATCTTCCCCTTCAACAGATGCTCCCGCTGCCGGTGACCAGTTGGCCACCTTCCCCAACCAAGGGAGCAAAGCTGCCAGATTGGAAATTAAGTCCTGTGGTACCGGACTGCCCCCAGGAGGGGGCAACGGAGCCCCGGGAACCCCCCCCCAGTGGGTCTACTGGGACCTGTGCCGGCTGTGGTGCTGGCGCGTTAATTGGCACTGGCGGAATGAGAGCGGGCACCGGCAGTACTGGCGCCGGCACAGGTGGTATAGTGGCCGGGATGGGAGGGATGAGCGGCGGCACAGGCATAGGGGAGGGTATCGGGCATGGCACTGGTCTCTCGTGCACCCTCTCCCTGCCCTTCTTGGCTCTATTCCTCTTTGGGAGGGGTGGAAAAGCCTCCTTAGGTGCCACATGCTTGCGCCTGGGTCTCTCCCCTGGCGCCTCCTCCCCATCTACCCTCTCTTTTAATTCCGCTAAAGCCTGCCCCATCTCATCCATCTGCTTCATCCTATCCTCCATTGCCACCATTTTTTCCATCATGCCCTGCAAAAGGCTTTCCATACGGGACTGTTTGTCCCCCGCTTAGATTTATTTGCCATCTTAAATCTCCCCCGATCACAATACGCCTGTTACCAATGGGCACTCCGAGTGAGTCAAACGTTGGCGCACTCCCCCACACAGACTGGGCTGGGACGTGTCCCGAGCCCTTTACCTGATAGCGTAGGAGGTACACAACCGGCCGTAAGCACCCAGGCAACCAGAGCCACTCCACACCAGCTATTCTAGTGGGTCAGGTGAGTAGTCTCAAACCCGCGTGGCTCCCAGAAGCTCTGAAAATGCAGGCCTGTCCGTGCCCTCTTCCTTGATCCTGCTGCTGTTGTCCTCTGCTTATGTCCGCTCTTGCCCGCTGTCCACTCGTCCACTGCTTGGACACAAAGAACAGATCACGTGACGCAAAATACCACAGCTTTTGATGAGAAATATTCGCATTCACGATCAAACAGAGAGAATCCCCCGCCCTAAAAACCAACTATCCGCTGTAGACTGGGCAACCTAATGTGCCAGCACTTTCCTCTTGCCACTCCAGCCCCGTGTGCTGTAGCTGACTGAAATCCCCCCCAACCGTATAAGCTTTAAAGGGAGGAAATAAATGCCCTCTCTGAGGAACGAACTCAGCACCTTCCGATTATGAGACTCACGCGCTGCTCTACTGCGCTAGGAAAGCTGCTGAAACCCCTTACCACTGGCCCCCAAAAAAGGCCCCCTTCTGGTGGCGCCCAGTAAAAAAGGAGCAGACCGGCGGACCGCAGCCCCGAATAACTGCCCACTCAAGGCAGCGGCGCAACAGCGGCGGTACCACGCCGACCCCCCCACAACCGGCTATCCGCTCACCTTCTTATCCTTCCGTGCGATCCCTCCCGACTCACGGGGCCCGCCGCACTACCCGTTACCGTACTCTACCAATAAGGCAGCTCGCGACGGTCCGATTCGACCTGGCGCTGTCTTCCTGCTCCCCGCACTCTTCCGATCTTGGTCCGACGACGTGAACGACGAGCCCCTGCAACAGAAAATAAACAAATTAAGGGCAGCCTCCTAGCGAGGCTGGTGCGTAGTTCGGCTGGGGAGCGGCGAAAAGAGATCCAACTCGCCGCTCCCCAGCCTTTTTAGGGGTCTCCCGATGACGTCACCAATGCGCGCCCCGGAAGCGCGTTTCTCTTCCGGTGCACGCTCCCTCAGCCAATCATTCTGCAAGGCGGGCCCACCGCGCCATCAGGGCGCGATGGGCCCGCCCCCCAGTGTGGGCAGCATCGGGGGCCGGCTCTACCGCCATACCTTTGGCGTGGCCGAGTCCGGCCCCGCCTCTCTAGGAGTGCTTTTTCTACTCAGTAGAGCTTGGCCTTGTTCTGTTCCAAATCACACACCAGTTGCTGTTTCACCCCATACATAGTGTGTAAGCATACCCCTCGAAGCACCACCTTAATGGTGTCCCAGTCGTGGGCCCTGCTGCCAGAACTGCCCCAGCTCTCCTGAAAGTAGTGATCAAGAGCCTTCCGGATCGTAGCAGCAAATGAGGGGTCAGTCAGTGCCTCCGCCTGCAAACGCCAAAGTGGCACAGCAGGACGCACACATCCCATTGCCAGTGATAGCAACAGTTGGGAGTGGTCTGAAATGTATCTCGCCAAGTAAGTAACGTCGCATGTCTGTGATGCGATCCTCGAGGTGAGGAGGCAATAGTATAACCTGCTATATGTAACCGCTGCAGGCATATAACAAGAAAATATTCTAGAGTTTGCGTGTCTTTCCCTCCACACATCTAAAAGGCCAAAGCTCTGCATCAATGTTCGTAGTTGGGCATCATATGGGGCTTCGCATGGGCCTTAGTGGGCTCACGATCCAACGCTGCATCAATCATACAATTATAATCCCCAGCAAACAGTAGTTCGACATTTGATTCTTTTTTTTTTTTTAAAACACACCTGCTAAGAAATGAAACTGCTTGGACCAAATATGTTTCCTACAGAAAATCAAAGTAAATCAAATGCTGCTCCCCATTCTCCATATCTCCCATGGAACCTACTTTGCTGGCTACTCTCCCCAAACTATATAATAAACAATTACTGTATTTCAGACCTGCTCTGCCGCTGCTAAGGCCTTATCACATAAAGTGAGCACTGGTAGTGCTAGGCTAGGTCAGAGTTTTAGGGCTGACCAATGTCTTAAGTATTTGAAGAGCTGGAGAAGCGCTGTTTTACCACCTTAGTCAGTGGTAAATGGTTGCATGTTCTCTGGGCTTTCAAGATGTGCTGCTTTTAGAACATAACACCATAACATACACAAATTGGGGAGAGGATGTAGCCTTACGGCTAGAGCGGTCGACCTTGAAGCTGGGGAACCGGGTTTGAGTCTCGGCAGGGGCGCTCAACTTCCTGTGATTCTGGGCAAATCACAATCTCCCCGCGCCTAACAAAAATGATGGTGTCCCTCTGTAATGAAACTGGTGCTCATGTAAAGTGCTCTGATACCCGATACCTTGGGTCAAGTTCGTGCTATATAAAACTCTTTTTAAAAAAGCAACATAAAAACACAATTTAAACATAACAGGGCACATCACAACTAAACAGTCAAAACAGAACACAACTGTAGTACAACACAAAAAAATCATAATTGCAATAACGCAGCACAAATTCCCAGAAACACAAGAAAAGAACACATCACCAAAACAAAATGCCATGTAACAAATATGCACAAATGTTCTTGTCACACATTACCTTCTCCAAAATCCTATTTTCATAATACAGTGGTAAAAGATGTTTGGAGAAAACACGGTCTTAATTTACCATCAATAAGATAGTGCCAGTCAAACATGTTCTGTAATCTGGTCCAGATGTTCAGAATGAGAAACATATGTTTCAACAAGACACCCTTCTGCCCCAAGTCATGAATCTATTTGCTGCAACCATCTGAACTGTTGCCAAGTGAACTGCTCCCTTTGTAAAGGTGCTCCCAACTGGGGGTTGGAGACGGGGGGTGTACCACATATAGGAATGAGCCTAACAGCAGGAAAGAGAGCCATACTGCAATGGTAGCCATATGGGTGGGCAGAGCTCCTCCTTTGTCCTGGGCTGCCAGGTGCAGAGAAGGCTAGGTTCTGACAGAAATCACAGTGACAGGGGGCACTGAGGTGGTTGGAGGTGACTGTGGGTGTGCCCTGTTGCCCTTTTAAAGGTAGAAGCAAGGTCAGGTGCCCTCTCTCGCTATTGAACCACAGTGGCCCCCTACCTGCTGGTCCTCACACCTGGTTCTCCTCAGCCTTCTCGTCTTCCCTGAAGTTCTTATGAGCCTGTGCCTGTACTCTCCACCACACCGATGGCAGCCCCCTGCCTTCCTTCCTGGCATTGTTGGGAGCTGTTGATAGCAGAATGTCTTTGCGATTCTGATAAAAGTTGTTACTGTTTTCCTCTATGCTAAATAAACATTTTATTAGTTATGACTTTAATGTTGACACATCGACAACTTGGACTATATAAGCTCATGGTGATGCATGAAAATGAACCTACTTTACAAATTTACAGTATAGGATTGGTATGCTTCTACTAATAATTAGTCAAAATTGATCTCTTTCATTCAACAGTTCATATAGATAGATGCAGATACATATATAGGTAGATAATAGAAAGATAGATATATAATCATGTCGAAAAAAACTAAATAGATATATAGCTATATTAGATAGATAGATAGATAGATAGATAGATAGATAGATAGATAGATAGATAGATAGATAGATAGATAGATAGATAGATAGATAGATAGATAGACGGACGGACTACACACATGCCATTGTGAAGTCTGCAATACAAGCAAAGACCAATATCACTATACAAGGCGGAAGCATCTCCCCTTCATTAGCTGTGAGCATCTAATGAAAACCTATCCACTGAATACATGACTTACTATAGGTTGTCTACATCCAATCCATACCGAGAGCATGTTACTAAAATGGAAACTCAGATAGCAAGGTGCACATCTTTCTCATGAGAAGAACGAAAAATGAATTTGAAAAAGATACAAGAAATGTAAACTTCCAGATGCTGAGCTAGTCATTTGTGAATCCCCTCTTAGCAGTGATGAGCATGAGAGTGAGGCTAAAGACGTTAGTGGCAGGAAAGCAGTACAGACTATATACAACATGAGCAAACAAAATGACATTAAAGAAATCAATATGGTGTTAACTATCACAGTGATTTCAAAGCAACCTTGTGCAATTTCCTAACCCCACCTTTTTGCATCTGGTGCAATCCCTACATCAAAGTAATGACGATCAATCTCTTTGCTTCGATATTCAGCTCAATATCAGGACACCTTTTCCTCTTAAACTTACAATAGCTATCAAGGCTATCACCCTCCAAAAATACCCTTCAACCAGGACCAGACGCTAGCTCTATCTAAATCATATCCAATAACAATGTTATTCAACTCATTTTTACTGTTTCTAATATGATCTATGTGTTCATAAACACCAAGGGACTAATCTGAGAGCTAGGAGCAGGGCTTTAAGTGGCCCGGGTCTCACCGGTGCTGAGCACCGGCAGTTTTTTAAAGGGGGCCTCGAAACGGGTCTCTATCGGGCTCTGTTTTGTGCCCTGACTGCAGTGACAGCAGGCAAATTGATATGCGTGTGCTCACACTGCTCACTTCTCACTAGTGGAGAAGTTACGGCATGACGTCATGCCAGGTGAGCGTTGTAGGAGAAGGGAAATCCTTTAAAGAGAGTTATTTTCTCTCTGGATTTCCCTTGTCTTTTTGAAACTCAGGAGCAGCAACATTGTCATGGTGTCACCAGGGCTTTAAGTGGAAGCTTTTTCAATATTATATACAAGCCATAGTTGCTGCTTATTTATCTTATGCAACTAACAACCATGGACAAAGCCAATAGTCCTGACTTGTTGTAGGTATGATAGTACGTGTTGTATCATATATCTGGATGCAATGACAGAAACAGCAAAATACAACTCAGGCGGCACACTAAGCTAAGCACAGATTTTTAGCCTACGTGTTTTTAAGCCAGGCCCTTAATTATATTGGCCATGCTCCTGTGAGAGACCCCCCAGTTTTTTCATCCCACTTAAAGCCCTGGCTAGGAGCATCATTCTGCGCCAACTATTGCACGCACCCAACCTTTGGTATAAAGAACAAAATCAAGAGCTTTCCAATTCTGCAATATGGCAGTCCTCTGGGCCTCTAGCTACTTAGATATGAATCCTAAAGTAAGGGTAGTGGCAATCGCTACCACCTCCAAAACCTTCATGATGGCTTAAACTTCATGCATGGTCAGTCCAATCATGTTCACTGGGAATAGGATGGCTAAGAAACGGACAGTTTCTGACATAGCTTGGGATAGTGTTTTATATTGTAAAGCTTGAAGGGGTAATGGATCCAGATATTGTGCTCTCCTGTGTACTAAGGAGGATAATTATGAGACCACTTGTCCGTGGCAACAAGAAACCCTTTCCCCATTCATTTAGTAGCTGAGAGGTGTACCAGGACAAGTAAGAATATTCGTAATCATAAGGAAAAATCCATGTATTGAATCCAGTGTTTATTTGAAAGGAGACTCTTTAGCTTTCTGAGTCGTTCAAAACAAAATGAGACAGGAATGAATTGATTGTAACATAGCCAACACGTGTTTCGCCCCCTATCGGCCCATAAGCCTGGGGCTTTCTCAGGGCTGCCAGGTTAATGTTACCAAAACCCAAATAGGAAATTATATATACAGAGCATAACCGACATATCGTGCATTAAACATCAAGACCATTGTGTACAAAAAAAAAAATTGTCACATTGAAAGAAGAGAAAGGAAAAGAAGAAAATCAAAAGAAGACAAAGAAAAATGGGTAGTTGCCAAATATCGCATAAAAAAGAACAATGCCATATATTACCGGTCAAGAAAAAGAAAGAAAGAAAGTAAAATAAAAGTGATGAACCAATTACAAAACAACCAAGGTCAAAAATACATCAGGATGCAAGCCGCAAAAGAAGAAAACAAAAAGGGAAAGATAAAGAAAAAGGGAATATTATATCCAGAGGTGCATTATTCATGTTATTCCAAGATATTCCGGTTCTATTATAGGGATGTAGAAGGGAAGGATTAAAGTGAATTACAGACATTGTCCATCAATCATGTCATGAGAAAATCGATCCGTTATATTTGAAAAACAAGTCATTCATATTAGTAAAGAGATATCCACATAAGGGTAATTGTGGGAAAGCAAATATAAGTAGCCATATACATAAGTTTTTAATCCCGGCCTAAAGAGGCACCAATAAAACTTTTGGCATGCTCTGTAGCTATTTTTAATCATCATAGTTCTCATTTAATTTTTTTTGCTCTGCACCCCTCATCACACTTAGCTCAACTAGAAAGTAATTAGCATACCTCTTCTCCAAAACATAACTGTGCTCCTCCCTCTCAGAGAGGGGGTTGCAGCCAGCACCGTGACTAGGTTTCACAGTGCGAGAAGGTTACCCAATGATGAAGCATGCCACCTTTGGTTGGTTAGGGAAACCGTCCTTTAAAAGGAATACTCAACTACTAGGTCTGTTCTCCTGTTTTCCTTTTGTCTTTCTCCCTTGTAGACCCAGGAGTTTCTGTTGTGGTTAATGTATGAGTAGGGAAGTCTAATCCTGCAGGTCTTTAAATCTCCTCTGGCCTTCTTCTTGTGAAATGGCATTACCAGGTTTGCCAATTATGGTAAATCCGGGAATGCGTCAAAATCCATGGGAGTTGCGTGGCAATACCCACGCAACGGCCATGGAATGCCTTCCGAGGGCGAAGTAAGACAACACATCAATTTGCGCTGCATTGCTTTATTTTAGATTTATGGAGCCACTCAGGGCCACGTAAAGTGGCCTTGTGTGGCTTCATAAACCTCACTTAAGGTTTGCATTGCGCGTGTACCATGTTGTGTGGTGCAAGTGTGATGCAAACTGGGTCATAAATGTGCCCTTTATGTATTCCTGCAGTACATGAAAGTGCAATACAGCTCAATCCAGTGTTCTCGCACTTGGATTTTCCAGGCACGGAAAGAATGGGCCATAATTTACTTGCTGAAAATCCAGCCAAGACAATTACTTTTGGAATGAGCTGAAGTTGCAGAAATACCCTAGTCCTCAGCCCCAGTCCAAACCCCTACGAATGCCACCTCTCCAGGTCCACTTTCTCCACTACTTCCCCACCACTCCCCACTACCTTTCTCATACACACCATCCTGCACCGGGCTCCCAGCTCACTTTACCAAAGGCTCAAAGAAGGTGGTAAATGTGTGTTTTAATTGCCACAGAATTGGAAATTATGTGCTGAATTCTACCTGAAAAGACTGGGTCCATCAGTGCTTAATTTTAGCTGGTGGTTTCCGGTGCTCAGTACCAGCACTTAATTGTCAACACTGGTGCTTGTGACAGTCTGCCACAAGGTGGCACTGTCTGAGATGACCACAACAACAGACAATTATTAATTCAATATACATTAATAATGACTATTACCTGCCGCCCAAGCCATTCTTAGAGCTCTGGGGGCCTGGAATAGTCCGAATTGTCACACTTGCAGAATTTTGATGATTAGTAGTTGTGTTGTTACTATTATTGGCGGCGTGGGAAGGGGCAATGTGTGGTGCTAGTTGCAGTGGTGTCCTGATGAGAGCCCTGGCACTTATTTGTATACAAATTAAGTACTGGGGTCCACACAGTTATTCCCCATTCCATGGGGATTAACTCACACTTGTCAAAGTTATGTGTGGCGATTCTGACAAGAATCATTAATTCCAGCCGCCTGGTACCACCGCACCTAACTACAATTAACTTGGAATCGGGGTCAGAACACACGTGCCCAAGAGACGTCACACCTGAGAGGAGTAATAAAAAACTGCTTTACTTGTGGGGCCACCACAAAGGTCCTGACCTCATTTGCGGTCTTCATGCCGAGGCTAGCCCTGCTTTGTGTGGACAAGGCATTTTCTTTGCAATAGCTCAATGAATGGCCACTCCAAACGCCTATATAAACAGGGGAGCATGTGCCTCCGATAGCCCAGGCCTGCTACAGATGTTGAAACTGCGACGCATATCATCAAAGGCCTGTGTGCATTGCGAGTTTATGTGTGATAGATTAACACCGCCCTGGCCCACACCGCAGTGAACTGACCTGTTTGTCCAAACACTCACGGCAGCAGACAAAGCAGCCCCAGACCATTTTATTAACTGGACTTCTCCCGCCATAAAGCTTTGTCTCGGGCCTCCCGCCCTTTCAAGTCCCTGCTGCTCGCACGGGGCGGTTCTGCTAAACACAAACAGTTGTTTTCACGCTGGTGCACAGCAGCATCAGCCCCTCGCGCTAGCCAGGTTACCGTCCCCTGGTAATCCTTTGTTCCTGTGACGAGTTATCTCCTCCTCGCTGCATTTATCTGCTAATTGCGCCTGATTAGCACCGTGTCACGAAGAGCCCCCAAATGCTGTTGAACATTAGCCGTGAGGGAGCTCCCTCTGGGAGCCGGCAGCAGGGCGCGCTCAGGGCCGCCGGTATCGCACTGATATCTTAATAGAGTGAAATCCCAGCAGATAAGAGGGCTGCTGGGGAACGGAGGGCCTGCTCTTCGTGGTGATGAATAGAGCAGCAGATTGTAGCCTGGCAATCTCTACCAATTGACCCTTAAGTGGGGGGAGATGTTTCTGATATTGCAGGAAAAATGTGTGTAACCGTGGCTGAGGTAACCAGCTGCTGACTAGAGGGGCGTCGGGTGGCGGGGCGGCTAATTTCTAGGTACAGACGGATGAGGCCGATTTGCAGGGGCGCAATGCAGGCTGGCTGGCGAGCGGGCCCCACCCTTCGTGGCCCCTATTAAACGGAAGACTATAAGTATCTGTGAGAATGCGACACATGGGAGTCTCAGTGGCCCCTCGCCATATTCTGCAGGGGACCCGGTGGAACATCATGTTTCGTTGTTTCGTTATCTCACTGCTGATTTGTACTTCTAAAAAGATGCGCAGGGTGATTATTTTCTTGTCACACTGAGCGGAAAAACAGATACTACCTCGTGCCTGTTTATTTTTTTTCCTTTTTTATTAACCAGGTATATGAAAAGCACTAATAACTCATATTTTACCATGTCAAAAAACAGAGAAGTTATAATGTCAAATTGTAGCTATGTATTCAATTGAATGTACGGTCGGTAAAATAGGTGGGTTGGAAACTGAGATCTGTGCATGATATAACCCATGTGTCATGTGTCCGTGTCCACCTTTCATTCTTTTGATGTCGGTTGAAAATACTCTCATCTTCGCTGGGTGATAATGCGTGTCTATACATATTTTTTGCTATATGAATAGCAGTTTAGAGACATTACAGCAGTTCTTAAGCCCAATCATAATAGTACACCCCCACCCCATAACCTCAACCTAATCGGGATAATGAAGATTACCGGTAAGAAACAAGACATTACCCCTTCATGGGTCCTCCTCGTCCCAGTCCTAACATAGTGAGGTACTCACAAGCAGAGACCCAAGAAGAAAAAATGCAGGACACCAGGGATCCTTGCAAAAGTACAAAATTTATTTCAACAAATGATTAAGGAACAGCAGCATTCAAAACGCCAACAGCAAAACTGCCCACAGAGGCATGTAAAACAGCAAGGCGAAAATGCCGAACAAATGTGTGATGGGACTGCCCAGTGGCTGCTCTACAAAACTCCAGGATAGAGACCCCCACCGCCTCAGCCCAGGAAGCGGACACAGAACGCGTCAACGACCCAGCACCAGAGACAGAGGAGGCAGACCCACAGACCCATAAGATAGGCAGACCGCCAAACACACATAGCGAGTGAAGGCGGAAGGAGAAACCAACCACCCCTGAGCCACACCCCCACAGGAGACAAACAAGGCAGGTGAAAGACGAAACCCCAGGGTACGGAGGACGAAAACCGAAGGGCCCAGCGAACATCCAAGGACAAAGGAACAAGGGAATCCCCATCCCCAGGCAAAGCAGGATGGAATCACCTCCTGCAGAAAATGGAACACGGAGGAAACCACAGGGAGAAAAGCCAGGTCCAGACGCAAAACAACCCCAACCAGCAGAAACTGCAGATAAGGGAAGGGGAGAAGCAAAGCACCCAACATACCCAACTGCCGCAGGGAGGTGACGGCCAACAAAAAAGCCACAGTTGTGGACAACCACAACAAAGCAGCCTCCAACAAAGGCACAAAAAAAAAAGGGGGCAACAGCAGACCCTGCAAAACAGCAGGCAAATCCCAAGAAGGCACAACCACAGGAGAGACCGGACGACGAAGCCGAAACTACGCAGAAGCCGACTCACCAAAGGAGCAACAACCTCCAAGGAGGCCCCGGGACCCCTGCAAGCCTGAACCGCAGCCCATCGAGCAGACAAGGCGGAAGGGGAAAGACCATTCAAAAACCCAACTTGGAGAAAGACAAGAATAGAAGCCGGATCTCCAACCACAGGATCCACACCAAGAGAAGAGCACCAGGAAACCAAAGAGCCCCAAAGCACACCATAGGTCCTAAGTGGTGAAGGCCAACGTGACAACCGAACGTCACAGTTCACCACAGAAGAACAGCCCAAAGACGACAACGACAGCCGCACAAGAGCCAGGCCGTCATATGCAAGCAAACAGAAGGAAATGGTGGACGGAGCGCTGAAACTTTTCAGACACTCACCCCCAGTCACAGATCTGGGTTGAATCCATCATCATTCTTTAGCTCACTTCCCACCTCAGTTCAGACCCAGCTATATGCAAATCAGTCTTGACCCTGTGCCTCATGGGAACAGTCCAGCCCGACCTGCCAAGCCAGATCTTCCCTGAACCAGAAACAAACATCCTGGGACCGGTTTCTGGGTAACACCCTTCATCAGCCAGGCTAGCTTGAATCCAGTGGCAAAGTGAGCAAGGGACCCACATCTGGGCATACCCTGCCAACTTAGGGCGAACAAAGCAAACACAAGGAGATGATGGACGGAGCGCTGAAACTTTTCAGACACTCACCCCCAGTCACAGATCTGGGTTGAATCCATCATCATTCTTTAGCTCACTTCGCCACCTCAGTTCAGACCCAGCTATATGCAAATCAGTCTTGACCCTGTGCCTCATGGGAACAGTCCAGCCCGAACTGCCAAGCCCGATCTTCCCTGGATCCCATGGATTTCGGTTCACATTTACCTCGAAACACTACGGGACGCGCTGGCGTACTCGCCTCCGTGATTGACACCAGACGGCTTACTCCGCCGCCTTGTCTGGCTCAGTGGGCACTCGACTATGAGCGCCTTTGTTGAGGATCTGAAGTTCTGGTCAAAGAGATATAGACCAGACAACATCCTGAGTTGGAGAATTGGAAATTATTGTATTTAAGATTAGAAGACAGCTACATGCCCAACCGGGTTGGAATTATCACCGGTGGAGAGATTGGGAGCTCCGAATTTGATGCAGAAAAGCCCTGAAGAAGTCAAGGGGTTATCACCCACTGACGAAACGCGCGTTGGCTGGTCTTGCAAGGAAATCCATATTTAAGACAAACCACAACGTTTCCACGACTTGTCTCTCATCTGTGAAACACAAGAACAGCGTTACATACCTGTTTTACTTGTTGCGTGTGCATAGGAACTCTTTGTCTGTCATTGTTTTGGACCTCTGGGTCCTTTGCTTTTGGGGGTTTAAGGGATATTTTCCCCCACCTATAGCACCGCTGATATTGGTTAGAATCTATATACTGTTCACGCTATTTGGTCTAGCGCCAACATTCTGCGCCTGTGCGAATTAATATCCCCTCCTCCTTTTCAGCATCATTCTTTAGCTCACTTCGCCACCTCAGTTCAGACCCAGCTATATGTGTTTGCTTTGTTCGCCCTAAGTTCCCATGGACTGTTCCCATGAGGCACAGGGTCAAGACTGATTTGCATATAGCTGTGTCTGAACTGGGGTGGCAAAGTGAGCTAAAGAATGATGATGGATTCAACCCAGATCTGGGGGTGAGTGTTTGAAAAGTTTCAGCACTCCGTCCATCATCTACTTGTGTTTGCTTTGTTCGCCCTAAGTTGGCAGGGTATGCCCAGACGTGGGTCCCTTGCTCACTTTGCCACTGGATTCAAGCTAGCCTGGCTGATGAGGGCTGTTAGCCTGAAACCGGTCCCAGGATGCTTGATTCCGGTCCAGGGAAGACATGGCTTGGAAGTTCGGTCTGGACTGTTCCCATGAGGCACAGGGTCAAGACTGATTTGCATATAGCTGTGTCTGAACTGGGGTGGCAAAGTGAGCTAAAGAATGATCATGGATTCAACCCAGATCTGTGACTGGGTGTCTGTTTGAAAAGTTTCAGCACTCCGTCCATCATTTCCTTGTGTTTGCGTCATATGCAAGCGACAAAGAGAGGGCAAAGACAGCTGCGGACACCGAAGCGGAGCCGGAACCAAGGGAAGCCAGTCAAACCTGCCCCCCGTCAGCAGCAGCAGGAGCGGAAACCAAAGGCAGCGAGGCCAAAAAGGAGCAACCAACAGCACAGACACCGTCACCCCCCGAATCCTCCGCAGCACCCCTGGGAGAAGGGAAATAGGAGGGAAGGCATACAGAAAGCCCAGAGACCAAGGAAACAAGAGAGCAACCCCCAAGCCTGAGGACAGACCACCTCGGAACAAAACCAGGGGAGAAGAGCGTCGTGAGGGGAAGCAAAAAGACCGATCCAGGGAGTTCCGAACCGAAGACAAAGGTCCCGGAACAGAGGAACAGACAGACGATACAGAACAGAGGAGGGGGGGAGGTGGCACAATCCAACCGCATGAAAAGTCAGACGCCCCTGAACACAAACAACCCTCAACGCCAACAGATGAGATTCCGCCCAGACACAAATCAAGGAAGCCAGCAGGTACAGAGACGCGCACCTGGTCCCCCCAAGAAGGCTCAAGTAACAATGAGCCACCCGATTGTCGGTACGAATCAACAGACTCGTCGGCCACCAAGCACCCCAACGTGGCCCCCCAAACCCAAGGACAGGCGTCCGAGGTCAACAAGAGGAGAGAAGGAAGCTGAAATGCACCCCTTACACCAGGTTGGAGGACAAAGCCACCAATCAAAAGTAGGACCCAGAACAGCGGAGAGAGGAACCAGAGCCACGAAACCTGCATGAGAAGGGTCCCAACAAGTCAACAGAAGAATCACCAAGGACACGAGGAGCAGTCGAGCCCAAGGAACCACAGCCGTGGAGGCAGCCATCAACCCCCGGACCCGCAATCAACCCCGAGCCGGGACAGAACGGTGACCCAGCAGGACCAGCAGAAGAGTCGATAGGGTAGAGAACCCAGCCGGAGGGAGAAAACAGCCCCCCGCAAAGCGTCGAACAGGACTCCGATGAACTGAAGACCCAGAACAGGAACCAGATGAGACATGGCCAGATCCAACATGAACCCCAGAACCTGGAAGAAGGCCAACAACGCCTCCACCGCCAGAAGATTCTGAAGGAGGGTGGAAGCAGAAACCAGACAAAAAGCAACACAGGGAAACACAGAGAAACCCATACGCAGCAAAACCCCCACAGCAGGAGCCAATACCGCGGCAAATGCCAGGGAGCAGAAAAGATGCCGAAAGGCAACACCCAAAACCGGGAATGGAACCAGTCCACCGCAAACCGCAGGAACTGCATACCTGCCGGATGGATGGAAACGTAAAAACAGGAGACTTCCAAATCCAGGGAAGCCAAAAATCGCCCACCAGGACGAGGGGAACGACGGACCGCAAGGCGATCAACTGAAATTGATCCAGCCGCACCAACCCGTTCAAAGCCCGGGGATACAGAATCGAGCGGAAGGAACCAACGGGCGTCGGGACCAGGAACAGAGAGGAATAGAACCCCAGGCCCCGCACCGCCACCGGGACCAGCACAACAGCGCCCTGTGACAAAAACCGGCCAAAGCCAGAGAAGAAGGCAGATCGTATCACAGGGCCAATGGACAACCGGTTAACCATGAAAACAGGCCAAAGGGGGGCGGCCCCGGAACGGAATTCGGCAACTAAAATCGATGACCGATAGGACCCACCAGTCGGAAATCAGACAGGACCAATGATCCAGGAACAAACCGAGCCGAGCCCCCAAAAGTGTAACATCGCCAACAATGTAGACATGGAGTACACAACCAGTGAATCACTAGCAATCGAACACATAACCTTTGGAGTAAGAGACCGCAACCGCAACCACCAGGCCACAGTGACTCCTCCAGGCCATAACAACAATTGACCAACACCCAGGGGCAGCCACAGCAGAAGCCGGGAACCAAATGGAACGCAGCCCCCCGACCACAGGCCTGACCACGAAAGTGCAGAGAAGAAGAATATGGAAAAAAGACAAGTCCCACTGCACAGACGGAAAAGGGTACAACAACCACAACACACTCACAGCCAAAAAGGCGGAGAACCACAAAAGGCAGGTAATGGGCCAAGGCGTCTGAGCAGTGACAAGGCGCCAAAGCATGGTCCAGAGAGACCGCCTGCCAGCCGCCGCTGCCCCAGCAGCCGAGGAGAGGTCCCCCAGGGCACCAAAAGTACATCAGACAGAGACTGAGCCTAGACCTCCAACTGCTCCAAGATAGGAGTGAGAACCCCATGAGCAGGAAGACCGTCAAACAGGCACACAAACCCTTAGAACGGACCTGTGAAGCACAGGCTGAGGAAGTGCAAGCACAAACCCCACAAGTGAGAAGCAGCAGAAGAACCGAGGAAGAAGAAGAAGCTACGGAGGAGAAATTAGATAGACCCCAGGAACCAGAGGAAATGAGTGTCGAACACCGCCAGGAGATACCGCATCCCCAGAAACGAGGAATCCCCCGTATGTTGACCTCAAGTCATTCGACAGCCAAAACCTCCTCGATGACAAAATGGAAAGGCAGGTCATCCACCACCGAGAAACGATACAGGGAGTCACCCCTCCTCAGACAATGAAGCAGGCTCAAATCCCAGAACCTCACGAAAGGGACCAACATGACCGAAAAAAACCTTTCACTGGACATACCCCCCAGCAGGAAAAACGACCATGTACTCACCACCCTCCAGAGAGGAGGAAGAAGAAGGCTCAAGCAGCGCAGCCTGCATGGGAAGTCAGTGCAGCAGAATGAACCAAATCCCGCAAGCTAGACCTGGAAATCTGCAACAGGTCAACCACCTGCAGCTTCTAAACATGATGATGCATAAACAAAGACTTTGCAGGCACTGAAGCGGAATCCTCAACACCCCAGGCCACATGCAGCATGAACAGGAAGCCACAGCACACACTAGGAAGTGCCCAGCAACTCCCCCAAAAAACTGTCCCCAAACAACCAAGTCATAGCAACACGAGACCTGGGAAACAAAAAGTAACAGCCCTGCAGTCTCCCCCACAGCCACAGAACAAACATTATGGCCGCAGGAGCCGGATGCCGCTAGAAGACCCCAGCACCGGAACGACCCGAGGCCAGAACGCAATAGAAAGCTCCCCGCCCCAGCCCAGCACATGCGCGGGGAGCGCATTCTGGCCAAGGAGCAGGAACGCGGCCGACCAGATCACCGGTGCGGCCGTGCGCAAAACAAAACAGTAAAAGAAACTCTTTAACAGTAAAGAAAAGAAAAAACTCTCGGCACCGCAAACCCAGCCCTTCCAACTCGGGAACCGGCAAGCAGGAAACACGGAGCACACCAGTGTTCCGACCGACGTCGGACAGCAAAAAAACAGGCATGGCGGTGGGTGGGAGGGGTTTATGTGCCCTTTGAAAATATTTTAAGCATTCTGATTGGCTGTCAGGAGGCAGGATTGCCTCACTATGTTAGGACTGGGACAAGGAGGACCCATGAGGGGTAATGTGATGACTTGGTAGAATCCCAATTCGTTTTTAATCGGTCGTGTGGGCAGCAATAACTTGTGCTAAACCCACTGAGCCGCCTTGCCGTCCGTAGGTAGTATGAATCTAAATTTGTTTAGTGCACTGCAATTGGAAATTGGGGTTTTGCTTTAAGTGTGTTGGCAGAAAAAGGCACAGTTGTGTTTCTTTGTAAATGAGACCACCTTTTGGTACAATAAAATGCATAGGTTGTGTGAGGCGTGAGGTGAGAAGCTGTAGCAGTGGCATGTGACACAGGGGCTCTAGGCTCTGACAGGTCTTTTCTGCCGGGTCACGCTGGCCTCCATTCTGTTTCCTCAGGGCCAGGGACTGCGTGAAGTGCCACGGATACAAAAGTAGCAAGCTACAAACATCAAATACCTACCTTGTGGCCTAAGTGTGAAAGCATTTTGTCCCTGCTGGACACTTGTGATGGGAGGCGGAGGGTCAGGCCAGTCTCGGACAGTGGTCCCATCCTGTAAAAATGTCATCTCAGAATGAAAACAGATTTTTCACTATTATTCTATAGAATTGGCAGCTCTTTACATTTTTAACAATTCAAACATTGCAATTTTGTTCAGGGATCCCTTTAAAAGTGCAAATACATGGTTGCCAGCTCTGTTTGGGCAGCCTGGCATTCATAAATTGTGAACGTATCCACAGTGTGATTATTTTTAAATATAAATGGGGACTTTGAGGATTATTTGGAGTCTCTTCCCCTTTGGCACCTAATCCCAGCCAGGATAAAATATGTTGCTGAGAATCCATTACATCTTCACAGCAGGAAACTCCATCTCCTTCAGCCACACCTCCGAACTCCCTTGGATGGACCACCGCTGCGTCCACTTCACCTACAGAGCGAATATCCCCCGCAGACGCCCACCCCAGCTCCAACGCAGGAATTGGAACAAGATCTACGACAAGCAGCTCACCGCCACCCTCAGCGGCTCCGCTCCCACCACCTCAGACAACGACCCCACCACTGTCGCCCGTACCCTACACAAATGGATCACCGACTGCGCCAACACTGTCGCCTCCCTCAACAAATCCTCCAGCCCCCACACCAAGAAGGCTAGCTGGTTCTCCACCGAACTCCAGGAATCCAGACAAACCTGCAGAAGTCTCGAAAAACTATGGAGGAACTCCAAAACCCCTGCGAACCTCGACAACTACAAAACAGCCACCATTGCCCACCACAAACTCATCAGACAATCAAGGAAGAAAGCACTCCAGGACAGAATCTCCGCCCACGCACACAACAGCAAGGAAGTCTTTGGGATCATCAAAGATTTCGCCCAACCCAACAGCGAGTCCACCGACATCCCACCCTCCCAGGACCTCTGCGACAAACTCAGCGCCTTCTTCCATCACAAAATCAAGACCATCTATGACAACTTTGACAACAACAATCTCCACGAAGAACCCACACCCACCGCTTCCTGCACCACACAGCTGACACTGGACAGCTAGACCACCCTCAGCATCGAAGATACCCTAAAGACCATGAGGACCACCCACTCCAGGGGCCCCACAGACCCCTGCCCCCACTACATCTACCACAGAGCCGCAGACATCATCGCCCCCGAGCTACTAGGAATCATTAACTAATCCTTCGAGACCACCTTCTTCCCCGATGACTGGAAACACGCCGAGATCAACCCTCTCCTAAAGAAACCCTCGGCGGACCCCAGCGACCTCAAGAACTTCAGACCGATCTCCCTACTTCCCTATCTGGCGAAAGTCATTGAAAAAGCTGTCAACAGCCAACTCGCCTCCTTCATCGACGAGAACAACATCCTCGACTCCTCCAAATCAGGCTTCAGGAAGAACCACAGCACAGAGACTGCCCTCATCGCCATGACAGAGGACATCCGCTCCCTCCTCGACAGAGGAGAGACTGTGGCCCTCATCTTCCTGGACCTCTCCACGACCTTCGACACAGTCTCACACCGCACCCTAGCCAGCAGACTCCACAATGCAGGAAACCGGAACAAAGCCCTCGACTGGTTCCGCTCATTCCTCTCTGTTAGAACGCAGCGGGTCAGACTCCCTCCCTTCATCTCGGAGCCCATGCCAACCACCTACGGAGTCCCCCAACGATCCTCCATCAGCCCCACCCTGTTCAACGTCTACATGGCCCCTCTTGCTTCCATTGTCAGAGCACACAGACTCAATATCGTACCGTACGCAGACGACACACAACTCATCCTCTCACTATCCAACGAACCCAACATCTCGAAACACAACTTTCAAGAAGGAATGGAAGCAGTTGCAAGGTGGATAAAGAACAGCTGCCTACAACTGAACACAGACAAAATCGAAGTACTCATCATAGGCCCACATCCCGATGCCTGGAATGACACCTGGTGGCCTCCCGCCCTCGGAGACCCACCCCCAACCACAGACCACGCACGGAACCTCGGAATAATCCTGCATTCTTAACTCAAAATGGACCGCCAGATCAATGCCGTCACCTCTGTTTTCACACCCTCCGTCTTCTACGTAAGACTTTCAACTGGATCCCCCTTGAACACAGGAAAACCGTCACCCACACCCTCATCAGCAGCAGACTGGACTACGGCAACACACTCTATGCTGGGATCAACAAGAACCTCACCTGCAGACTCCAGAACATCCAGAATGCCGCCGCCAGACGAGTCCTTAACCTACAGCGCCACTGCCACATCACCCAACACCTGCGGGCACTACACTGGTTTCCCGTCGAGAAGAGAATCACATTCAAGCTTCTCACCCACGCAGCCCTCCACAACACCGGCCCCGCCTACATGAACCACCGCCTCTTGTTCCACGCACCCCAAAGATCCCTCCGCTCAGTCCAGCTTTCCCTCGCCACGGTACCACGCATCAAGAAGACCAGAACAGGAGGTCGTTCCTTCTCCTTCCTCGCAGCCACGGCATGGAACACCCTCCCTCTCCACCTCTGCCAGACACCAACTCTCTCCAAGTTCCTGAAGGACCTCAAGACCTGGCTCTTCGACGAATAACCATAAGCGTCCGGCACCACACGTACCCTGATGGGCCATGGAAGACCTCTGAACCCACTTGGCCTTTGACGATACTCCACGAGTGCCTAGGAGCCAGGCCCCACCCCTCCCCCAGTGCCTTGAGACCCTTCCGGGTGAGTAGCTGCCTTAAAAAACCCTTGATTGATTGATTACAGAGTGATCACTGTCTTTCTGTATTTTCCAGTAAAAAAAAAAAAAAATTCAGCATGATGCTCCACTTTGCCATTGTCTAGCACCCCCCCCCCACTCAGATCAATTTAGCCAACCCCAAGCCGGGCCTCTCCCCAAAGCCCCTCCCTGTTTGAAGACCTCTGGCATAGAGTGCAGTGGTGTAGGGGTAGAAGAGAGCGGTGCAGAGTAGAGTGTGCAGTGGTGTAGAGTGGTGCAGAGCAGAGTGCAGTGGCATAGAGTTCTAGGGGTGCAGAGTAAAGTGACAGAGTGCAGTGGCACACAGTTGAGTGGTGTAGAGTGCAGTGGTGTAGACTGGGTGGTGAAGTGGCGTATAGTGCAGTGGTGTAGAATGCAGTGGCATAGTATAGAGTGGTGCAGAGTAGAGTAAACTGGCATAGAGTGCAGTGGAATAGAGTGCAGTGGTGTAGGGCCCAATTCAAAGAACTAACTTAAGACAAAATCCTAAACTTACTACCATTTTGGTATTCACAGAAGGCACTTACTCATTTTGGTATTCACAGAAGGCACTTACTCATAAATGTGGGGACATATCTGCATGAGCCAATGTGCCCCTGTGCTGGTCACCAGCTGCATGATGGTTTCTCTGAAAATAGGGATGTTTAGTATCAAACATCTCGTATTAATGAACCCACACTGATGCAAGTGTTGGATTTATTGATACACGCACACTGAGGGCACCTTAGAGGTGCCCCCTGAAAACCTACCAGCTACTTGTGTGCTGACTGACTAGTTCTCACGAGCCTGCCACCAAAGACAAGTTTCTGACCCCCAAGGGTGAGGGCCTTTGCCCTCAGGAGCCAGATATCAAGCCTGCTCGGGCAGAGGGTGGCTACACCCTCGCCCACATGATGACCTGCAGATTAACATTCCAAGGCAGGGAAGCTTCAAAGACCACACTGCCTTTTGTGTGTGAATCTGGCTTCTCTCATAAGAGAAGAAGCTGAGCTCCTTTGTCCAGGGCCCATTGGCACCTGAACAGGCGAGAAAATTAGCTAGTCAGATAGGCGTGTCCACTCTCAGGCCAGTGCCACCCCTAATGTGGAAGTGGTCATATAGGGAGTGTTTGACCCAGTGGTAAGTAATCCATTGACTACTACCCTACGCCCCCTAACGCCCTAATTTCAGTATTTAGGGCAGCCCCTGGCACCAGAAAATCAGATCCTGATGACCTGTGAAGAAGGACACCGAAGAGCTGCGAGAGGAGAAGACTGAAGAAGTACAGCTCACTTGGCACCAGCCCTGCCGGGCTGTCTGCTGTTCCCCATCAAAACTGCACTAAAGATGTCTCGTTGTGCAGCTGTCGTGCCTCCAAGGCCTGGGAGGATGGCCTGCATTCAATAAGGACTCAAGAACTCCTGTGGAGTTGCGGAATGCTGTATTTGTTTTTCCTCCCCTCTGTACACCCATAAGGGAACCCCTGGACTCTTTGCACAATACACCTCATTTTGGTGTATCATATTAAGAGCCAGCTCCTAATACCAGTGCACTGTATGCCACTTTTCTCTACTCGGGGTGACAAATGCAAAAAGAACAATTGATGGACAGAATGCAGAACAATGTCATGCATTCACCCCAGTACAGAGATCTGGGCCTAAATCCATAGTTTTTTTGCTCCCCATGCCATTCCAGTTTGGACCCAGCCATATGTAAATCAGTCTTGACCCTGCGCCCAATGGGAACAGTCCAGCCCGAACTGCGTGTCTTTTACTCTTCTCTACTCAGCACCACTCTACTCTACAACCCTTCACTCTACGCCATTGCACTATAGTCCACTCTACTCTGCACCACTCAACAACACTCTACTCAACTCTATGCCACCTCACTCTCTACCACTGCACTCTACCCCAGTGCACTGTATGCCACTGCACTTCCACATTCTGCTCTGCACCATCCTACTCTACGCCACTGCACTTTATACCACTGCACTTTATGCCACTACATTCTAGAGTAGAGTAGAGTGGCATAGAGTGCTGTGGCTTAGAGTAGAGTGGTGCAGAGTAGATTAGAGTGTAGTAGAGTCCAGTGGTGCAGAGTAAAGTGGTGTATAGTGGTGTAGAGTAGAGTGGTGTAGAGTCATGTGGCATAGAGTAGAGTGGCAAAGAGTGCATTGGTGTAGGGTGCAGTGGCGTAGACTAGAGCAGTGCAGATTAGAGTGTATTGGCGTAGAGTACAGTGGTGTAGAGTAGAGTGGTGCAGAGTACAGTGCGACACCATAGAGTGCAATGAAGTAGAGTGCAGTGGCAGAGCGTAGAGTGGTGCAGAGTAGAGTGGCAGAAAGTGCAGTGGGACAGAGTGGTGCAGAGTATAGTGGTGTAGAGTGTTGTGACGTAGAGTGCAATGGTGTAGAGTAGAGTGGTACAGAGTAGAGTGGTGTAGAGTGCAGTGGTGTAAAGTAGAGTGGTGCACAGTATAGGGGCGTAGAGTGCAGTTGTGGAGAGTACAGTGGTGCAGAGTAGAGTAGAGTGGTGTCGAGTGCAGTGCTGTAGAGTGCAGTGGAATAGAGTAGAGTGAGGCAGGGTAGAGAAGAGTGGCAAAGAGTGCAGTGGCCTAGAGCAGAGTGGTGCAGAGTAGAGTGCAGTGGCATACAGTGCAGAGGTGTAGAATGGAATAGTGCAGAGTAGTGTGTCATAGAATGTAGTGGCATAAAGTGCAGTGGTATAAAGTGCAGTGGCGTAGAGTAGGATGGTGCAGAGCAGAATGTGGAAGTGCAGTGGCATACAGTGCAGTGGCGTACAGTGCAGCGGCGTACAGTGCACTGGGGTAGAGTGCAGTGGTAGAGAGTGAGGTGGCATAGAGTTGAGTAGAGTGTTGTTGAGTGGTGCAGAGTAGAGTGGACTATAGTGCAATGGCGTAGAGTGAAGGGTTGTAGAGTAGAGTGGTGCTGAGTAGAGAAGAGTAAAAGACACGCAGTTCGGGCTGGACTGTTCCCATTGGGCGCAGGGTCAAGACTGATTTACATATGGCTGGGTCCAAACTGGAATGGCATGGGGAGCAAAAAAACGATGGATTTAGGCCCAGATCTCTGTACTGGGGTGAATGTATGACATTGTTCTGCATTCTGTCCATCAATTGTTCTTTTTGCATTTGTCACCCCGAGTAGAGAAAAGTGGCATACAGTGCACTGGTATAGGGAGCTGGCTCTTAATATGATACACCAAAATGAGGTGTATTGTGCAAAGAGTCCAGGGGTTCCCTTATGGGTGTACAGAGGGGAGGAAAAACAAATACAGCATTCCGCAACTCCACAGGAGTTCTTGAGTCCTTATTGAATGCAGGCCATCCTCCCAGGCCTTGGAGGCACGACAGCTGCACAACGAGACATCTTTAGTGCAGTTTTGATGGGGAACAGCAGACAGCCCGGCAGGGCTGGTGCCAAGTGAGCTGTACTTCTTCAGTCTTCTCCTCTCGCAGCTCTTCGGTGTCCTTCTTCACAGGTCATCAGGATCTGATTTTCTGGTGCCAGGGGCTGCCCTAAATACTGAAATTATGGGCGTTAGGGGGCGTAGGGTAGTAGTCAATGGATTACTTACCCCTGGGTCAAACACTCCCTATATGACCACTTCCACATTAGGGGTGGCACTGGCCTGAGAGTGGACACGCCTATCTGACTAGCTAATTTTCTCGCCTGTCCAGGTGCCAATGGGCCCTGGACAAAGGAGCTCAGCTTCTTCTCTTATGAGAGAAGCCAGATTCACACACAAAAGGCAGTGTGCTCTTTGAAGCTTCCCTGCCTTGGAATGTTAATCTGCAGGTCATCATGTGGGCGAGGGTGTAGCCACCCTCTGCCTGAGCAGGCTTGATATCTGGCTCCTGAGGGCAAGGGCCCTCACCCTTGGGGGTCAGAAACTTGTCTTTGGTGGCAGGCTCGTGAGAACTAGTCAGTCAGCACACAAGTAGCTGGTAGGTTTTCAGGGGGCACCTCTAAGGTGCCCTCAGTGTGCGTGTATCAATAAATCCAACACTTGCATCAGTGTGGGTTCATTAATACGAGATGTTTGATACTAAACATCCCTATTTTCAGAGAAACCATCATGCAGCTGGTGACCAGCACAGGGGCACATTGGCTCATGCAGATATGTCCCCACATGTAGTACAGTGCACCCTGCCTTAGGGTCGTAAGGCCTGCTGTAGAGGTGACTTACCTTTACCGCATGCAGTGTTTGTGGACGTGGCACACAGGGATATGTGACATGTCATGTTTTCACTTTTGTCTGCACCAAGACACTCAGCCTACAGTGGCAGTCTATATGTGTTTGGTGAGGGGTCGTTTAGGGAGGCACAATTCATGCTGCAGCCCCTAAGCACCCTCTTTAGCCTTCTTCCCCTAGGTACTAGGAGTACCACTTACTAGGGCTAGGGTATTGCCAATTGGGGTACAATCGCAGTTTTAGGAACGAGATCTGGCACTGGGGACCTGGTTAGCAGGAATTTAGTGCACTTCCAGTCGAAATCACATCAAATACCAGGCAAAAGGTGGGGTTGACTATGTCAAAAAGGGGCACTTTCCTACAAGTGGCATAGAGTGGAGTGGAGTGGTGCAGAGCAAAGTGCAATAGCATAGAGTGCAGCGGCATAGAGTGCAGTGGCAAAGAGTGCAGTGGTGTAGAGTAGAGTGGCGTAGAAATTAGTTAGAGTAGAATGGCGTAGAAATGAGTGGTGTAGAGTAGAGTAGAGTGGCGTAGAGTGCAGTGCACAGAGTCCAGGCTATGGTGTGGTAGGGAAAGGAAGTAACATGGAAGTGGGGTAGGTGAAATTGAATAGAAGCAACATGATCGGGGATATGGGAGACAGACTGAAAAAACAACATGTGGTGCTTGAACACAAAGAAAAAAGTTGCTTCAAAATCGGGAGCAATGGACGGGCACAAGTACTTGGTCAATGCTCCAGGGGAGGGCCAAACATAAGAAGAGGACATGATGACCGCATGCCGTCACAAATGGGAGCGAAGCAAATGAGAACAACGCTGAAGCTAGCAAATGGTAAGCTATGGGTGGGCCGTAAGTCCACTGTATGTAAACAAAAATCTTGCAGAGACAGTGCATGGCTGACTAGGCGAAACCTACAATCTGGGACATTAAACACACATAGAAGTAGGACTCACATTTGGCATTGACTGTGGGGCACATAATGACATTGGCAGCGTTCTTTAACATAGAAAACAAAGACAATGAGTGATAAGGGCAATTAAAGGCAGCTTTTACATACAGTGTCATCTGTGTTGCTGAAATTGCTTTCTGATAAGGGCTGCTGATACTTCACTGGAACTCATGAAAACTCACCACTGTCTATGGTCAATTGACTCTCTTTCAAAACTGGGACATACTAATTTTACAGAAATATGCCATGACCTATGGTGAAAAACTTGGACTATCCCAGCAAATCCTGGATGTCTGGTCACCCTTGGTCAGTGACTGTACTAAGCCGGACTGTAAAACACTAACATAAATAAAATGCTTAGAACACAAGAAACAACAAATGATATGCAGAGTAGGAGCTTCTTCATGCTATATCCTTTGCCAGACATTCACCACCCAAGACCTGCTTTAATCAGTGGAAAAAAAAACGTTTTTGAGTTTACTGATGTGGATTTTCACTCATTCGTACACCCAACATCTAAAGTGAATGAAAGAAAGCAGCTTTCTCTTTTTGAATGGCAAGAAGACAGCAATTCTGGTAATCAATGGTACAACGGCAGACAACTTACCTTGGAATTAGGGTCATTACATCAACCCCACTCCTGAGTAATTAGAACATTTTGTGAGGTTCCACTCCGGGATCTCCTTTGCACGGCAAATACCAGTTGTTAAAAGCACCAACCCACCAACCCAGAGCACTGATTGATCCTTCCACTTTTGCAGATGCACCACTGCATGAAATTTACTACGTCTTTGGTCCTACGTTGACTTGACAACTATGAAAGGTAGCTTAGTGATTTAATGCTTATCACTGAGATCTGACTTGCAGGTCAGAATCCTGGCAAGTCAACACAACTTTCCATCCTTCTTATGACTAAAAATTGAGTAACATTAAAGTCAAGATACTTAGCACCATTTTCTAGAAATCATGCGGGACAGAGCCTAAAATTCCTATAGACACTGACTTTAGAATATACCACCAACCACAATCTTAGGTCAGGTAAAGCAAACCTGCCCACATTGACCAGATCGAAATGCAATTGACATGGGGAGTACAACAATCCTCACACTGGGTTCAAATCTTTAGAATTCCTTTAGTCCAGTCCAGAACTGAGGAAACAACCAAGCCTGGTAGCTTTGAAAAGAACGCAAACACAAGGAGATGATGGACGGAGCGCTGAAACTTTTCAGACACTCACCCCCAGTCACAGATCTGGGTTGAATCCATCATCGTTCTTTACCTCACTTCGCCACCCCAGTTCAGACACAGCTATATGCAAATCAGTCTTGACCCTGTGCCTCATGGGAACAGTCCAGTCCGAACTGCCAGCCATTTCTTCTCTGGACCGGAAACAAGCATCCTGGGACCGGTTTCGGGCTAACAGTCCTCATCAGCCAGGCTAGCTTGAATCCAGTGGCAAAGTGAGCAAGGGACCCACGTCTGGGCATACCCTGCCAACTTAGGGCAACCAAGCAAACACAAGGAGATGATGGACAGAGCGATGAAAGTTTTCAGACACTCACCCCCAGTCACAGCTTTGAAAAGAAACCTGAAGACCGACAACTTTGATGAGACCTTAATTTCACCAGCACCCCCTAAAAGGAGGGACTGGGCCCTGGCAAATGCAGATTGGACCCCATAAAAGCTTCCACCAATGATTGAGTCATGGCTATTGTAATTATGGGTGTGGTATAAAACATGTGAACTAAAGTCCTGTGCTTAACACAGTGTGTTGCCTGGCCATTATTAGAATGCCTCTCTGAGTTTTCTGATATTGCACCCAGACATGTCACACAATAACAAACATATATATCTATATCAAGCCAGCACTGCAGGCTTTGCCAATGTTTTTTAGTTGTATCAGATCAGTTTATAGCAACAATGATTTTGCTGTGACTAATTAGGTTTGAAAATTGCTCAGTTCTGAATATGAGACTGTGAGTTAAAAAAATACTAATGTCTGGGAAATGTTAGTGTCCTTCGGTGTGTCTCCCACACGAATGCTCTCCACTACTTCCTTCAACCGTCTTTCTCTGTTAAACATGCCTTTTCACTTCCTACATCTTTATGAAATTCTCAATCTGCATATCTCACTCTTTCCCACAGTTATCATTGGCACATTTGTACCTATCGCTCTGCACAGAGGCCTAGGTTTTGCATGTACATGTAGTCTGCACTCCTCTATGATCCCGATAGGTAGTGTGAGAATCTCGAAATGCCTCTGCCTCAACGTCAGAGCTCCCAGTTGTGCACATTGATAAACAAATATACATAACCTGAACTCAATCAAACAGGAGGCACCTCATTTACAAAGTATTCACTATATAAGGGTCATATTTTGCAAGAAAAAAACGAGAGAAACACATATTGAAGAACAAATAGTCTTAAGGAATGCAAGATGAAGTGAAACATGAATTGTAAACAGGAATTACTTCGCTGAGATGCAATACCTTATCGGTTTTTCATTACAGTCATTATTGAGAAATCGATTAGTCTTTTAACCAGTGAAGTTAAGGTCATTAATGTAGAGCCCAGAAGGGACCCGTTTAAAAGTCTATTTTAAATTACTGTGGGGTCTGAGACCTGACAGGTCTGGCCCACTTAAAGCCCGGCTTGTATCTGTGGAGAAATGTCCTCAGGCTTTTCCCTATTTTGGGCAAGCCAACATTTAATGGAGGGCCACGGTTGGACCGGGCTCATTTTAAGATGGCGAGCCACTTGGCAGAGTGAGTTGTCCTGGGGGACATGGCCGGCCTTCTTGCAGGGTCTCGTCACCAGGGCCGGACTGGCCGTAGCAGGCACTGGGCGTTTCCCCCTGGGCCGCCAGGGTGGGGGCCGGTTTTGGGCCCCTAGGGGGCTGTTTTCGTTACCGGGGGCTGGCAATATCAGCCCCCTGTAACAAAATCGGCCGAAACCGGCCCTAGCAAACAGCTCGGCCGCACCCCCCTCTCTACCCCAGGGGGGCCGGCCGAGCAATTTGCAAGGGCCGGTTTCTGTTCCCAGTCCGGCCCTGCTCGTCACTGCCAGGCCACATGAGAAACCTTGTAACAGTGTGGAGTGGAGAGGGGCGTGGCCACAGGAACGGTTCAAAAGGTGGGCGAGAGGAAGCAAGGTCTTTTGCCTGCTGCTCCTATCTGACAGACGCTGTTGTTACCCCACGCCATTTCTGGGATCCTCACCATGGGACAGGAGCAGCTGAAAGTGAGGATCACTGCCATTCTCCCAACCACCCAGCCCTCCTTTTAAGATACAGTGTATATTCTTGTAGGAGTTGAAAGTTGCCCCTTTTTTGGGGAAATTTGCAGTGGTTTTCTTGCTTGCCGCTTTAAGGGACCTCCACTAACCCCACCAGATCCACAGCATTTTTGCCAATATCATCCTCCCCTTCGGACGGCAACCTAGCAAGGCAATCAGCAACAAGATTTCTATTTCCAGGTACATACTCAATTTTGAAGTTATAGCCTCCCATATCAATGAGCCAATTAGCAATGCGAGGAGTAGTAATCTCTCTCCCTTTGGTTGAAAAGATGTACACCAGGGGTTTGGCGTCTGTATGAAGTGTAAAAGGCAAGCCCCATAAGAAAAACTTAATGAACAAAAGTGCAATGTCCCTAAATGGCACAAAGACTGCTGTTTTAAATAATACTGGAGTTTTGCAACCTAGTACGGTATGTGTTTACCCTTTACCTTTTGTTATATGATTTCATCTTCTGTTTTTATGGTGTCATCCTCTGGATGATTCATATTTTGTTTTTCTTTTATAGGAGGGAGAAGTGTTGTAGTTATGTTATGTCATCTTTGCCCTCTTCTTTGTCCTCGTTCCTTTTCCCCCTTCCCTCCCTGTAACTTGGTATGTCCAACATTCCAACGGCTGTTGGAATGCTGGCTGTGTAACTGACGAGTTGAAGTGAAGAGCTGAGGTGGCAGTGAAGCTATCGCATTTATTCTGAATAAACGTTTAACAAGAAACCATCGAAGTCTTCTACTTTTAATACTTTATTTTCTGTTTTGAAGGAACTGTCAAGTTTTATAAGTCTCCTTTTTTTGTTGTTTTGGGGCGGTAGGTTTTCACGTGCGGCGGGAACACCTGAGGTTACCCTTGGCATGTCACACAAATACGATACAAACGAGAACGGTGTCATTGGGACCTCAAAGGGGGTGTTTGTGGCATTCATTACAGAAGCTGCTATAAGCATGGTCGGGGCAGTCACTATCCGCAGCACTTTACCCACCTCTATGCATGCGCATTGGTGCCTTTGAAACATTGGCCCTTTGAGGGTTGGTGGATGCGGACTGCGGCAGGGGACCAGGCCCGATTGCCCAGACTGACTCTCAGACACTGTGGGGGGTGCCCCATGTAGGGTTGCTCTGGGTTGAGCAGGCTTCCTGCATGATTTTTAAGATTAAGGACTTCACATAAGAGCGAAGAGCCCAAGGATGTTTGAATAAGAGCGGCAATCATGATTTGGACGATGGTTGGGGGCCTTTTAGAGGGCCCCAACCAAAAGATGCAGAGGTATCAGGGGTGACCGGGTTGCAGGCCAACCATAAGCTCACAGAATGTTTTGCACAAGAAGGTAGTGGGGATAGGTGAGGCAATGTCTGACTGATATGTTAACCCTGAGGGTCTATGTAAAAATCATGTAAATAGTTCGTTGAGGTGTGTTGTTTCCATCACGCAGAAAATCCAGTTTTTACTTTGCTTGTTTTCGTGAATAAAATACGGAATGAGACTGTGATATCTGTAGCCAATACTCACTCTGTCATGGTGGATAGAGGAGAGTAAAAAGAAGTTGTTGGGATGTGTGACATGTGCTAGAAAAATGAGTGCCACGATTGGTCCTTTCCCATATGAGAAAAGGGTGGGAAGGTACGTGTCCCGCCATCATTACGGGAAAGGCGGAAGATCAGCACCTACCTTCTACTGCTTCAAAACACCATTTTCTTGCTCTAATGTAAGAACTGGGGAAAACAAAACTTTTTTTGTAACTTTACTTGCATCTAAACACTGACTAGCCATGTTTCGAATCTAGAGTGATCACTTAAGCCGTTTGGTTGAAAACCACAGAAGACGTGCGTTTTGTGTCACCCTGCTCCCTCTGGAATGTCGTATCTTCAAGGTCACTTAAAGAAATGTATACAGAACCCATTATTAACTCTTGGATAATTGGAGCCTGTAAAACAGTTTATTTCATACATTTAGAAATCCAGTGATAAATGATAATTACCAATAATCAGCATAAAGTGCCATACAACAATATTCATATTAAAAACATTGGAATGTCTTATTTACACACTGCTCGTAAAGCTTGCAGTGGAATATTTGGGGTCTAAACTGCAGCCCTTTTCACGACCTCATTCAAGATCCTGGTAGCTTTGGTTGAAGGGAAAGGACGTCCTTTTGTGCGAGAAGGTGTCCAGGTGATTGTCGATCACTGACACACTCAGCAGGTTCAGTGTGACAGCCCCTCTGAAGGCACCAGACCAGGGCTCCGAGGCCCACACACCAGTACATTGGTTGCGCAGTCGGCAGTCCGCTTGCAATCTTTGCCTCTTTGCGCTACGGCATTGCTTCACGCATCCCACAAAAGTCTTGTTATTTGGTATCACTGCAAGAAAACACACCTTGACCAGAATTATAGGTTATTCCACAAAAATGTAGAGAAACACCAGCTCCTTGCCTATCCCTATAAGTTGTGCTCTGAGTTTTCATGTGCGCTAATGGCTGCAAAAGGTACAAGCTGACGAAATTGCCAATAGTGATCATTCTTCGTTTTTTTAAAGTTAGAAGATTTGCAAGAGAAAGATGTCTATCCAAGGCAGACTGTGAATATTTTATTTGCTTGGTCTTGTTCAAAGAACATGTTGTCCAGGTATCACTCTCTTCCAACTGAATTGTCCTTAATGCATAGTTTGTGCAGTGTTCGCTTGGTCGGCAGTACTCTTCCACGTTTGGCTCTGAAACTGTCTGTGTCTTTTAAAAACACCAGCAACACCAGTTCTTGCTCAACAGCATCTCAGCATTTTATTTTGGTGGGTTTGAGTTCCTTGACCTGTGTGTGTAGTGTTTTGTGCACAGCAAGAGTTCTGGATTGGCAAAATCCTTTCCCACACTCCTGACACTTGAACGGCTTTTCCTTTGAATGGATATATCTGAAATTAAAGAAGGCAGATATTAAAATTAATAACATTATTTTACAGACATGTCAAAGACTCGCGGAATCTGCTTTCACGCCTCCTGAGTGTGCGCTTCCATTTAGGGAGCTCTGTGGACTGGCTGGGCTAGGCAAGCCACACTTAGTGAACAACCTAAGAGTTCAAGTACTCTACACTTCCGGGTCCAAGTGGCTTCCACAATTTCTGGATCATGGATGATGTGGGGACCGGAAGCGTTACATCATGATGCTGCCCTCAGGACACTTCCTCCCCACCCCATCCCCAGCTCACCTCCCCACATCTCAGCAAACCACTGATGTTTAACAAGATGCAAACGATCTTTATTACTGGGGAACTGTGATGTTTCATAATTTTGTTGTACTAGTTACATTATAGTATACAATACCGTCTAGTAAATGTGACCCAATATTTATTTCCAGGAACTGGGCTGTGTGTAAGCATGTACTTGTAAGGGAGTGTGCCCACATTTCATCAGGTCCACAGCTTGGGTGTGCCTGATCATGCTTTGTGCACTGTCATGATCGAGGGATCATGCTAGGAGAGCTGACTTTGGAAGCTTGTGAATGCATAAACCGAGTTTTTGTATCTGTATTAATTGAAGAACTTTGTAGCATTTCTAAGAGAAGTTATTTCATAGTTCTGGTGATTACATCAAGGTGCTGGTGGCTGAGTGAACTAATGCACCCAGTGCATGGATCTCCCTTTCACCCCAAGGTCACAGACTCATATCTCGGTGGCCCACTCCGCCTTTCAGCCTTTAAAAAAACAAAAAGCAGGACCATTGATTTGGGAAGCAATTCTTTTATCTGCCAATAGCGACAAGATTCCCCTTGTGATACAAGAATGTACTCTTTAAACATATCTGTTATGTTATGTTATGCTGTGCTATGTTATGCTATGTTATGGTGATACATGGTAATTTGAGCAGTAGCACACAAACACTGGGCTGATTCACAAAGGCCCTCTGCACTCGTGGCGGAGCCCCGCAGTCGTAGGGGGTCCTCCTCACTGCAGTCACTCATTGCAGAGGACCCGCTGCGACCGCGGGCTCCCCCACCACGACTGCGGGCCTCCACCATGAGTGCAGAGGCCCTTTGTGAATCAGCCCCACAGTGTGTAAGACAATAATTGAGGCAAAATAGGTTAAATCATTTAGGCACAAATTACTCAGAGTGTAACCATAATTAGATTTCCTGTTCAGCAGCTGGAAATTAAGGGGGGGCACCTGAAATCAGTGAGGGCGGGCTTGGTTTTCAGTCGGTAAGGCACAGCGTTCCAGAACAGAGGACATAGGGTCTTGGAGGATGGGATACTCTGTCACAAACGTGATGGCTATCCCGTCGGCCGTATTACGATTCCATTATATCCTATGGAACTTGTTATAAGGTGGCAGGATATCCGGCACGTTTGTGACGGAGTATCCTATCCGCCAAGATCATAATCAGGCCCATAGACTGAAAGATCTGAACTTAGAGGGTGAAAATGATGATATTGCTACAGCAAGGAGGAGGGGTGCTGTCTGGGCATAGGGGATGGTGTGGGATGTAACGCAAAACCAGCTGTGTGGCACGGGGAGAGGTGGCCTGGCTTTGGCAAGTCTACCCACCTGGCTAGATGCCAGTGGTATAAGGTGGTACACATTCTGGGCCATATAAATAGCATACGGTTCGACATTATGATGATTTAGTCATATTATTAGAATGTGAAATGAGGAGTTCCATGCTAAAATAGTCCAGTGAGTTCAATCTCTAGGCACTGATTAGGGAGGTATTTGTTTGAAAGGGGAGGGACATGTATATATACATATATATATATGTTTAGCATGGAATTAAAGAGGACTTCTTGGTATCTGGTTAGGACAGGGTTTTTAGGTGTAATGGGAGAAGTAGGCAAGAGAGGGGAGCAGCTGAGGGAAGGAAGTAAAGGGATCTCACATGAGTTGAGCACAAGAGAGGAGTGCCCTCTAGTGACTTGCAATTGTTAGAAAGCCAAAATATTTTGTTTGAAAAGGAGAGGGGAAGGAGAAAAATAGGGTATCAAGGGGGTATAGATGATATGAGAACCAAAGGAAGATGTAATATCACTAATGGAGAAGACAGACGCAAAAGGAGAAGTCCAAGGTGTGAGCTGCAGGGTACACCAAGTGTAAGTGGGTAGTCAACAAAAGCAAGGATTAGCAGGAGACTGAGAAAGAGCAGTGGAAAAACTAATCCAGAGCCCGAGTGAGAGGCCTATTAGGGAAATGTTTTGAAACATGGTAGAGAGGGACTGGGTAGAGAGATGTAGAGAGTTGAAGGTGAATAAGAATGTAACAGAGATGACTGTGACAATGTTTGAGATGTGAGCAGGGTCAGACTAGGACAGAAAATAGGTTCAGGCACCAAAATAAAAGTGGCCCCTGTAAGTGAATCAGATAGCTAAAAATGTGTCCCACGTTTGCAAATTAGGGCAATTTTGAACTTGCAAAGACACGCTGTATAAGTGTTTTGGGGAGGTATAGGAGATAGTATGGGTTTGAGCTTGCAGTAGTCAATGTTTGTTTTAATATCAGGGAAATTAACAGAAAGAACTGGCCCAGCAGGCTGTAAAACAGGCCCACGAACAGCCACAAAAACGGCGCACATGGCCTGTCAGACCAGCCAGTAGGAGAGTCCTGATTGTGCAATAGGCCAGTCTGACACTGGTAGTACAGAAAGTAATAAGAAAGACATAGGGCAGGTAAGAAATTGAAAGTTACAGCCAGACGTTTAAAATTTGGTTGGGGAATATAATCAAAAGGGTCCATGGGAGGGTCGCTGAGCACATGAGAAAGTTCAGTTCCACAGGAAAAATAGGGTAGAAATAGTAGATATGTGTCGAAGAGAAGGAGGGGTGTAGGAGAGATGGGTACTTGAGAAAATTGCACAATGAGTATCTACAATGAAGAAAGTTTGGATACAAAAGTAATTGTAAGGTTGGTTTAGGTGACATGGGAAAGGAGGGAGTCAATCATGCCATATAGTCAGGGACACTCGAATTACGTGATTCTGTGGCTTCAGCATTTTCAACATTAAGAATAGATTTGCCGCACATGTCACATATTTTATTATTGCTGCATAAATTGCAGATTTTAACAAAAAAAAACTTTGATTCTGGCTCAAACGTATCAAAAGTTATTAAAGAAATAGTGCCATGTGTAGCCGCACAGAGGAACTCTCTCAAAGGTTGACTAGTCATCTTTTAGTAGCTTATTGCTGGATTTAGGTGTTAAAGTGATACTAATGAGGTGAAACATTTAGGGCCTGATTCCGATGCGGTTAGAAAAGCATTCCCACCTAGGGCCCGATTCCGATGCGGTTAGGAAGGCCTCCTAATGGCATTTGCTCCTTTCGAATCGGATTGGGAACGTATCTTCCCAACCGAGGGCCAGATTACGATGCGGTTAGGAACATAGGCTCCCATAGAAGTCAATGGGAGTCCAACCAAATCGTATCTGGAAGCATCCGGATGCATCATACTCGGTCGGTCGGACTCTTCTGTTCCGAGTCGGTCGGAAACCATTTCCAAACCGATTCGATCGGGAAGATTTCCTAACCGCATCAGAATCGGGCCCTTAGTAAGACAATGTTAACAAAAGTAAAAATTACAAAATAATGAATTAATATCATCACTATATGTTCTGCATTGTGCCTCATAATTTGCCTTTTCTTACAGTATAATTAAGTCAACCCTGCCACATAATTTAGCCATCTTCCACTGCATAACCCTAGTGGCCGTGAATATAGCTTCTGTAGGCAAGATGTTAGGGAGTAAATAAGGTCTAGGTAGTACACTCATTTGGCTGCATCAAGGATAGAAGCTGAGTTGCGTGTTGTAGGAGTTTTACGACATTCACTGTAAATGCATACCTTGTTTAGCACAGGTGACCAACGTGAACCAGGACTGTGAGTGAAGATAGAGGCGGATAAGGAAGATAGTCAGAACTGAAGGCTGATCTGAGCATGCAGTTGAAGAGGTCATAAGAAATGCTGCCATCATGGTGTGGACTTAGGCTGCTATGAAGTTTATTTACACAGTCACAAATTGAGTCAGGACTCAGGACTGTGCTCTGACTAGTTGCAAATCGAGTAGTCAGATAGAGAAGAGGTTCTGATGGTGGAGGGGAGAAATGTGGGTCAGAGAGCCGGACAAGGTTACCATGGGAGTAGATGGGGAGTGTGTAGTGAGCAATAACCATTCAGACAGGATTGATTCTCAGCCTCAGGTTCCACTGCAACAAGCTGTCTCTAAAGTATCCGCATTTACGTGCATTGTAGACCTACGGGTGGAATGGTAAGTTAAAGACCTTAGTGGTCTCGGACTTGCTGCAATTGTGTCACTCAGGCTACATTTGCTTTGCAAGCCCAAAAAAACCTAAATATGGCTAGGGTAGCTTGAATCCCTTTGCAGAGGAGACATGCCCAGCATTTTGGACTAGACTTTTCCTTTAAAGTGTATGGCCAAGACTTATCTGCAAATGGTTGGTCCTCTTCCTTTAATGCACATACAGGCTAAATAAAACAATGATGGAAGGCAAGGCTGCCCAGAGAAATTCCCTTCTGTGCAAGCATTTCAACCTATGCAATGTTATTTGCCTTTATAAAAAAAATTCTAACAACATAGGTGGCATTAAAAATGGACACTGGGTGGATATTATTTACTAAGGTTTGGGGCAGGTGCTCGCATGGAGCAAAGCAACGTAAAGCATTGCATCAGGTTACTTACCATTATAAAATCCTGCTGGTGCTGCACAAGAGCCTGCACAGCATTTAATAGATCTAGACCTGAATCTACAGCAAGGGCCCTAGTGCGCAATATGTTAGAGCCCGATTCACAAAAGTAATCTGAGACAAAATCCTAACTTTACGACTTTAAGACCAAAACTTAAGTTTAACTGAGACAAAATCCTATCTTTACGACTTTCGGTATTCACAAAGGGCATTTAGGAGTAGTAAAGTTAGGATATTCTGACTGCTTTGAGCCTTAGAACACAGTTGGAAATTGTATGCTAGCTGGGAGTTGTGGCTACGTGGTCATATAGTGGTGGCTACATGGCCCTAGACTGGTGGCTATGTGGTCCTAGAGTGGTGGTTATGTAGTGCTAGAGTGGTGACTACATGGTTCTAGAGTTTTGCTACATGATCCTCAAGTGATGGCTACTTTATCCTAGAGTGGTGGCTACATGGTCCTAGAGTGGTGGCTACATGGTCTTAGAGTGGTGGCTACGTGGTCCCAGAATGGTGGCTATGGGGTGCTAGAGTGGTGACTACATGGTCCTAGAGTGGTGACTACATGGTCCTATGGTGGTGGCTGCATAATCCTAGAATGATGGCTATGTGGTGCTAGAGTGTTGCTACATGGTCATCGAGTGGTAACTATATGGTCCTAGAGTGTTGACTACATGATCTTAAAGAGTGGTAGCTGCATGGTCCTAGAGTGGTAGTTACGCAGTCCTAGAGTGGTAGTTACATGGTCCTAGAGTGGTAGTTACGTAGTCCTAGAGTGGTGGCTACATGGTCCTACAGATATTCTAGTAGAAATTGTACCTGAAACTCTTCATTGAGTATGAGCAGAAAGACAGGCCTCTGAATGTTGTATTTTGCTAACTGGCTACCCAAAGTTTGGGTTGCTACAAACACAACAAGGAACTTTTAAGGCTCTGCGAAGTCAAGTCAGACAAGTTTCAACCACAGCCCTGGTTTGTGCTCTCTCATTCAGCTACCTAAGGGGTGTGTTTCAGGCCCAATAAGCAAACATGTTCTGTGCCTTTAAGGGACACTGAAGCAGATTCCAAGTAGACCAGTTCATGTCTAATGTGAAGGATTTTATTTCAGTTTTCAGAAGTTGAAATGAAGTCTAACCATTTCGTGGAAGAACATTTCTTAATTATCTACAATGCCCAAAAAAACTATTTCACAAGTAAATTGCTATTTATGACTTTCAAATAGTGACACATAAATATGGTAAATATGCAACGTCACTGGCAGATTTTGGCAAAGTGCACAATTTTGGACTTTATAAAACAGCTAACTTTGTGACTTTCACCTAAATTCTCCTATATAAAAGTGTTTGTGCAAAAATGCATCAGCTTCAATTTTTTGCACGAAAAATGTCCAACTAAAATTAGAATTTACTTGCATTTTCTATTACAAAAGTTCAGGAAGTTTGCAAAGGTTTATGAAAGATATCTTAAGAGTTGAAATAGGGGAATTTTCACTCCTTTTCCCGCTACTACTAGTAACAGGATTAGAGAAACGATTTCTAGCATAGTCAGTCAAGATATATTTGCATAGAAAGAATCTAAAAAGGAGTTAGTATGTAGTCCATAGTCCTGAGAAAAAAGTATTTGCAGCCCCCAAGTGGCAGAGTTGTCTTTCTAAGGTGGACATTCTAGAAAGCATAAACCTTGAGTTAAATCACACATATAGGTCAAAACATGCGGTCTTTCCTTCACTCATAGCATTCAGTAGGATTTCAAAGGTGAAGGTATGCTCTTGAAATCACACTAACACACAGTCAGCTATCTTACCTGTGATCTCTAAGGTGGTCCTGTCTTCTGAATGCTTTATGGCAAATGTCACATGTGTAGGGTCTCTCATCAGTATGGGTTCTTTCGTGGATCAAAAGATTATAAGACTTAGTGAAGTGCCTGCCACAAAACTTGCACACAAACTCCTTCTTAGTCTTGGAAGGCAGCCTGCCTCGAGTTGGTTTCTTCTCGGAGGAGAGTTTGGTGACATCCAGAAGAGAGTTCAAGGCAGGAGAGCCGCGTCCATCTGGCTGGCCCAGCTTTGAATGATCTTCTTGGGTAGCTGCCACTGCAAGGTTGGCAAAATCAAACCTTGGTTTCACTTTCAGAGAGCCATTGGCAGACTCTTGTTTGGTGTGGATCATGTGAGGAAAAAATGGGAAGGCCGGCAGCTGAAACCTGGCGTCCAACAAACCGGACACCCCTGGCACTTTGGAGAAGGTGGATCGAGGTAAATGCATAGTAGGGTAGCCCAGGGTCCACTGGTGGAGATGGACTGCATGAAGGGCACTGAAGCCGTAGATGTTGGGCAGGTGGTCAGCTGGCACTGGAAGCCCATTGAAGGACTGCAGGAAGGAGTAGTTGGTCAGCTGCAGAGAAGGGTGAATGGGCACAGGGGCTGGCAGAGTCTTGCTACCCATGGCAGCTCCTTCGTGGTTGGTCTGCTTTAAATGATCCAGGGGTCCAGGAGAATGTGCCTGAAAAGAATAAGTATGCGAGAAGTAAATTACAAGAGAAGGAAAAGTGACAATGTGATATGTATACAACAGCTGCACACATTCAGTACCAACAATGCATATATCAGTATTGTATTGTACTTTTATTTGCATAAGTGCAACAAATGCCTGTACTCAAACTGTATTGCAGGTGCCTACAAATAATTCATGAATAATGTCTACACAATAAATTACTAGCAGCGAGTGATACACTAAAACAAACAAAATCACACAGTAAAATACAATAAACATATACAATTCAGAGTACATCAAAGTACATCTTCCACATTTAATGTTTGCCTTTTTACCATATTCGTAAAGCATTTAAGTAAGGTTGTTGAGTGTAGCTGGTTGGGTAACTGGTTCAACAACAATGCTCCTGCCAAATCAAGGTCTTAAGCTCACAACTATGGATGTTGACTCTCTATTCCAGAGTGTCAACACCCATAGTAGTGGGGCTTAATATCTCTTCTACAGTGGCGGCTCGAGCGTCGCCCCCTGCTCGTTGAGCAGTGCAAAAGAAAAAGAAAATACTAATAACAAGAAGTTATTATCATTTTATTTTTCTTTGCGGGACCCCGACTCCAGCCAGTTCGGGCGTGGAGGGGCTAGGCTCTCCGCCGTCAGAGGGAAAAGGAGTGGTTTGCACTCCCTCCCTAGTGTGCATGAAGGCTTGCCGACCCTCTGGGGCCGTCCAAACAGTCATGCGCACTTGACAAGTTCTCCACTGGGGTGTGTTGCACAGCCCAGTGGAGAACATGCCCAGCCTCCCAGTTACTGCCTGAGCGGCCGCTCAGACCAACTACGATGCTGCTCCTGCAGCGTCATGATTGGCTGGGAGAGTACGGGAGACCGGGGGCTTCCGGTGCTCTGCTAGGACTGAGGAGAAAAGGTAAAATAATTATTTATTTTTTGATATCATGCCTTTCCCCCTCCCGACACCCCTGGCTAACCAGCCCCATACACAGGCAGCCGCCACTGCTCTTCTACATACTGCAGACAAGGTTGGGCCACCTGTAGACCAAGAGATTGCTATTCTTTTTAAGAGAAAGCGATTGGCAAATAACTATGTGGGATGATGTCAATATGTTTCCAAATGACGCGCAGCACATTTTTGACCAGAAGTGTCACATTTGGCTAACCAATTTGAAATGTAATCCTGGAAATATGGTTGTACTTTTGCACACCGAACACCACTCGGCTATCTCTGTCTTGGAAGGCCTACACCATGGTCATCGAACACTGAGGGAAACTGAGATGGGCTGTCGAGCAACAGAGACGTCAGGATAGTACATTAGCCTGAACAAGCGCAATACTGTGAGCTGCCGCTAGTAAGGGACAACATGTTAAAAGAATAAACAGATACAAGTGTGTTACTTCAGCTGCGGCTAACACCTGGGGTTCAAAGGAACCTTTAAGTCAAAAATATCCACAGATTTTGCTGCCTGGGACAGAAGATCACTCAGGTAAAAACTTCGTAGATTGATTTATGTGCTAATATCAGAATCTCCATTTTACTTTCATCCATAGGCCACTTTTTGACATCAGTATTTATAATAGACGGCAAGCAAGATGAATTTTGACCAATACCAGTGGAGCCTTCCTGCAGCTCCAGTGGATCAGGGATTCATCAGCAAACACCTCATACCACAGGGCAGGATGGAGTCAACCAACAGGCACGAGAGATACATCTTTGTTATAGTTGGGTTTGTCAGCCTCATGAATAGTTCAACCTAGTCATGTTTAAAGGCATTCAAAATAAATATTCATGAGAACATTTTGAGAATAAGAATTTTAATGGATATGATTTGCATTTTGCTCTTTCGAAAAGCATGAATTTTGATTTTGCTATGTGGTGGGTTCACTTTTGAAGGGGGCAATTGGCAATGGTACAGAACGTGGATATTTTGGATAATGACTGTGTCTGAGTCTCCAGCTGTAGATAAAAGTTTCTCGACAAAGGATGCACCTGACCGCAGTGGAAAAACTCATGGGAAATGCTACTGGTTGAATGAGATGCACACAGGACCAACTGTAATTTTCTGTATGCCAGTTCATCATCAAAGGCACTTGCTTGCCAATAACTGGATCCAGTACAAACCATCCTCAACTGGCCAATTGTAAAGTCAAACAGGAAGGTGCAGAGTGAACCAGGCAGACACTCCCAGCAGGACAGGTGCCTTAAAGATGTAAATGGCGCCAGACATATTAAAAATGTTCCAGGAGACAATCGCGTTCTTTGGAATGCATAAACTTATTACAACTGTGAGATGTTCCTGTCCCAGGGGCCTAAAGGAGACAAAGTCAGTTTACCATATACAGTTACTTTACAGAACAATGGAAAAGCGTAAAGGAACAACATCATGCCACTGGAGGCCCAAACACCGCCTGCCTCTGTTTTTCTAAAACGTGTTGTTGTGCTCCAGATAAAGCCTATTTTTAATTTTCCTTTATTAATAAACTGGCGTTTGCGCCATTTGGTTTGGGAGGCTGCCTTGAAAACTTGGAAGAAGGGATGCAAGAATGAGGTCACGCCACGTGAGGCCAAACTAGAGGGGGGGAGGGGGGATGTTTACAAACGGGAGGCTTGTGAAGAACAAAGGGCCCTCCGACTCCGCCCACAGCACGCAGGCGCCAAGACGAGCTCGTGCACCCCCGAATGGGCTCCGACTGGGATACAAGCAGGGCCACAGGGCACAGGAAAGAGGACCTTTTTTGGGGTATGTTCCCGGAAGCAGTTAGGCTATAACGGAAATTGTGTTTTATAGCCTGTATAACGGAAATTGTGTTTTCTAGCCTTTGTATAGAATACACGCACTATTCAAACTATTAGGTGCACATGATGTTTCTAAAATAGTGCATATTTAACTGTGTATGTTTCTTAATCTTTTTATATAGCATGTTCCGGTTCCAGTGTAAAAAAAATGCCTCTCATTTTTACCATGTAAACATCTTTTGTTTAATTGTACAAAAAAGTTAAAAAGTGCCAAAGAAACGTTTGCATTTTAGAAACTGCTGAACGCGTCTGGTAGAAAGTACATTTTCTCTTTTAATATATTTACAACTTTCGTATTTCGAAGACAGTTCGTATGGGTCGAACCTGATGATAAAACAATATTTTCTCGTCTCGTGGGAAATAAATCCACTAAACGAGAACCTATGTGAAAGAAACTACTTTTTTGTACATTTTCTTCGTCCCTTTCTCATTCCTACACAGGTCTGGTGAATCGAGCCCCACTTGCACCTGTGAAATAACAATTATGGCTGTAGTTAGTACTTTGTACATGCAATCCCGTGTTTGCACACAAAATTTATCTTGCAATCTTTAATATGCCCTCTTGCTTAAATATATTTAAGATCCAACCAGAAATTATGGTATCGTATGCAAACAGACCACGAACTCCTAGCTTCCAAGCGCACCTGCCGGAAACTAGAGAAGAAATGGCACAGCGATAAGACACCGGACAGCCACACAGCCCACAAAGACGCCATCCGTAACCACCACCACCTCATCAGGTCCGCCAAGAGAATCTCCTTCAAAGACCGCCTCGACAACAACGCACACAACAGCAAGGAGCTTTTCAACATCGTGAAGGAACTCTCCAATCCCAGCTCCAACACCAACGACATCCCGCCGTCGCAACCCCTGTGCGATTCCCTCGCCACCTTCTTTCACCGCAAGATCGCCGACATCCACGACAGCTTCGACACCCAGACAACCCCAACTAAGATCGACCCGCCACACACCATCGACCACGACCCCCTGCCAGCCTGGGCCAGCGTGAACATCGAGGACACCATCAAGACCATGAGCACAATACACTCCGGCTCCCCGTCAGACCCTTTCCCGCACCACATCTTCAACAAAGCCAGCAGCTCCATCGCACCCCACCTGTGCAACATCATCAACCTCTCCTTCGAGACCGCGACCTTCCCAGAGAGCTGGAAACACGCAGAGATCAACGCCCTACTCAAAAACCCAAGGCGGACCCGAGAGACCTCAAGAACTTCCGGCCCATCTCTCTGCTTCCGTTCCCAGCCAAGGTCATCGAGAAGATCGTCAACAAACAGCTAACCCGATACCTCGAAGAAAACAGCATCCTGGACCCATCCCAATCAGGGTTCCGCAGCAACCACAGCACTGAGACTGCCCTCATCGCCGCCACCGACGACATCAGGATCCTGCTGGACAATGGTGAGACCGCAGCCCTCATCCTGTTGGACCTCTCCGCCGCCTTCGACACTGTCTGCCACCGCACTCTACGCGCACGCCTCCACGACGCAGGGATCCGAGACAAGGCCCTGGAATGGACCACCTCCTTCCTCGACGGCAGAACCCAGAGAGTCCGCCTCCCACCCTTCCGATCCGAAGCCTCCGAGATCATCTGCGGCGTACCCCAGGGATCGTCCCTCAGCCCAACACTGTTCAACATCTACATGGCCCCGCTCGCACGCATCGCCAGACAACACGACCTCAACATTATCTCCTACGCCGACGACACTCAACTGATCCTCTCCCTCACCAAGGACCCCCTCGCCGCCAAAGCCAAACTCCATGAAGGAATGAAGGCCGTCGCCGATTGGATGAAGATCAGCCGACTAAAGCTGAACACGGACAAAACGGAGGTCCTCATCCTCGGCTCCAACACCTCAGCCTGGGACGACTCCTGGTGGCCAACGACGCTGGGAGCAGCCCCGACACCCACCGACCACGCACGCAACCTGGGAGTCATCCTCGACTCAACGCTCTCCATGACCAAGCAAGTCAACGCAGTCTCCTCCTCCTGCTTCAACACCCTCCGCATGCTTCGCAAGATCTACAGGTGGATCCCGACAGACACAAGAAGAACAGTCACCCAGGCCCTCGTCAGTAGCAGACTGGACTATGGGAACGCCCTCTACGCGGGAGCCCCGGCCAAGCTCATCAAGCGACTGCAACGCATACAAAACGCCTCCGCACGACTGATCCTCGACGTACCACGCCACATCCACATCACCCCCCACTTGAGGAACCTGCACTGGCTCCCCGTCGACAGGAGGATCACCTTCAAACTCCTCACCCACGCACACAAGGCACTCCACAAAACTGGCCCAGCCTACCTCAACAGACGGCTCCTCTTCTACGTCCCCAACCGCCGGCTCCGCTCCGCCGACCTCTCCCTCGCCACCGTCCCCCGCATTCGAAGAACAACCACCGGCGGCAGATCCTTCTCACACCTCGCCGCCAAGACCTGGAACACCCTTCCACTAAGCCTACGAAAGACCCAAGACCTGCTGACCTTCAGGAGGCTACTCAAGACCTGGCTGTTCGACCAGTAGCAGCATCCCCCCCCCTTCCCTCTCCCCAGCGCCTTGAGACCCTCGCGGGTAAGTAGTGCGCTCTACAAATTCTGTGATTGATTGATTGATTGATTAAAACTTAAGAATGGATATTATTTTAGGATAGTTTATGTAAACAATAAATAGACAGGGCATGCGTTGTCTCTCCCTGGTGCCGGAACTTAGTAATGTTTTGTGAAATACTGAATGTTCAGGGTATTTTTTTTTCCGCTAACGTTTAAAACTTAAAAAAAAAAAAACACAATAGGTACTGTCAAAAACATTAAGCCATATCTTATTAGGCAGATGCACTGCATTCACTTAAAAAAAAAAAATTGCGACGTAGCTAAACCAACTGTAAATCACGCCAGCTATATGTGAAAAACTATTCAGATATGTAGATCAAATTCTGTCCTTTACTTCGAAGGCCTGCACTGCCACACAAGCCTTGAACTGCTATTGGAAGACAGAAATGCCTTGGAAAGAAATCACCATTAATGGAAAAACTACGTGTGAGATGCCAGATGTAGGTGCGCTGCTGTGAAATATGCCAACTGATTTATGGTGACAAAATAAGTCATAAAATCATGTTTGAACAATAACAGATTCAAATTACAGACGCTGGAAAATGAGTCAATGAATTCCAAAAGGTGCTAAAAGTGTGTGTCTTTATACACCTAATAAAAAAAGAATCTCGTGCACTGAAAAGTGTAACTCGCTTAAGCATCAGTGTAATTTATGGGGTAGATGAAGGGGGGGGGTGGAATAAAAGGGGGGAAGTGAAAACACAGGGACAATGATGCTCTGAGAAAGTAACACTGGCTCAGTTTAATGTCCAGCGCTCTGACTCTGGGACGAAGAATTAGTGAACAATAGCTCCAAGGTGAGGAAGGACAGGGCAATTACAGGTGCACAGGACAGGGAACAAGCCCTAGGAGTGATAACTAAAGCGCCCAAACATCGAAGAATAGGTGAGTTCTACACTGTACAAAAACGGCATACTAAAAAAAAAAAAAAAATGTAAGTCCGTTTTTATATAGCGCAGCTACTCACCCTTACGGGTCTCAAGGCGCTCGGGGCCGTAGTGGAAATTAAGTGAGCTATTGCCCAGAGTCACATGGTGCTGAGCTGCCGCCGGGGATCTAACCGCGAACCCTGTGCTCCGAAGTCAGCTGCCCTGGCCGCTGCACCACACCTCTCCACCATACTGCTAACTTTTGAAGATAAAAACAAGCATTGGCGAGGCCAATAGGTCTGGCATCACCCCAACCCTTTGGCTTTGTCAGGGCTTGTTTTGCTTTGTCATAGTTTCCTCAAATCTTTATTGCTGGGGGAAGCTGCAGGGTCGTCAGCAATCTAAAAAAAAGGTCAATAGCAAAAATATTTTGTGGTCTCAAAAAGCACACGGTTATAGTCCCCATCACTCAAGGAAACTACTTCCAGTGTGGACAAGCTCCTTTTGAAAGGACAGAGTGCTGTCGCTCACAGTGAAGCCAGCCAATGGCTGAAGGGGGTTGACTCACTGCCCCATGCTTTATGTTGCTGTAGTGGGAGGAAGAAAAAGTTGAATGACACAATACCAGACCAATGGATGAAGAGTGGATGTGAAAGTCCCCTATATTATACACATAATTAGGTGAAAAGGGCTGATTGACTTTCCTTATAAGGACATAACAGTGTAATTTGATGATATTATAGAAACGATTTTAGTAACATTAAAAGCAGGGGCGGCTCCTCCATTAGGGCGGAGGAGTGTTGCCCCACTGCTTTCTCGCAGTGTGAGAAGCAGAAACATAAAATGGTATTTTAAATACCATTTTATGTTTCTGCTTCTCGCACTGCGAAAAAGCAGTAGGGTATGCCTGGTTGGGGGCGGGCGGGTCGGGGAGGAGTGGCTTGCCCAATGCTGTGGGCCCTGACTGTTTGGTCGGCCCTCTGGGGCCGACAAAACTAGTCATGCGCACTCTGCCTTTTCTCTATATAGGCTGCATGCAGCCTACATAGAGAAAATGGCCTCCCCCTAGGCGCCCGGCTGGGCGCTGTCCCCACCAATCACAACGCTGCCATTGCAGCGTTGTGATTGGCTTAAGGGAGGGAGGCTGCCTGTGGCTGCTTCCTGTTGGGAAAATGCGGGACCTGGCCAGGAGCTGAGGCGGCGCGGGACCAGTAAGGTAAGTTTTTTTAAATTTTAATTAACCCCTCCCGCCTCTCCCCCCCACCCGCGAGTCATGCCGGCTGCAACTGATCAAAAGGCCTTGGCTAACGCCAGAGCTAATAAGGGACGCACTATATTGTAAACAATATAGCGCGTGACAAGAAGTCGGTAAGGGGGGGTCCTATATTGAATGGCAATAATATAGTACCCACTACGTCCACCGACCACTGTACTGTAAGGTAAGAGCATAGTTACTGCTCTTACCTCCACCCAGTTAAGAACAGGGAATGCTTACCTGAAAAGATAGTCGTAGTACAATATAATACTGCCAAACAAGCGCTTATTGTCAGGGTCGTCTGACGCTGGTCCACCCATGCCAGCTTTTTGAGATATCTGCACCACACAGATGTGCACACAAGGGGTCCAGATGGGGTAAATCACGTGGTTCACGCATGTCCTACTCATCTGGTGGGAATTAGCTGCCGGTGGTCCAATTTTGGACAACCGTGTTTCAATTTGTAAGTTAAAACAACGTACAGAAAACGTTTTCCATTGAAGGCACAAGACGCAGAGGTGGGCAACTAGGGTGAACACTTCTCTCCAGGCCATTACGGGCACTGTTTACAGTCCTGGACTTTGCTCCCACAAATCCTTGCTTTCGGATGTGTTTGTCTAAAAATGTCAGTGCAGGCATAACAAGACTACAACACCCAGAATGCAATAGGCTATGACACAAAGTCCAGATCTGGAATCGATGTCTGTACTGACCTGAAAAGGGTAAGTCACCCCGGTGGGAACACATTCAGTAAATCATGATATGGGTGTTCTTATGATGAAAGGCGGAGACAGTCTAGTTAATATCATATATATTATATAATAATATAAGGAGGATGGGGAGGGGGAACAGTGAAAGTTCTGCTATTAAGAAAGGTAAACACGGACGTAAAAGACTTGTTCGTTGCCTATAGAGCTGCTCTTGCAGGAGAAAAGCAGAAAGGTGAAAAACCCTCGCTCAGCCTTGTGAAAATCTTCAGAAGAACAGCCACGTGTAAGGTAGGAGGGGCGCCGACTTTTCAGGGTGCACAGATGCGAAGAGGCGAAGCTTAACAATGAATAATGACTCAGGGTGATATTAAAAAGCATTGGAGATGGTTACCTGGGTCTTGTCAGCTGGCATCTCACTCTATGATCTTAGACCATAGAGTCAGCAGGCTGTCGAGGGAGCGGCAAACACAGACACTAGTCTAGAATGTTGGAGACTTCAGTGTGCAGCGAGTATGTGAAACCACATATCACAAGTGCCTAGAAGCTCCAGGCTATTAGCGCTATATAAGTATCGTAAAAGAGTACTCGCAGTAGGAAACGATCACAAAACCAATAGAAAATATTCTCATGCCTTCTGATTGTTGACAGGTATGCATTTAAAAAAAAATAGTTTTGCCCCAAAATGATATAATTCCGATAGGGCAGTATTGTAAATCGGACTCCTTCTGTCTCTTGTCCTGTAACAAAACAACATGGCACGACAAAATAAGAGCACTGCGAGAGAACAGAGGGCAAGATCCATGCCCTCACTTTTGCTACCCACCCATGGCAAGTGGCCAGCCCTCAATCAATAAAAAATGTAAAGTGCTGTTACAATGAGGACTTGTGCGTTTGGACCAAATATATAAAAAAAATACGCATAGGTACTAACTACTACCACTAGCAACATACAACGGGGACTCAAGTTATGTCTTTTGATGCAAATACGTAAGACTGGTCGAAATAAACAGCAGGCTTTGGTTTTATTTACACGCTTCGTGAGTTTGGGCATCATAGCTTACCTCAGACACGTGCTGGGCAGCGCTCCCAGGCAGAATCCGACAGGAGGCTCGGTCCTCACTTCTGATGCCACCTGGGGAGAGAGGTACAAACACGTGTTTATTCCAACGTGACGGGCAGCGGCTGAAGAGCATGTGCCCTCCCGCGACGTGGGTACACGTGCCCCAACGGCACTGCGAGGGGCAAAGCGCTGCCCTGTGAAACTGACGTAGCTCTTTAATTCTGTGCTGGGGCGTTTCTTCACCAATACCCTCTTATATGGAATGACGCGGATTTTGCACTAATCTGCGAGGTTTCCTTACTTGTAAACAGGTCAGGCATCCATCAATCAATTTAAAAATATTTCACATGAGAGTAAAGGCGCATATTGCAAATACCCCCCCCCCCAAAAACAAAAATAAAACCCACTGCTGGCAACCACACACACGTGTCCTCCGGGAACCCCGCGCATGTGTCAGGTCAGAAGAGTAGCCCAAAGGGGTTAAGGGACGAGAGACACCCAGAGAGATACAGAGAATGGTGTCCCAGCGGGCACTGGCATTATAGTTTTATACACGGGAAGTCTGTCAGATAGCTCAGCGAATGAAGCGCCTGCTGCGTATTCTGATTCGGGCAGGACTGGTGCCACCCCAGAGGTCAATATGTGTTTTTTATTATGTATTAATGGCATTTATAAAGCGCACTGTGACCAGACTGGTATTCTGGCACTAAACGGAACACTGTTGAGTTAGTCAATAGCACATTGACGTTGTACAGACGTCAAACGATGCGCTATACAGATGCCACTTACTACTGTCTTGTTGAAAAATATAGATTTAGGGACAAGCATGTCACCCTCTGGAAAATATTTGGTTAGTGTACTATTTTTACGTTTTTTGTTTACCGCTACCTTTATTTAAAATAAAATTATTTTAACTGTAAATGGGGATAAAATGGGTAACTGTGGGGGTGGGGGCACTGTGGGGGCGGGGGCACTGTGGGGGTGGGGGCACTGTTGGGGTGGGGGCACTGTGGGGGTGGGGGCACTGTGGGGGCGGGGGCACTTCTTCTTTAAAACCTGCCTCACATTGGCAGTTGTGGTTTTTTTATACTGATGTTTTTGTTATTTTCATTAGTAAAGCACTCATGTGGACATATTTTGCAATTACGACGAAACGGAATCGCCCCCCTACCGTTAAATTCTCTTAGAAGTTCTGTTTTTTGTTTGGAGTTCTCACGGTATGAGCTTTTGGACGCGGCCTCGCGCTGCAGCCGCCCCGGGGTCCTACACTTGGCCCTGGCACAGTCGTCTCGGCGCGTAAACGGGGCACAGGCGGCACCTTTCTGGGACGGGGCATAGGGGCAGCTTCGCCATTCTGCGCGGCTTATATGAGCGCACCGACCCTGCGGAGGCACAACTTCAGGTACATGGAATCCTTTTTGTTACATACTAAGCGCTAGCGGTCGGCCGATACTCCATCTTGGCGCTGGAGAGCGCAGCATCGTCACCCCTCCCAAAAAATAATGCTAGGTTAGGGATTAGCAGCCGACACATCAAGGTGGTCTTATGTCTGAAGCGCGTGCCACCCCCTCCACGGTATCTCAGCTCAAAGACCTGCTCAGTCTGGAAACTTTACGCAAACTCATCTAAAGGCTTGTTCTGATTTTTTATTCAGAATCCCACATCCCTCATTAGATATGATGGTTTGGGATGGAGGTGGTGGTGTGGGGGGGAGATGGGAGGTGGGGGGGGGGGCTTGTGAAGGATAATAATAAAAAGAAACGCGAGTCAAGGGTGCAGCGAGTAGCCATGCATTTGAAAGAGTGGGATCATTTTATGGAGCAGAAAAACCGCCTTGGCCCTGTCTTTGAACATACACCGCGCCACGGTGACTTCTTCGCACATACGAAACGGCAGGGTCACTTCGTTGAGCAACAGACAAAACGCCGTGGTCATTATATCTCAGGCAGGCCTTTGCGCGTTTCATCTTCGTTCTTAACTGGACGGGTTTCAACAAAAGCGCAGAGATCCCGGTGAATGTCACCGCGCTGACCCGGAATAAAAGAGGCGAACATGCTGCGGAGCCGGCCTGTTAATTGGAGTCAGCCCAGTCCTGCCCCGTCCCCTGGTTTAACGCTTCATGGCCTGGGTGTGTTTGGGGGGGACACCCAGGGACCCCACCGATGTTCACACAAGAGCGCAGAGCTGTGCACAAAGCCGCTGTGCCTACTGCTAAACGCACGGGCTTCTGTGGGCTATGAATCCGGTCACCAGTGCGGATTCCTTCACATTCCAATGCAACCCGTCATTGTAAGGGAAGATGACCGTCCAGGGAGCACTGTAGCCGGACTACGCGGACCGAAGTGAAACCATTCTGCCGCCATGTCTTATTTGTGTTTATATGACACAAGCTGCGCGTGGTCTTCAGAGCAGCGCGCGCACTCCCATGCCCAGTCTGTGTGGAGGAGCCGGGCAGGGTACAATCTATGTCCTTGGTAAAATTCACTGGGAGACCTTTTTTTAAAAAAAAAAAATGGAATTCAAAAGGCCTTTTTGGATCCAAAAATAAAGAACTTTCACTAGAAATTCAGAGCAATTGTTTGACCTAGTTTGAACAAATTAAGACAATAAAAAAATAATAATAACAGAGGCGCACACACGAGCAAAATGCACTGTAATGACGAAAGCACGTCAGCTGTTGTTGGCTATTGCTATTATCATTATTATTACTATTATCATCATTATATTCATGTAGTTTCGGTTGTGACAATTATTTTATTATTGCAGTTTCCGTTGTAACAATTGCGTTCTGGAATGATAGAATTGCAAATATACCAACCGCAAAAAAACAACCATTCTAATGTGTTCTGCAGTCATCTTCATCAAAGATCTTTATTCGGTCCAATGTACGACCATAAACGCACATTTCAAAACACATAAAACAATTCACTCATAAAGCACATATTAATACAAGCCGCAGTCATGCTAGTGAACATAATCTACAAGCCTTGTTGACAGGGCCATTCACAAGTGTTTTCCCCAGAATCTTCCTGGGATCAATATGCTTTTGGACTTGTGTTGCGCGCAGCAGGTGGGAACACACATCAGGCCAAATTCGCCAATTAAATAAAAACACCAACGACGGGGAAAAGACCTCCCTGTGCAGAAAGAACCAGCCATACGAAACCAGCGGAATCGACTGGAATTTTTCTACGGGACATTTCATTAAAGTTCAAAATTACATATGTCCTTACCCGATTCCAGCAGAATCCGTTCGAAACTGGTCAAAAGGAATGTGTAACTGTTCGCAGAACCATGGGAGGAGGTTTCACGAGCTTGGACGTGTTGGGCATATCATCAAATACATGATGCATGTTCGAAGTCTGCACTGACACCCGGTGCAATGCTGCGTGTTTACAGACTATTCTCGCGTGAATCATGGAGGGGAAACTGGGTGGCTGGTGGTGCGATGCATATGTATTCAGCAATAACATGCCTGTATTCAAAGACACACTTACACACATTCCTTCTTACATGCATGCAGTAAACGTGTTTACAAACACAGCTAAACCCATGTATGCTTGTAAGAACAGATACACCTACATGCATGCATACATACTTTCCAATACACATACATGCGCACAGACATATTCACATACATGCATGCACCCACCTACTCTCTTGCGTGCATGCAATAAACACGTATAAACGAATATGTAAATAAAATGCCTTCCGTTGCACACACATGCAGACATCCATGCGGACAAGTACCCCGCACATACTAGCATGCATGCATTAATACACGTATGCATGCTCATACAGTATACATGCACACACATGTAGCCATGCTTGCATGCACACAAAATGCACACGTGGGTGCAGGTAGTGACTCAGACACTTCAGTAAAATCTGCTCCGCGAGAGAGCAAACACCTCGCGCCCTCCCGGGGCTCTCTGTTGTTCCTCTCCGGCTGTAATTGGGCTTCGTGTAAACATGTCTTTATCTCGGTTTTTACAAAGGGCCCTCGAGAGCTCTCTGAATCCACTGGCAATAAAACGGAACGGGTTTCAAACACAGGGCTCGGTGGCCGAGTAATTGAGAGCAGACCCCTCAGTGCACTGACATACGAGTGAAACCGAAGCCCCTCTGCCAAGATAAACCCGCCCGCAAAACCGCACCGTAAAGCTGAGAGAGTCCATCTGTCCGGGCGCGCTCCTCCCTCCCTGGGTGCAGCAGTCCTGGGGCTGGGCCTGCGCCGTTGTGTGACCCTGGCCTGGCCCTGCGCCGTTGTGTGACCCTGGCCCTACGCCGTTGTGTGGCCCTGGCCTGGCCCTGCGCCGTTGTGTGACCCTGGCCTGGCCCTGCGCCGTTGTGTGACCCTGGCTGGCCCTGCGCCGTTGTGTGGCCCTGGCCCTGCGCCGTTGTGTGACCCTGGCCTGGCCCTGCGCCGTTGTGTGACCTAGGCCTCAGCAGTTGTGCTCTCTGGCACCTTCCAGCCTCCCCATGAAAGACCTGAGCCCCCAGTGGCCTCTGGGGGTAGGCCTGCGCCGTTATGAGTCGCCGAGCTCGGGTCTGCGCCATTTTGTGCCCTGGACTGGGCCTGCGACTTGTCCTCACCCTGGGCTGGGCTTGCACCGGTGTGTGAGCCTGGGCCTGAGCCGCTGCGCACTCTGGGGCTGGACCTAAGCCACTGGACCCCCAGCCAGACCTCCGCAGTTATGGGACTCTGGGCTCGATGGTCTGCGCCACTGTGTGACCCTGGGCTGGGCATGCGCCATTGTGTGGCCCTATCTCTAGTTACGTTTATTATAGAAAGAGAAAAGAGAACCAGTAAGTGCACTGATTGTTGAAAATATTAAAGAGTTCCCAATGTTGCGAAGCCTGAGTGAAAAGTGCAGGTGTGTTAGCGAAAGTCTGACCCTCTCTCACACATGCACGTACTCAGACATTCACGTATGTCGGAGTAGCGATGGACAAAACAAGTAACTCGTTGCTTTGCTCTGGCACCTGCATTTCTACCGCGCTTTCTACCCTCAGGAGGGGCATCGAGGCGCTTTCTCAATCTGGCTGCCTTTTCATATGATGGGCGTTTACATCGGCCGGTTGCACTTGGGTGTGTGTCTGTAACTGTCGTAGCTCTTTAATGCAGAAGTAACTTTAGTTCGACCCCATTCAAGAACTTTGTAGTTTGACTTGGGTCTGCTCCTGGACAAGGTGCAGTTGTTGCGAAACCGTGACATCGTGGTCCGCGGCACCATTAAATGTGCGCCAGAATATTGACCAGGAACATACGGCAATATTTTTTTCGAAAGGCGACAAATTTCTCTGGAAAACAAATTAAGACCTTTTTGTATTATTCTCCTGAATGCCACAATACTGTGGAGCACGTGAGAGTGTACGCATGTGTGCACGCATTTGCAGGTGTGTGCCCGCGTGTCTGCTCTGTGCCACAGGGAATACGTGCAAATCGCTTTCCGTAATCCCACCTGTTGTAAAACATGTTTGTAGTGTTATTAACTGCTTTACTCGCTACAGAAATGTAACGCTCAAGAGGATGTGGTCCGTCGGCTAGACTGCCGACTTTGGTGCTGGAAACCAGGGTTCGAGCCTCGGGGTCGCGTCCACATCCTGTGATTCTGGGCAAATCACTTAATCTCCCCGTGCCGTAATGTAAATACGGTGCTCATGTAAAGCGCGCCAATACCTTCGGGTCGAGTTCGCGCTATATAAATATGCAAAAAAAAAAAAAAAAATTATACGTCTTGAAGTAATTGCGACAGCACGTCCATATCTTGGCCAGCCATCGCACCTCTTTGCACGTGCGTCATGCTCACAGCAGTGCAGCCAGGGGCACGTGGTGGTGTGCAAGGACGGCGGCGTCTTATGTTTACACGTTCAGTTCTCTCACATTGATCTATATGTGAGAGTGATGTGCGGCATAGATCCAGCCATTGGGGGCGCAGCGCGCGCCACCGGCCGTGGCAAGAGTCCCATACGTGAAGCCCCCATGCTCTTCTCTGTAACCAAGTGTGCAAATTGGACAAATGGGGCCTTTTGGGGTCTAATTGAGCGTGAGAGAAGGAGCTGCCCCCGTTAATGAGGTCTGAGAGAGCTCCCTTTTCATGCTTTCAAGAAGACCCCCCTTCAGTGCCTATAAAATCACCAATCACGTAATATCGCAGAATCAGTCATGACAGGCGCGCGGAGCCCGGTATCAGGAATGTTAATTAGTTCAGCAATTGTTTCTCTCAATTGATTCACCACAGGGGCTGTCTTCGACGGCACGGGGGTGTCACAGGTAGCGCACACAGGGGCACAGCGTCGCCTCTTAGGGGCCGAGCAGATGCAGGCTTCACGAACCAGGTAAACACACCCAGTGCAACAGCCGCGCGATGTTATTACAACGGAGGTAAATTAATCGCAGGGTTATGTTTTTGGGGCCAGACAGGAATCCGTTAGACAGCTCCCGTCCCTGCCTCGTTTACACATCTGTCCGGTGTTCCGCCCGCACGAGGCGGACACCGCACGTGTGACGCAACACTGGTGCCCACTGGAACACCTCAAGTCTTTTACACCCCCTTGCCTCTGGTTGTGGGGCACATAAAATGCCTCACGCTGGACTCGGTGTACACTATAGCGAGTCACATCTTTGCGTGTTGCACGTGAGAGCAGCTGCTCAGGTCTGTCAGTGTTGAACTATGTGGCGCATTACAGTATCTACAAGTGGTGCACACTCGAACAGCTCTAAAACCAGAAGTGTTACACACGAGAACAGCTTCAATCTGCCATTAGCGCAATCTAGAACGCCCCGCATCGGACAGTGTGCACACCAGTACACCTCACGTCTTTTACACTGAAATAGCTCACATCTGCCACTGGTGCACACCGGGACATTTCACATCTGAACGTGGTGCACAACTGCTACAGCCACCTCTGCCTCTGGTGCATGTGATAACGATTCAACTCCGTTTGTGTTTACACTGGGAGCGACGTCAGTCTGGTTTGGAAACACTACAACACCTCATGTCTACTCGTGGTGTAGACCGGGTAGCACTAAAATACATCACATCTGCCCGTGGTGCATAAAAGAAACCTTCACGTCCACCTGTGATGAACACCTCAACAGCTCACGTCTGCCCGTCCTGCACTCCAGAGCACAGCACACCTACCTGCCGTGCCCTCAGCAGCAGCTCGCATCCTCCCTGCTGCACGGAAGAGCACCGTACATCCACGCTTGGTGCACTCCGTGACACCTCACCTTTGCCCGTGGGGCACTCAGTAACAGCATGCGTCTGCCGTGGTGCATGGAAGAGCACCGTACATCCACGTTTGGTGCACTCCGTGACACTTCACCTTTGCCCGTGGGGCACTCAGTAACAGCTCGCTGCACATAGTAACACCTCACATCGGCCCATGGTCCTCTCACGCACATCTGCCAATCGTGCAAGCAAGAGCACCGCACATCCATCCACCCGTGGTGCACCCAGTAGCAAGTCACATATATTCGTGACTGCGCGCCCACTGGGATCGCATCGGCTGAAGTGCATGTTGCAATAGTGACAACTGATTGTGTTTTGCATAAACCAGCCTAGGATTACAGGCATTCACTCGTCTCACTTGAGGTAATTTGTCCACACATGGCTCCGATAACCCCGTGGCTACAAAAATGACACAACCACACATACCGTGGATACAGTTACACATACATTGAGTCTGAGGGTGACAATGGACACGCGGGGAACATATCAGAACATGGCTACACCGTGGTCACTCACAATCCACATCTTGGTGTGCACCGGACCTGCTCACGCCCACCCTGGTTTATGCACGTGCATAGTTAACATCTGTCTGCGCCGTGCACCCTGGATCAGCTAAAACGTACCCATGTTTTACGCACGCCATCCCTCTCAACACGCACAGGGACGCAGCTCACGTCTGCATTTGATACACGCAAATGCACAGCTCACACCTGCCCTCGGTTACACACACCTGACCTGAGCTATACAGATGAACACCATACATCGATCCGTTGACAAACACACACACTCGTCGCGTTTGTTGTAAATGATACACAGTTCCTATGGTTAAACACAAGGTTCCAGCTGATATGCACGTGAATTATGCGATAAAAGTCCTAAAAGGTGGGGCGAACAGACTCGGACAGACAGATTCAGGAGTTCGGCTGGAGCAATGCCCACACAGAGACATGACTGAAAACGTAAACTCGTGCACCCTTATTCGCGCCGGGCACTGCCACCACCCACAGAATAATGCAGCAACCCACAGAGCGAGCCCCACGTCCAACACACTCAGGCGGTCGCTGCAACGCGAGACCCCCTCACCTCGAGAAGGAGGTCGCCCCATCAACGGGGTTATCTTTAAAGTCGGCGAGGTAAAGCATGTCCGTGTTTAGCAATATGCGTTGGACAGACCGACCTGCACCTGCTTGTGGCACCCCGTCGGGCACCGGAGCCAGTTCAACCCTCGGTCCTCATGTGTCCATCAGCAGAAGCGCCACCCCAGACCTCTTCTATGCGCTGAATTCACCAAGGGAAGAGTCCACAAGAAGCAAAGCAGCCTGCCAGCACTGCACGTGTGCAAAGCATCCCGCAGCCGGCATCAAGGCGCATGCATCGAACAGAGGTCAACAGCGACATCCCCAGCGAGGGCGTCACATATCTTATGTGCGTGTGTGCGTCTTTTCACGCACACCTATACCACAGGCATCAACACATTTTTACAACCAATAGTTGTTCGGAATGTGACAAAGTAACGAAAGACACCTGATTCAAGAAACACGTGCATTCCAAATAATTACATAGCATGAAAAATGTCGAATGCTATTCATCACCTTGGCCAAACCTGTCACTGCTATCTATCTATCTATCTATCTATCTATCTATCTATCTACAGATAGATAAATAGATAGATAAGTCTCAGATTGTAAGCTCGGGGATGTGTGTGCCAGACAACGCTAATGCATGCAAAATCATTTTTGAGGCATAATTATATGTATAGTTTCGTGCACAAACACCTCAGATTTCGATGTCCGTGCAGATCTCTCCAGTGGCCCAAACCCCCACCCGGTGCGGTGCCTCCTGCTGCTGCCCCCGGTAACCCTCCGGTACACGCCGTCTTTACCTAGTGCTGGTGCGCACGGGTGGCCCCTCGGGGTGATCCGCGCTGTCACAAGTGTGTGCTGCGGCTGGGGGCCCAGCAGATCCGGGCATAGTCTGCGCCTGGTGCCTTCTGTCACTGCCCCGCTCGCCTCCCGGGGTCCCGTCGCCCGTCCAGTGCGCGCCTCAGTTCGCCTCAAACTCCTCTGCACTCTGCAGGCCGCCGCCTCCTTATTTCAAGCACTGGAGCTCGGCGCATGCGCAGCCGCCGCCGGCCGGCCCTGCCCTGAGAGGGAGGAGGGCTGTTGAGAGCGCTCCCACACCTCCTCACTGCCCGTCATCTACCGCACTCTATTACAGAACCACTACAATGACAACACATAACACCCAGAAATAAAGAGCACCGGTTGCACACTTGGAAACTCTAGGGAGCTCTCAAGAGGCGGGCGGGCGGGCGCGCCCTCAGAAGACGGTATGGAGCTTTTCCGCACCTCGCTGTCTATGCCCGACCGGGCTCTGTCATAGGTGTCACCAGTGCTTGTAATGGAAAAATTAAAGTGCAGGTACTCTGTGTCAGAGTACCTGCTTGTTTCTGAGAAGTGCCGGTACTCTCCAATTAAAAGTATTACTTCTCTCTTGAGAAGTGCCGGTACTCCCCCTCTCAAAATAAAAAAGTGCCGGTACTCAGTACCGGTCCGTTTAAAGCGCTGAGTGTCAGTGAGTGAGAAGTCTGGGGTCACAGCTAGCAGAAATAAAACCAAACAGGCCCTAATGCATGGATGCCTGCTCCACTGGGCACTCAAGTGACGGTGCGCCCCGGGGGTCACTTACACACCTCTCACTCTCAACCCCTAGCGGCCTCGGTGTCACGTGAGTCAATGACTGAGGAGAATGTGCTCATCACAACAAACAAATCAAAACACACAGGGGCTGTTACATGCTCGCCAACCTCACAGAGCACCCAAGAGGCAGGTGCGTCCCGGGGGGGGTCACTTACACACCTCTCACTCCCAACCCCTAGCAGTCTCTGTGTCATGGGAGTCCAGCCAGTGCTCCCAGCAAACACATATCAAAGCACACAGGGCCTGCTATGCACAGGTTAACCCCGCAGAAACAAACAAGGCCGGCGCAGAAGGAGTTCCTCCCAGTGAGTCCTTTCTCTGCTCCTACACACAGTACACTTCGCCCCTCTCTCCAGTGCCCTTCGGCCCACCCCTCAACGCCTCCAATGCCCCACTGCTCCGAGGCGACCTTGGGTTAGGGCAAGTGCTGCACATGTTACTGACACTGACAGAACACCCACTTACAATGGAGCGAGAGACGGATGTTTAAGAGAACATATATTACAAAGTTGAGAAAAAGATATGATAAACTGTTTAGCACAGAATAGGGATGTGTTTTCTACAAGCAGCATCATGGCCTAACAGTCTGAAGCAACGCAACGTCGTGGGGCTGCAGTGCTGCCCCCAAAACCCTCTTGGAATGGTCGCCATTATATGCCCCTACCCACACGGGGGTGGGGGGGGCTGAGCCTATTAAACATTCGCTCAGATGGGTTCCTGCCTCCATCCGATTAAGAGATGGACCCACAGATGGACCCTGGCCATTACCCACAGCTTCCAGGGCGAATTCACGACCCCCTCCCCCGCCAGACCAGCCGCTGAGTGGGTGATATGTGGCGACTAATTCGCCAGATTTGCTTCCACTGCGCCTTAATTCATCCCTGCCGCACCTAGGCGCTGGAGGCAAACTTCACAGGGGCCGTAAAACAGTCATTTGGATAAGCAGAGTGACATACAATCTGAAATGAACCCTAGATTTTTTTCAAACATTTAGAAAAAAACAAGAGTAAAATAAGCATCATAATTGCAGATAAATAATATTGACAAATTAAATGTCGAACATTTGCTCTCATCAGAATCCTGTCCAGAAGGCCAAGTTTAACAAACAGCGACAACAAGGCCACTGCAGTCAGCAGGAGTAGCAAATAAAAGTGATGCTGCCACTATAATAATGTTAATAATAGATAATGAAAATAGCGGGCAAATTATTTTTATTATGACTCTGTGTATTATTTGTACTATTGTTATTAATATTTTATTACTACTATTACTATTATTGCCACCGACGGAATAATATAATAATCCTCATCATCAGAAACGTAAAAAAACTACTATTAATAAATGCTGGTTGTAATTCTAACACTACTACTAATCTACTATAACTAGTACTACTACTAAGAATAAATAGTGACCGAAATGATCAGGATCCTGTTATATTAATTCACATTCCTTTAAAGTAATGCTATTAACACTGATAAAAAAGGAATATAGTAAGTTAGGTTAAATTATATTATCAGCATTCTTCCTTCTGCTTGTTAGTAGCTTAAAAGGCTTCTGCCAGCCAGGCATATGCCGATCGCTATTTGCCGGAAAGTATTTGGGAGGATAAAAAATTTGTAGTGGGACTATTTTAATTGTAGTTTTAGCGTCATATTTATGTTGGCAGTCTAATAGTGCTTTAGCTTGCAGGTGATGCTTAAAATTAACAATTATACAATCCCCCTCCCTATTTTTCCTAGTCCCATGGCCGATCCAACCAACCCTTCTTGCCATGATAATATCTGGAGTGATATTTGAGCTATTTATCACATTATTTTTACACCAGTGGATGATCTTATGTATCAGATCTAATGAGGTTTCCTTTGTACCAGATGAAAGAGGAGGGACCCCCACAAGTACAGCTACTAAAGGCGCTGATTGCGGTGGGAGATCAATTATACATTTGTTTATCAATGTTACCCGTTTATTATGGGCTAACGTGAGTGTAGATGGGAGATCCTCGTTCACACTTTCCCGGGTTTCCTGACAAGCTACCCGCGGTTCAATACCACCCCCAGTGGCACGCAATCAGTAGTTAGGGAGCTAAGATGAGACACACCCAGGGTGGATTGAGTGCCAGTCACCCTATCTATTTGTATGCTACCGTTCGGGTGTCTACATTCTGGGCCATTAGCAACTTCAATGACACCCCTTCTCCCACCAGCTGCAATATCACCCCCTACTATGCAATTTTTATGCATAGAGACAAAGGAGTCAAGTTTTAGCTTAATGCCCTCTATCTTGGCAATTACAGGTTCTAATAAGGCTTTAGTCATAGACTCCAGTCTCAAAAAGGCCATCCAGCAGCAGGTCCGAATTTTGCTCAGCCAATACCGCTGCCAGTGGTAATGTTGATTTGGTCCGTGGGGGCTTTCTCAAGGTTTTACTTCCCGCAGTTCGTTTTCTCTTCGTTGGTGGGCTGTCCAGATCATCACCTACAGTTACAGTGGCCACAGGAGTGCCAATAAATGGGTCCTGACCACCCATTTGGCCTTCCAACAATGTACTTGATGGTGCGGGGGAGCCTATTTCTTCCGATAGGACCCTGTTTCCCCCTGATTCCAACCGCACCCAACGTTGCCCAGTGCAATTTTCTCAGTTTCCAGAGAAAGTCTTTTCTCAGTGAGGGCTATCTCCTTTGTTAAGACATCAGCTGCCCTGGTTAAAAAGGCATCTATCGTCCCAGCTGAGCCTGCAGCAATTGGCCCTGAAGCTCCCCCACAATCAATTTCCTTTTGCCCATTTCCGCTTGGCCAGGAAGCACTTAAAATAATAAAGGACAAAAACAGCAAGAAAAAAAAAAGAAAAAAACTTGATGTAAGCCACAGCACCAGTGAGAGACCAAGCCCTCCTCGCTCCAAATTGGGTAACAGCAAAGTGGCAACAAAAACGCAAAGTAAATTAAAATAGTACGGACAGGTACCTTGTCGTTTTTCGAATCTCTATGCCATATCCTGGTGGGACACAGACCACACCACGAGGATTAGAGCCCTGGCCCAGCCCAGCCTCTCCCGGCCGCGGACGGGCGCAGACGGGCTCGCCCTTGGCCCGGGCTTCGCCCGCGCGCGTCCGCGCTGCGGGAGCCGCGAGGTGGTTTTGTGGCGCCTCCGGGCGCGAAGATCAGCAAGAGCGCCTCCTGGCGCAAAGCAGACTGGGGACTGTAGTCCCAACGACCCCCGGTGCCAAAGATGCAGGAGGCGGCTTCCCTATATTATCAGCATTCTTCCTTCTGCTTGTTATTCCTGTTGTTATTCGCTGCGGAGGGCCCCGGGCCCTCGAGCAGCGTGTCCGGGGCACATCTCCCTCCCCTGGAAGGAGTGAGTGTGTCTGCGCCCCGTGAGCGCTGGGCTCGGTACAGAATAGAGTGACTTGAACCAGTGGGCTCCACTCGTGAAACGTTTCCACTGCGTCTTTGTAAATAAATTACCCGGACCTTGGCAGGTAAATAACCCACTCTCCACCGGCCCCCCGGGACCACCTCGCGCAGCCCACGCGCTGCCTTTCACCTCTCTGCAGCCGGGGCCGCGCGCCACCGCACGACGCAGCTGATGGTTCATCTCCCACTAACGCTTGCGCGAGAGAAACAATGCAAGGTGTGTCCGGGTCAAGGTTCACGAGCACACTCCAGAGCCCTTGACCTACTGCCCCTTCGCGGCTGCCCGGTGGAGGTGCGACAGGGTGCGTGTACTGCAAGGGGGTCCCGGCAGAAGATGGCAGTGCACCGCACTGGCAACTAAGACGTCTCGGCCTTTTCACGAGACGGAAATGGGACAAAAGGGACGCGGATCTGAAAATCAGGCAGTCACTGTGTACTATGCATCATTAACTATGTATATCCTGTTTGATGTACACATTCACTGTGTGTACTCTGCACCAGTAATGCTTTGTGCATTCATTGTGTACTCTACAGCACAAGTGTGTGCTGTATATTCACTGTGTGTTCTCTGCACCATTAATTCTTTGTGCATTCGTTGTGTACTCTGCAGCACATGTATGCGTATTCACTGTGTGCACTCTGCAGCATGGATTTGCGTTCACTTATGTTCTCTCTCACGCTGTATGAGGTGGTCAACGTGTATTTTGCAGCATCAACACAGATACCTGTGTCATTCATTGTTTGTAGAGGTCGGTCGCTGTCTGTGCTGGAGCACTAATTCCTATGATGCATTCACTATGTGCACACTGTTTACACTGTGTGAGGGAGGTCATGATGTACTCTACATCACTAAAGTCTGTTGTGCAGTCATTACGTGTTCTCTGCTCACACCGTATGTGACTTGTCACAGGGCGCCATAAGTGTACTCTGCTGCACGGATACCTGTTGTGCATTCATCTTGTGTATGAGGTCGGTCTCTCGGCATCACGAAGGTCTTTTTTGCATTCATGGGTGTTCTCTGGTCACACTGCATGGGGTTTTGTCATTAGTTGTGCATTCACTGTGTTGTCCTGTGATGTATGAGGGTGGTCACCCTGCACACAAAGGCACCAATGACTGCTGTGCATTCACTGTGTGTTCTTGTGGTCTCTTCTCCAGCTGTATTAGGGTGGTCACAGAGTGCACTCTGCTGCACTAAGGCCTGTTGTGCATTCACTGTGTGCTCCTGTGCTTTCTTCTCCCACTGCATGAAGGTGGCTCTGTGTACCATGCTGCACTAAGGTGTTTTGTGCATTTAACTGTGTGCTCTCTGCTTCCACGGTATGAGGGTGGCCACACAGTGTACTCTGCAGCACCAAGGCCTGTTGTGCATTCACTGTGTGCTCTTGTGCTCTGTGATCCCACTGTATGAGGGAGGCCACAGTGTACTCTGCATCACTAGGGTCTGTTGTACATTCAATGTGTTCTCCTGTGCTCTCTGCTCCCACTGTATGAGGGTGGTTACTGTGCACTCTGAAGCACTAATGCCTGTTGTGCAGTCATTGTGTACTCCTGTGCTCTCTTCTCCCACTGTATGAGGGTGGCTCTATGTGCTATGCTGCACTAATGCGTTTTATGCATTTAACTGTGTGCTCTCTGCTTCCACAGTATGAGGGTGGTCACACAGTGTACTCTGTATCACTAGGGCCTGTTGTGCATTCACTGTGTGCGCCTGTGCTCTCTGCTCCCACTAAATGAGGGCTGTCACACAGTGTACTCTGCTGCACTAAGGTCTGTTGTGCATTCATTGTGTGCTCTCTGTTCCCATTTTATGAGGGTGGCCACTGCTGCACTAAGGCCTGTTGTGAATTCAATGTGTGCTCTCTGCTCACACTGCAGGAGGGTGGCCACTGTGCACTCCGTATCACAGTGCTCTGTTGTGCATTCACCGTGTGCTCATGTGCTCTCTGCTCCCACTGTATGAGGGCGGCCACAGTGCACTCTACAGCACCAAGGCCTGTTGTGCATTCACTGCGTTATCTCTGTATAAGGTGGATCACCGTGTGTTCTATGGGGCCAATGGCTGTGGCGCATACATTCCGTGTTCTCTGTGTTCTATATGAGCAGTGACCATGAAACTACTAGGGGTGGGGGGGTCATACTTTTCTGAGAAGGAGTGGGTTCACGAAGAGGGGAAATGGCGAAAGGGACAAATACAGATGGAATGTACCAAGAGACAGAGAAGAAAGAAATCAAACGAAAGGTTGGACTCGGAGAGGCCAAGATGGCAAATTTACATGGGCTGTACAGACAGAAGCATGACACAAACACACATACCTACCTACACAGAAAATAGATAAGACAGACAGAAAGACAGAGCGACCGATCTGCCGGCTGGCTTGAAGATAGACGGCCATACAGATAGATAGGCAGGCTGTCTGGCTGGCAGGCAGGCAGGCAGACAGACAGACAGATAGACAGATAGACAGATAGACGGATAGATAGATAGATAGATAGATAGATAGATAGATAGAAAGAAAGTGGAGAAAAGAGAGAATAGAATGTGAGGAGAGAGAAACGAGGGTGGAGGTGGGAGGTGAGCTGACAGTTTAACACAATAACATAAAACCCAACACAAAACAAAACACAAAATAACCCCACACAGAGTGCGCCACGAGAAAGCACGTTTCTCAAGCCACGACGCATCTCGTCCCTCTCACACGCACACCGGCTACTTACAGGCAACACTATGCGCAGGTTGTAGGTGGGCTGGCCGAGCCCTGCGTGTGGCAGGCCGAACGCTTCTCTGTCGTGATACCTGCACGAGCCCCGGGGCCGGTGGTGGCCGCTTCTCCGTGGGTGTCTTCAGGGCTGGGAGCCTCGCCACACAGCCCCCACAGCCCCTCCCAGCCTGCAGCGTCGGTTGTGCACACCTGCACTGCACGCAGCGCCGGTGAACACGGCTCATTGTGCTTTGTGTCTCCGCTGGTTTGTACCTGCTGCTGTCCCCTGCCAAATGTGCGTGCATGTGTCGGGGCAGTGCCTATAGGCAGTCACACCTCACAGGGCGAGGCGGAAAGATGACACCCCGAGGGAGGCAGAGGAGGCCTCCGCGGGGAGCTCCGAGCCTCCGACCTTCACACTCGCTCTTTAATGAACCCCCAGCACACAGCCTGGCCTGAGCGCGCCGCCACCGGATAGCGCAAATCAACGCGGGGAGCTATAGATCATTATTAGCGTTTTCTCCACCTCTAGGAGCCAGGAATGGGAAGAGTTTCTAGATGACAGAAACCCGAGCCCGCTGCACAGGCTGTTTTCTTGTTCCCTGCTCCTACCCGATTCACCACAGCATTCGGGGATCTCTGGGAAAGTTCGCGATCCGTTAACACCTCACATCTCTCAAATGGATGCGATTTTTCGCAGGCGGTTCATCATAGGTGATGTGCAGACAGTAAATAACGTGCTAAACGCAAATGGAAAGATAATGTTAGTTAAAAGAACACCAACATTGCAACTTTCATCCGCCTGTGAGTCTCCCCTTTGTTGGATTTATCTATTTCTTTCTTTCTTTATTCCCCACCATCTACCTAGCTTTCTTCCTTCATTGTTTGCTTCTTTAGTTTCCTTACCTTACCTTTCCTTTCCTTTTCCTTTCCTTTCCTTTCCCTTTCCTCTCCCCTCTCCTCTCCCCTCCCCTCCCCCCTTTCCTTTCCCCATTTCCCTGTTTCTCATCATCTGTCATGCTCCATTGTTTTTTTGCATCTCTTCCTCCTGTTCTTCTTTGTTTGTTACTTTCTTGTTCTCTTCCCATTTCTTTTTCTTAGTGCTTTCCAGTATTTGTTCTCCACTTGTCTCTTTCTCGTCGGTTTCTTCATCCAATACCCGAGCGTGGTACATAATTAACTCGGTTTGATAAGAAGGAACAGCACATATATTTCCCTTCTCTGTTTCTAAGTGGTTACCGCATTTATTCCCTTCTTTCTCATATCTATTTTCTAAGACTTTGAGGAACATTTAATTATTTACAGAGGACGGAGAACACCGAACTAAGTGACACGTGTGCAGAGGTGAACTCATTTTTTAGGAATATATACTGAGATAAAACTTTTATTAACATTATCATGATCTGCCCTCATTATAGCCCACAATTACAAAGCTTCATGCCGAATAATGTCATGAGACGTGCTTTAGATATATGTCTACGAAGCTGTACCTCAAAAGTGTCCATGTATTTTTAAACTTAAAAAAAGTGTCCATGTGTTTATAAAAGATACAAATCACCTTTTATTGGTTATTGATCGAACACATTTGCCACCACCAGAGAAGACAAAAATATGAATCTGTATTTTATAAATAACATTCACCTATATACCTAAAATGTTGCTTTCCACATCGGTGCATGACATTTGTATTTCGGCAAAAGGTACAATTCGTTTAAAAAAAAAGACCTAATAAATATACATGCTGGAAATAGTCGTTTTCTAATTTTAACAATGAAAATCATAATAAAAATTACACCACTTAGGGATAAAAATATACACACGTATTTTTTTTAATAGAACAAAGAAAAAAGTCTCGAGCAGTCCTATTTAACTCGCGCTTTTATTATTTAATAAATTGTCGGATCGTCGAGTTTTAGCGATTTTTACATTCAAAGTATTGCATGTGTACTGCAGACCCGTATGTGGATTATGTGATCAACACGCTTCAGAACAAATTATCGCATTCGAAACAGGTAACAATATGCCTACTACGCACATAAATATAGAATATGTCAATTAGTATAATTTTCAATGAAAACTTAAAAAAAAAAAAAAAACGCACACTTACAAAACAGGTGAAAGGATCATACATATATTTAAATATATTTTTTCCTATGAACTGAATTCACGAACGCGGAAAAAGTATATTGTCTTTGATTTTTTAATTGAATATTTAATTCGATAGTTCAGCAGCGATTCCGTCTGTTTGTAGGCAATTCTAACTTCTCTAATCGTGTTCCACTCACTTATACTGACGCTTTTTATTTGCTAATGCTTTACGTTTCTCTGTTATTGAAGTCCCAGTGCGCTTTCGGGTAAAGGAAGTGTCTTACTTTAGTGAAAACTGCGCCACCTGCTGGCCGTAAAGATTTCGTTTGAAAGGCACGCCAGAGCCGTTAGAGAATGTTCGCTTTATTTCGACCATTTAGCGCTCTTTTTGAGCGTGCGTTCTGTTCTGTATTTCTCTCAGCACTTTCCTGAATGTAACCACTTATAAAAGTGTTTTTGTTGTCGACATTCCCCCCTTTCCCTTCTATTTTATCATACTCTCTTCCCTTTCTTGGTACTGACTCCAGGGCACCTGCCGCGCCGTAAATTGAATGCAGAATTTATCCCCGCCAGCTTCTCTTCTGTTCCAGCAATGTTTCACCAAATGCTTAGTTTGTTTACTGTCCTTTCTTCATTTTCTGCACCTGAATGCGCGCGGCAGCATTTTGAAGGTGCAGAAAGTGCAGAAAGTGAATTAATTACACAGAACCGAGATTTTAAATCTAAAGTGACAGGAAGGTGAGGGACTTGGAGGGAAAAAGAAGCACTGGTGTGAATTAGTGTCGTCCTATTTCACTGTAGCGCCTATCTTATAACTACCGCGACTCAAACGCATTTCACTTGTTGGGATTTTTAAAGATTAGATATATAATTTAAAAAGCGAAATTACAAATCGTAGAATTAGTGATGCGAAGACGCGGAGTGGCGAACTTCAAACAATTCTCGCGAGGAGTTCGCTTACTTACCATAAGCTGCGAAGTTCTATTCACTTCTGTTTTCATGTAAAAATCGGAAATTATTGTTAGAAAAGGACATAAGTGACAGTCACTGTCACACAAACCACAGATAAATGGGCACAGACAGGGGTTACAATACAAAAATAAATTCCCGAGGGTCCCCTGTCATCAGTAGACACAATCTTTGGGTGCTGGTGTCCAATCAATGTTGCAAACCATTGATACATTGCGTGGCGATTCTTGAAAGAGGAGGAGACGCCCTTTCACGTCCCTCCTTTTTTCCAAATCTCGACGAATCACAATGCTCCCAATATTTATTTATTTATTCAAATATGTATTTATGTACGCATTTTTATATAGCCCGAAAGTTACCCAATGTTGCCAGCAGACATATGTTGTTACATGAATAGTTACAAAGGGTTCATGAATGACCAAATATACTTATATAAGCACTAGAATTATAAAAATGTTTAATTATTTAAAAAAAGGAAACAAATTATACAATAGACATGTAAAGTGATGAAAAATTTGTAAGCACCTGATGAAGTAAAGGGATTGTAGTTCTGTGCTAGGAGGCGAGACAACATTCTCAGTGGAGAGCATTAGCTGCAATGACTTACCTAAAATATTGTGTAAGGTGGAGGGCTTTCAGTTCCGTTTAAAAGAAGGTGAGCAAACATGTTCTCAATGGAGAGGATTGGCTGCAATGTCTTAGCTAAAGTATCGCTGAAGGAGGAGCGGCCGAAAAGTGGCAGCCGCTATTTGCCGGAGGTGGCGGGGCCGTGTGGGGGGAGTAAGGGGGGCAACTCCGAAGCCGGAAGCACCCAGGTTCCTGACTCCCCCAGCCAATCACAATGCTGCACTGCAGCGTTGTGATTGGTCTGAGCCCCATGGATCGGCGCTCAGACAGGGAATGGGGGCCTGGGCATGTTCTGCACCCAGGCTGTAATACAGCCTGGATGCAGAACATGCAAAGTGCGCATGACTGTTATGGTCGGCCCGAGCGGGCCGGCTAAACAGTTATGCGCACTTTAGAGTGGAGCTCCTCATCCTGGCCCCTGCTCTGCCAGTCTAGCCCCGCCCCGCACCAGGAAACGCAAAACTAAAATGATAATAACGCTGGTTATTATCATTTTAGTTTTCTTTTAACTACTGCTGGCAGAGCAGTTGGGCGACGCTCCTCCGCCTTAGCGGAGGAGCCGCCACTGACTTTGAAGGTCGTCAGCGAGGTGGTAGTGCGAAGGTTTGGGGGTAGTGAGTTCCAAATTCTGGTTGCACTACCTGAGAAGGATTGTGCCAGTAGTCATTCCTTTTTAAAAGTCAGGGGTTCTGGCAGCAATGCTGCAGCATTTTGAGATGGTCCAGAACCTCCTCAAAGCTTGAGTTTGACCGCCAAGTAACTGGAAGTTGATGTATGTAGAGCGTTACGGGCTATGCAAGCAGTCTAGTATACAGCCCTGGCTTCAATGGGTAACCATTGTAGAGAAAACAGTTTAGGTGTGATGTAGCCATTCAATTTGGCCCTGTAAACGAAGCGTGCTGCAGAGCAAGTAAGTAGCCAGAAAATAAAAATACTCCCCCCACTTTAAACCAAAACTCTAATGGAACCAAGATAGCGAAGCAACTGAGCATGACCCTTGCTAGAAGATCTCCGTTGTCTCTTCCATCGGAGAATCTATCCACGCCTCCTTTCACTCTTTCCATCCACCCGCTCATATCCACCATTTCACTTTTGCATTCTATCATGGATTCATTCTTTCCTCCATGATTCAGTCTTTCACCATTCTATCCATCCACACTTTCATCCATCCATTCCCACATCCACCCTTTCACTCATGCATCTTTTCACCCATACACCCACCCACGCATCCTTTTGCCCATTCGCCCACCCACACATCCTTTCACCCATTTATCCACCTACACATCCTTTCATCCACCCATAGATTCTTTGGCCCAGCCACCATTTCACCCATTACTTCACCCACGCATCCTTTCACCCATCCACCCTTTTACGGATCCTATCACTCACCGACACATCTCTTAACCCATCCACCCTTTCACCAATCCTTTCACCCACCGATGCATCCTTTCAGCCATCCACACATCATTTCACCCACCCATGCATTCTTTCTCCCATCTACCCTTTCACCCATGCATCCTTTAACACATCTTTCACTCACCCATCCACCCTTTCACCCATTCTTACACCCCTGTATCCTTTCACCCATACATCCACCCATGCATTCTTTCACCTATTCACCCATGCATCCTTTCACCCATTCACCCATGCATCCTTTCACCCAGTCACCCTCCCTCGCATCCTTTAACTCACCCATGCATCCTTTCACCTATCCACCATTTCACCCATCCTTTCACCCACGCATCCTTTCACCCAGCCACCCTTTCATCAATCCTTTCACTCACCCACAAATCCCTTCACCCATCCACTCTTTCACTAATCCTTTCACCCACCCATGCATCCTTTAAGCTATCCACCCATCATTTCAACCACCCAAGCATTGCTTCTCTCATCTACCATTTCACTCACACATCTTTTCACTCATACATCCTTTCACTCTTGCATCCTTTCACCCTCCCCCTTTTACCCATGCTTTCTTGCATTCACCCTTACACCCGTTTTCGCTAACCCATGAATCCTTTCACACATCCTTTCACTCACCCATCAACCCTTTCACCCATACATCCTTTCACACATCCTTTCACTCACACAAGAATTATTTGACCCATCCTTTCTCCCACTCACAGATCCTTTCACCCATCCACCAATCCTTGCACCCACCCACACATCCTTTCATCTACTAACCCTTTCACCCACTCATGCATCCTTTTATCCGTCCACCCTTTCACCCACTCATGCATCCTTTCCTCCACTCATGCTTTCACCCACCCATGCATCCTTTTACCCATCTACCCATCCACCCATCCTTTCACCTACCAGCGCATCCTTTCACCCATCAACCCTTTCACCCATGCATCCTTTCACCCTTTCATGCATCCTCTCATGCATCCACCCTTCACCCATCTTTTCACTCACCCAGCCACACTTTCACCCATCCTTTCTTCCACTTACAAATCCATTTACCCATCCTTTCACCCACCCATGCATCCTTTCAACCACCAACCAATTCCCATCACCCATGCATTCTTTTATCCACCACTCTTTCAACCATTATTTCACTTCACCCATGCATTCTTTCACCCATCCACTATTTCACCTATCCTTTTACTCACCCACATATCCTTTCACTCATCCACCCTTTCACCTATGCTTTCACCCACACATGCATCCATGCTTTCACCCACTCATTCATCCTTTCACTCACCCTTCCTTTCAACCTTTCATCCTTCTTTCCCTTTTCTATCAACCCACCTTTCTTTGGTTAATTATGAGCTTTTGTCTGCCATTTACAGACAGGAGAGGCCCATAAAAAACCCCACCTTTGCTGAAACTGCTAGAGCGGGGTGTTCACAACGCCCCTGCTGCTGAGTGTGGGATCGAATTTAGGGGGCTAAGGTGGGTTCTTGGGAGGCTAGTCAAGAGAGAGTTACAATAGTCGATTCTAAAGAACACCAATGTATGAGCAAGAGATTTCAGATCTTACTATGGAATGTAGCGGTGGATTCCCCAGAGAAGAGGACACAGTTGATAGTGCATGTTTCTGGCCATGGTGCTGATTTGTAACTGCAAGTTGAGCTTCTTGTTTAGGATCACTCCTAGGGATTTGGCACTATCAGCGATGGTGGGTTTGCTGTTGAGAATGTTGAGTGTGTCCATCCAGGATTTTCTTAGAACTGGTAATTTGGAATGGGAGATGAAGAGAAATGCAGTTCGGAAGGGTACAGTTTTAGGTGATGAGAAGTCCTCTAGTTTTGAACAGAGTTTAGGGTGATGTGGAGATGGGAGATATCATTTACTGAGGAGACCTTTAGGTATAGTTGTGTATAATCGGCATATTGATTATAGAAAATCCCTGCTTTTTTAAGGAGGACTTTAAGTGACTCGATATACAGGTTGAATAGGGTTGCTCAACCGCCATCAGTGTTGAGAAACAATCATTCATTTTTATTTTCTGCGATCTGCACAGGAGGAATGATTTAAACCATTTAAGGACCACACATTAATGCCCATTCGATTTTTGAGGGTGTCTAGGAGCGTGTGGTGGTTGACTGTGTAAAAGGCTGATGATAGATTGAGAAGAATCAGGAGGCAGGACTTGCCTGAGTCTATGATTTGAAGTGCACCATCGGCCACCTGTAGTAACGCTGTTTCTGTGCTATAGCCCTGATTGAAACCAGATTGGTATTTGTCGAGGAGGTTGTTATCTTTAATGTGTTAGGTGCTGCTATGCTAGACATCTTTTAATTATTTTTGTGAGGAAAGGCAGATTGGAGATTGGGTGATAGTTTTAGAGGTCATTAATTCTGCAGATGATTTTTGAGGAGAGGGGTGACTTGTCCAGTTTTGAGGCAGTCAGGAAATGTTCCTTGACTGATGGAGAGATTCACTAATGTTGCTAGTAGCGGAGCATGTGAATAGACATGTCTTTGGCATTGTTTACTGGGAGTGGGTCCACAAAGGGGTTTTAGGGTTTGATTTTTTTGATGATTTTGAGTAAGTCTTGCTATTGCAAGGATGCTAATTACTGCCAAGTATCTTTGGATTTGCACATCAGGAGAGGAGAAGGATGGACGTCTTGACCTAGAAGTAATTTTACTTTGCAGTGGAAGAACTTTACAAACTCTTCTGCTTTTGTTGGTGGATCATCCATTTTGATAGATAAGGAAGTAGAGGGGTAGCATGGACCAGATCAGAGTTACTTTGGTTGGTTCTTGGCTGAGTCCAGGAGGGATCTATAGTGATTGGATTTCTGGCGAAGATATGTCTTTTGTACATGGACATAGCATTTCAGAGACATTTGAGGTTAGTGGTGGAGGGTGATTGTCTCCATTTCTTCTGTAGAATTCTTAAGACTTTCCTTTCGTTGAACCCTGGGGCTGATGGTTTAAGTTGTTTCTTTTTGCTTTAAAATGGAGCTACATTATCAAGCAGATCAGAGAGACATCCAAGACTGTGTGAGGTCAAGTCATTGATATCTGTGATGGGGCAAGTAGGGGGAAGTAGTACCTTCTGAGCAGTGTTTCTAAGTATACTGATATCCAATTTCCTGGTAGCTTGAAACCAGGTAATTGCTCTTTTCGGTTGGCCCATTTTCACGGTATTAAAGTCATAAGGTGAAGGCAGTAAGGAACCAGTATGGGTTTATCCACTAATACATTGCGACTGGTTTATTTGAGGCCAAAAAGCATGTGTTTTTGAAATGTAGCTTTAGTACATTGCTACATATTGTTTTCCAGTCTCACAGCCTGTGAGTTTGCAATGTACCCTTAAAACCTGCAAGTTACCTTTTTCCAGTTGCAAATCTTGTGATTTTTACGAATTTTGTTTTTGCAGTTGCAAAGGCTGGATTTTTTGCATTGTGTCTCTCTTACAATGTGACTTGCATTTCTGTAGTCATAAACCCTGTAATTTTGCAAATTGTGGGTTTTTGTGAATGCAAGGTGGCTTTGTATATCAGGCACAAAATTTGCACAAACTCAATCAGTGCAAACATTTTGCTCTGTCAGTGCAAGAATGTATTGCATAGGAGCAGAATTTGTGTATTCAGGTCGAACTGTATAAATAAAAAAAAGCTTTATAGTTAAATTGAAACCTCAATATTAAAAAAAAAAAAAAGTGCTAGTTATTGTTTGTTACATTTAAATGGTTGCTTTGTTCTTGTTTTTGTTCATCTTCATAATAATATTAGTCATAATAACAACAACAATAATAACAACAACAAAAACAACAACAACAATAATAATAATAATAATATATTGCTATATGTTCCCAACTTCTCACTCACTCACTCACTCACTCACTCACTCACTCACTCACTCACTCACTCAAAGGCTACTATTTCTCCCACTTTTACCTCTGTAGAATTTTTAATTGATCAGTTGCTTGATTTCTCCTTGGCCTTCCTGAAGCACTTGTAGCTTTAGACATTGGACTATACACAGCCAGTGGAACATATAGGCTAAACCTTGGGGATTAAAAGAAAGTAACACTGGAAACAATAGACACAAATTGATAATGTGAATAATTGTATTAAACAAAAGTAACATGCTTCAGCTGGGATCAATTCAACATCAGCAATAACCATTTTTTTCTCTTTGCTTGTCATTGAGAGGTGTCAGTACTCTAGGCATCCGATGCCGCGGCTGCGCAGTCCAGGGCGGAACAGGCAGGTGTAGCTGCTGGTGCAGCCTGCTCACCTGCACTCCCGCTGTGGCTTCATCACATTGTGGCCCCATCACGGTGCCCTGTGTCCTGGGTCCGGCTTGGGGGTTTTCTTGTCTGTGGCGCCGGTTTGCGGTTTGCAGAGTCACCCATTCCTGCCCGCCTCGCCGTCGCTCCGCCAACTGTCAGCTCACTTCTTAGTCGCCAACTGTATGTCGGCATGGAAAGAGTCAGGGGTTTGGGGTGGGGCGCTGATGCGGTTTCGATGGACCCGCAGTATTGAAATTTGCGCCTGCGCGGCTGATCCGAGGTTTCAGGGAGAAGCATGGTAAGCCGGGTTTCTCTTCTTCACTGTGCTATTGGCCCTGCTTTTGTTTGTTTGTTGTGCCTGCCCTGAGCTTCTGCCCTGTGCTTCTGTGCTCCTACCCCCACATCATAGCCGCAGCCCGACTTCTGACCTAGCTGTCACATACTACTATTGCCCTTCATCTTACCCGGGCATTATAGGGAGTCTGGCTCTGCTTGCATATTGCATTGCGCACTGACTGCTGCATTGACTGCTCTTGTACCCTTCTTGCTCCCGCTGTATTTATTAAGTTACTGACATTGTTAATGCTGTTAAGGCATTCTGGGATGTAGTCACCTAAATTAAAAAAAAAAATCCAAAAAAGCTATTAAAGCAGGGGCAAGATATGGGGGCTCAAAGAAAAGCCAACTTTGGGAAAAACTGACAGCAATGGGTATTGATCCTGGGTATTGGCTTTGATCCAACTGCGGTATACTGGAAATTCCTCACAGGTGAGACTTAACCAAGCAGGGTTTATCAGCAAAAAATTATATATCAGCAGAGAGTTCAAGCAAGGTTGCCTGCTAACCCCACTCTTGTTTTCCTTGTATACGAATGATCTGTACCATGAAGTCAGAAAAGCCTACCATGACATCCCTATAGCAAACAGTTTTAATGTCCCTGCCTTGCTTTATACTGAGGATTCCATCCTGATAGAAAAAACTCCTAAAGGCTTGCAAGCACAGCTATCAGCCATGGAAGATTACTGAAAATTAAACAATTTTAAAATTAATACTGGGAAGACCAAGATAATGACCTTCATGGCCAAGTAGATGCGGGTCGCATAGGGTGCGCTGCGGGGCGGTGCATGGGGAGGGGCAGGGTGAGGGGGTAGTAAACTCGAACATACGACGGAACGGAGGAAAGTAATTATTACGTTCCTTCGTTCCGTCATATGTCCGAGTTTACTACCCCCCCACCCTGCCCCTCCCACACCCCGCCTCCCCGCAGCATGCCCTATGCGAGCCGCCACTGAGGCCAAGCATCCGAAGAAGTACTCCTTCTTTATAAATCAGACAAAACTGGAAGAAGTGGCATCATTTAAATACCGAGGAGTGATTTAAATGAAGTCTGGAGGAAATCTGAAGCCACCGCAAATGCCATCCTGCGGCTGTTGCCTAAACACAGTCATTGGTTCTCTAGCTTTATTGACAAAGTCTTTCAGGCAGAGACAAATCGCATAGGGAGCAGAGTTATAAGGAATGGACACATTTACGCAAAGAGTAGGTCGATTTGAGAGAAAGTTCTGGAAATCTCTGCTCAGTTTGCCATCAAGTTTTCCGACAGTAGCCTTAGAATCATATATCTAGTACTCCTCTATTGAAACCAGGTGCTCCCATGCAGGGCGGGCTAAAAAGATTGAGACCGCACTGCACAAACCTAGTGGATGAAGCCTGGAAAGACTACTTCTGTATGAACACCAAATCATCATATGTAATACAATGTGAAAAGGAAGTGAAGAGACCTTGTCTGTCTACAGCAGCAAGCATGAATCTGCTCATGTGTAAGAAGATAAATGATATTGTAAACAAGCAATTCCCCAGTTTAAAGCACCAACAGAAACAGCTGCCCTAAGTAACTTTCTTCCAAGATATCATGTTGATCTGTTTGACCCATCACTTAATGCCCACCAGTATCTTGTTCAGAACATTGTTTGCACTAGTAAGAGGAGGCTGGCTGTTACTGAATGCCATCAAGAACAGAAGAAACCCTGTGCTCTCAGATAAATGTCCGTGCGGGTAAAAGAGGACTTGGCACATTTTATGTTACATTGTCTGTACAATAAAGTTAGATTATATTCAATAGCCAAGATTTTATACAAAGAACAATTAGAGAATGAAACAGAGAAATTATTCTTTCTGTTCAGCAATGGCTCAAGAGTCAGATACAAAAGCAACTATTTTATATTTAAGGACAACTGGGACATTCGGACAAAATCTCAGGTGATAGAACAAGTTCAGTGTGAATGAGAAGCAGCAGTGCAAATGGAAGAACTTTTATATTGTCCTACTTTACCTTTGGGTTTTTAATGGGAGTCACTTTGATTGCATTTTAAACGTATTATTTATGACAAATTGTGCTTAATGTGGATGTTGGCTGTATTGTTTATTGCGTGAAAGGCAATTATGTTTATACTAAAGTAGAAAGCACTTCTAATAAAAATACATTCTCTTTGCTGATGCATCTACAAAGCCAAAAGGTAAGACCTATTGGTTTGCTAATGCTTGTTCTTGTAGGCAATGAGGAATGATCTTTCAAGTGCAAATGCAGCATCCCACTTCTAATGGGCTAAAATCAACACTTCTAAAAACAAAATGCATGCTAAAAGACCTTATTTCCCAGAGCTGCAGCAGCTGATTGTGTCTGAAGAAAGTAGAACAGTGTGCTGACACCTATCTTCCACACCCTAGCCTCAATGGAGAGATTTGCATTCTTTCCTTGAAGCGCCTGCAACACCTTCATATGACAGGCTCTAAATTCTCAGGGTCGTAGGATTTTGTTCAGATTTGGACTCCGACTGTATGTGATCCTGGGATGGTTTGGCCAGATATCAGACACAAATGGAGTGCCTTCCATAAGAGTTAATATTTCTGGAGTGATTTTTTAATGTAAAAATATCTTTCATGGAACTTGGTTGTGAATCTGATCATATTTTGTTCCTTAGGAATTGCCTATTGTATTGCAACATTTATATAGTGCTTATACCCCTATGTGGGGCACTGAAGCCCTTGCCTACATGGTTAGCACGCTATAGAGTGTAGGTTGTTTGGTTGGAAGTGTTTCCATATTGTGGGTGAGGACCACCCATTGTGCAGCTATCATGTTATGGGATGCAGTGCTTAGCAGTGTGTCGGATGAAGAAGTGGGAGAGACAGGCGCACAGTTTATGGTTTTCAGTAAGCTGGCAGCTTTGAGTAGCTCAGCAGGTCCCTTTTTGGTTTTTCTTATGCCCATAGTCCACTGAACTGGTTCTTGTACTGGGTTGTCTATTCTGAGAAATTTTGTTTAAAGTTTATGGTCCTGAGCAGGTATAGGTTAAAGGGAGAAATGGAGAAATGGAGATATCTGCCAGGATGGACTTTGTTAATATCATCCCAAATCTAAATTTCATTGGGAGATGCCAAGAACTGGCCGTAGTAGGTTACTAGTCAGGACCTGTAGTGCTGGACCAAATTAGAGTCCACCATTGGCCAGCGGTATGTTGCAGATTTCTTCAGTTATTCTGTGCCTGTTCAGTTGGTGATGGGTGGTTTATTGCTGTGGACTGGAATAGTACTGGGTGATGGATATGACCCTTAACAGTTTTTTTATGTGATTGTAAGAGTGTCAAGCAGTAAAAGGGAATTATCAAGCAGTCTGTATGAACTGGTTGACTGCTGAGTGTTATGGTATTAGTTTTATCGTGGGTTTATATTGTATTGTAATTGCATTATGTAGCACTTACTAACCAGATGAGGCTTTGTTGTGCTTTTATGCTGGGCAGCACACTGCTCAAGGTCCCAGGGTCAGAGATTTTTTTTGGGTAGTTATTGTTGGTTATTGTGATTAGTCTTGTGCTCTACAGTAATATTTCCATGCATTTTGTCCAGTTTCTATGTGGTAGATTACATTAGTAAGAATTAGGTGTGGTCTTTAGTGGACGGGGGATAAGAGAATTTCATGCTTTGGATGGCGGTATTAATAGATGAGCTACAGGAGATTGGATATTGTTAGGCTGCAGCGTATTACTTTTAAGAGAGAGGTAGTGGTCGTTGAAATACGGTGTGGGCAATTTGCACAGATACAGTAGTAAGGATTAAGGCATATAGGCATATGACATGCAGAGGATGGAAAGGAAGGAGAGAGTCATGTGAAAGTAAAAAGGAGAATTGAGAGCTACAAGTTTTAATTTAAAGTCAGTTTTCATCTAGGGTTTTAAGAATAGAGTACGCAAACCTAGAGACACACGTTCAAGGCAATTTCATTTATGCATAGAACGTCTTCTTTTGTTATATTTATAGTTTTGAACTTTAGGATGGACATTTTCTGAATGGAGAACTGAATTCAGTGGTGGTCTTTGAACACAGTTTTCTTTTTTAGGTCTGGCTCAGAGACAGCTTCATTTGTTTTACCAGTCTCATTAAAAAACAAAAAATCATAATTAAAATCATAATCATAATTAAAATCCACACATATGTATGTACATGGAGGGGCTTCCATTCAGGCATCTTCATCCATTATCTGGTTCAAGTGTCATTCACGTTTTGCCATTGTCCACCATAGCATACAGCATGGGCCAATGGTCCAGCCCAATTTATCTATTGGCTGGCTTGCACTGAGGGTGATGGTATTTTTCCTGATCACATGTGCATAGCCGCTTGAAAAGGAATTGCTACTTATGTGTTTTCTTTGTGAAGCTAGGCTGCCGCCTTTTGACACTGAGTTTTCTACATGTTTTACTTTCAAACTTGTTGCTTAATATCGCATATGCGTGCAAAAATTAAATAACAAAACACGGCTCACCTCCCAAATCCAGGGTGGGGGTCGGGGAAGTCGACATACGACGGGATAAGTCAAATTAAATTAAAAAATAAATAAAACCACTTACCTTTTGCTCGCCGCATCGGCGATGCGGGGAGTGCAAGGTAAGTGTTTTTTTAAATACTTTTAAATTAACTTATCCCGTCGTTTGTCAACTTCCCCGACCCCCACCCTGCTCCGCCCCAGCCCTGCCTCACCGCCCCACCACTCTTTCCTGTGCTGTCCGCGACTGCATACAGTTTTATTGGCAAAACTATACAGCGCGCAAATAATAATGTGTGAAAATTCGTTTTCAGCAAATAGTTATCATTCGTGCATTAAAGTATCTTGACTTGTTTTAATCATATTAAAAACTTTGTTTCCATCAGGCTTCAGAATTCCCAAAAATGGGTTTCATTTGTTCTTTCCTATTTGCTGATATATTTTGAAATAGGTGTACGATTCATTTGCAGGTATTTAATTGTTGTTTTTGTGTTAGAAAAAAACGGAACTGACGTCCTACAGCCTTTCCTTTTACTTCTTGTACCCAGCAAGATTGTCACTTAAGTCACTTTTATAAAATGCTCTCACTTTCAGTCAGAGAAAAAAAGGTAAACTCCTGCTTCCAAATAAGCGGCAATTTGTCAGAAGGCATAGCCTGAGATTTGACCTTTGTCTTTGAAGCACAGCAAATGTGACAAGCTAAACACAAAACTTAAAGGAATCTTTATTGCTCATTCACCTTCTGAATTCACTACTTCCAGCGCCTATGCACATGCTTAAGAAATATAATGCTGTGTATGGTTCTCACATATGAAGTGCTTCATCACAGCTTCCTACATGCATTCATCCTTTAGACCAAGTATCCAGATGTATACACTTTCATTATTTTTTTGTTATTTTGTAGCTTACAGGAAACACCATGGGAGTTGTGTCACGCAGTGTGAAAAACGTTGGCTACAAACCTTGGATCAAAAAATGCTAAATTTTGAAAATGTTTCTATCTGTGGAAAAAACATAGTAAAGCTACAATAACATCCTGTTTACTTTTTGAAGAAATTAGAAATCCCATTAGCTACGTTAACGTGAACACCTCAAGGATATTTTATCCATGCTACCTAGTGACATCCGCTCCCACTGTTTTACAGTGATGTTGAGAGAGAGCCCAGATTCATGACATGAATACGTTCTATACCCATTATTGAAGAAAGGTATCCCTACTTTTCGATCTAATTACATATTTATTGTGGTATTACATATGGATACAAAGTTGTGTGCAAGGGTATAATTAGAAGGGCTGTGGGGCTGTGGGGACAACAAAATATTTCTATTACAATGTTAAACTGGATTCAGATTGGACTGTAGGATGATAGATAATATCACAGTCTTAGGGCCTTATTATGACTTCGACGGGCCGACCGCTGGACCGCCGAAGCCGCACCCACCACAAGACCGCAATGCCAGAGGTCTTAAGACCGCCGCATTACGACTGGACCGCAGGGCCAGCGGTGTGCTGGCCGCGGTTTTGGCTGTCTGCATGCTTCGGCTCACTGAGTGAGCCTGAAGCCAATGCAGCAATCCAGCAGCGCCTGCACTGTCGTGCGCGCATTGATGGCATGCACCATGTCATGCATGCCACACAGTGCATGCACAACAGTGCAGGCGTAGGGCTGCACATCATGTGCCCCCAGTCACATAACAAAATGGGCAACGATGCCCCAGGGCCCTGTTTGGGCCCCTCTTCATGCCGTTCTGCCAGATTTTTCATGGTGGTTTCACCACCATGAAAAGGCTTGGGGAAGGGCAAGTCGTAATATGGATGGCGGTGCCGGGCTCAGCACTGCCTCCATTCCTCCCAACTCCTCACACCGCAGGACCCAGGATCCTGGCTGTGCTAGCGGTGCTGTGGGGGGACAGTGGCTGTGCGACCGCCAGACTCGTAATCAGGTGGTCGGACCACCTAGGTTACGGCGGTCGGACCACTACCACAGGTTTGGTGGCCTCAAGACCGCCAAACTCATAATAACTCCCTTAGAAATGATTGTGAACAAGGCAATATATATCCAGAAATGCTTACTTTATACCTGGTTCCCCGTTTACTCTAGATCTGTTGTTGGGTTGATGGAAATATGCTATGTGCAAAATTGGTGGTGCAGGGCATGAGTGAGGCACTTCAGCAGGCAATTCAAAAGGTGTATCACAATACTTGGGTTCAGACCCATATTGACAGTAAAGGCCATGTATCAATAAAAATACTTACTAATAGAAGTTTCAAACATGGGGTGAGTCGCCCCACTTTTGCTCAGCTTACATGCAGCAGATATGGTCCCACATTAAGAAACACACGAGAATAGAGTTCATTTTTGTCAGAATAGTCTAAATCAAATATGTGAATGTGCTGAGAGGGAATGCCTTTCTAAGTGAGGTGTAAGAGAGTTTCATAGTATGGATGATGCGCCTGAAAAAGGCCTGTTTTAATCTTCTTAATTTGAGATGTTTAGCGGGCCTTGTGTTTAACCACTTTTGCTTCTTGATTGCAGGGCTCACAAGATCTTTTGAGTTTTTGTGAAAAATATTTTTTAACTGTGTAGGTGGGCTGTCTTATACCTGAGTTAAGCAAGTGTGTAATGTCATTTAGCACATTAAAATGTAATTGTTTACATGTCTCAAACCAAAATATTTTCTTTTGAACAAAATAAAGAAAAATGTCTTTTAATAGCACATGGATTCTGTTAAGATGGAAGTCTTCCATTTGTATCAAGGAGGATCGATAAATGGTATGGCATTGCCTAAACTCCACTGTAAACACAAGCGAACACCTCAGGGCCTGTTTACAAAGGTATTTGGGAGTACATAAAGTAGTACTCCTGTAGTACTATTTTACGTGCTCTTACATGCCTGTATGAATTAGCACTAAAAATTCTAAAATGGGAATATTTAGGGAATATTGATATACAATTAGTACAAGTATAAAGAATTGTGCCCTCTCTGCACTACTACTAGTAGGGAGCTGAAAGTAGGGATTGATTCCAAAAGTCACGTGAGACTATGTAAAAGAATTCCCCTTTCCAACTACATCCTGTACTCATAAATACTTTTGTGACTATTCCCCCTTAGTCATTTGCCAAGTAAAATCTTTATAACAAGCTCCCAAGTTAATCATGAGCTCCTTTTCCTTTATGGGTGGGACCAAGATTTTCTCCATTAAAAATTGTTGGCACAGGAATGAGTGACTGCTTCCAATCTACCTTCAATCTTACTAAAGCTACGAGACTAGTATAGGCGAGAATAGTAGCAGGGGCTTTTGTGAATTCAATGTAGAGAATTCATGGGAGCCAAGCAACCTCATTTAGAGGACCGATTTAGAGGGACTTGTTGCAACTTATTCAATCAAATGGGAAGCCATGGTTTGAGTACTTGACTTCCTTAAACTACCAGAATTATGGAAAATAGAAAAAGCAAGGCATACATGTTTCAAGAATGTAGTAAAAAAAGAGCTGGTGAGCTCCCTATTCCTGTGTGATTTGTTGAGATTTGAGGAGGAAAAAGCAGCAAAATAGGTCTTACTAATATACATTGAATTTGGCCTGAAAATCTATGTACATCTGCCATTGGCTCGTAGAACAAGGTTTATATTCCCCAGGTTCGCCCACATTCCAATTATTAACATGGAATTTAAGCACCATTCTGGTGCAGATTCTGACGCTTATGTGGATACACAATTGAGGACATTGATCTCTTTCTGCACAATGGCCTTCAGCTGCAAAGAGAGGGTCATGTTTACTATTCCCACTATTAAGAACTTTGGGAGGCACTTAGGGTCAGATTTATTAAGGTTTTGCATCAGCATTGCTTGCCGTTTATGATGCAGGCCGACACCAAGACACTTTGTGTGTTTTTGTGTGGTTTAGTAAATACAAAGGAATGCAAGGCAGTGTACTGCACTGCCTTGCATTACGCTGCTTTGGGGAGGTGTTCCATGGCTGGAGCATGGGCGTTCCCATGCATCCTCCCATTAATTTTGACCCAATCCCAGATTTAGTAAGGTGAGTAAACCTAGGAGTGCACCAGAAATTTCTCCTTGTTGCATTCTGCAGTACTCATAGAAAGAGGAAATTGCTTCTAAGGATTTCTTTTCTGCACAAAAGTATCCCTTCCTGCACAAAAAAAATCCTGCCTGTAACACAGACCCTCTTGCTCTATGGTGCAAGAGTGCCTGCATTGGTGCTAGGCGGCACACAGTGCCCCATCGCTAGTAGACTGCAGAAATGCACCATATGTACTAAGATATGGCAGATTTCTGCAGTCTCCTAGCACTGGCGCAAGATATGGCACATTTGTTTTAATTAACTGAATGCACTAAATATTTCTTTATTCATCTTCTCTGCATAGGGGTCAGAAAAGCGTGACTTAAAGTGGGGATAAGCACACTTGTACCATTGTGTGTTTAGTGAGTTTATCCAAAGGTGAAGTAATTTGCTCAATTAAAGACTGCAAACATGACACACGGTATTCCCCCATCGGTACAAGTAACACAAGTGCATGCCTGTTATTGGGATTTAAATAGACACTTGTTACATATTGATAAGATCCAAGCAGTGTTGACAAGACCGGTAGATTGACCCTAAACACAGACTGTATTTTGAGGTCTTTCAGCTTAAAGATTAATACTCTGTTGGCAAATGATGAATGGATAATGAGATTTTATTATTATTAGTTCAAGAGTTTTCACAGGCCAACACGTGTTTCACGATAACATGTCGCTTCATCAGGTCCAAAAAATAGATACTTCGCAATGCAGCGATCTTTGACACTTTTCAGAGTAACAAAACAAACAATAATAGTATTGATAATAATATGCATATTTTAAGCAAATAAATCACATATTCAAGGAGCTGTAAATGTACAATGATCAGACCCCCGGTGAAAACAAGTGATCGGCCATCGTACCATATATTTTGAGTTATTTATAATCCTACGTTCACACCTCCTTGAATGTCATTTATTTGCTTAAAATATGTCAGAGGCCGTGCTATGCATATGTAATCATCCTATGCTGAACACTCTAAAAAGGATGATCCTGAAGAGTCAGTAAGTGAGGAAATTTCTCACCCCATCCAGAAATCTATGCCACACGAAAAAGTGCCCTCGTTTTGAGTCAGACTTCCTGCACATTAAAATCCCAACTTTATTGCAATGGTATGTAACTTTTGTCCTTGTTCAAAGACCGGCAACAGGCAGGTTAAGTGCAGGAACTATGGGCCAGATGTATCAACGCTGTTTGCGATCGCAAACGGGCCGATTCACAGAATCAGCCCGTTTAAGATCGCAAAAATGCGTTTTGCAATGTATGAAACATTTTTAAATTGCAAAATGAGTAATCGCAATTATTTGCGATCACCTAAATTGCGAATGCAGTTAGGGAATCGCAATTTGCGATTCCCTAAATGCAATTCTTGTAGCCATCGCAAATTACGAATTAGCATTAAGGAATCGCAAATTACCACCAACTTCTAGTTGGTGGTAATGTGCGAATTCCTTGAAAAATGCACTTTTTAGCATTTTTCTAAGTGCCATGTGGCGCACATACATGCCCTTAGGGCATGTATGTGAGCCACATGTGCACACATGCATATTTCAGGGGTGCATCAGGGTGGCCTTTTGGCCCCCTTGCACCCTTGAAATTGCATGCGCAATTTGCGAGTACCTATTTGGTACTCTTGCGAATATCTTCCCATTCATTCCTATGGGCCTCCAGGCCCATAGGAATGAATGGGAAGCCATTCCTTAATAGCGAATCGCAATTTGCGATTCGCTATTAAGGAATATGTAGGAATCGCAAAATGTTTGCAAAAACCTACATACATTGCATTTTGCGAGTCTATAATAGCGAATCGGTAAAATTCGCTATTATAGACTCGCAAAATCCAATGTTGATACATCTGGCCCTAAATCTTTGTTATATATGGCTCTCACAGATAGCCTCTATCGTTTATTTCAGTTTCTGAAAATCATAACTCCTTGCTATGACATCACACAGTTGATAAAACTGGTATTCAGCTGTTGTGATTTCATAAAGGCCTTCCAGGCCAGGTGACAGGGCTCTATGGGAGCCTGGCAGTGCAGCCTTGCCTGTCTGCTTTGATTGAAAGCAGAAAGCACAGCTGCAGGAGGGGGAAGGAAGGCAGGGAAGGTAGTGGGTTTAGGTTAAGGATAGCAGCTAAAATATTTAGGGGCATATTTATGAGAGCTTTGCGTCATGCTTGCAGCACACAACGTGGTACATGCTGCCAAAATGGCGCCAGCGCAGGGGGAAAAGAGAGGAATGCCCCTTATTGGATAAGTTCATGCCCTTTCCCTGTGACGTAGGGCAGCGCAGCAAGGTGACTTGCTGCGCTGTGCTGCCCTGCACCACAGATTTCATAAATATGGCCCTTATTTTCACATTTTCGCAAGGAGAGGGCATGTTATGTATAGCTCTCCCATTATCCTCTGTCCCTGCGCAGTAGTTGAAGACTGGGGCAGATGATTTTGGGTTTTCGTTGTCTATTTGACGTCACTCAGAACCCCTCGGTGAAAAACATCCCCGTAATTCACTGTTACCGATCTATATCGATATTGTCCTTCCAAAATCAGCTCTTATGTGTGTCCCATCTGCTCTTGTCTTCCCCTATGGCCCTCCTCTTCCTTTTTCATCAACCTTTGTTCCCTTGTTCTCTCTATTATTCCCACTTGTCTACAGAGTTATTCCTGCCCCTGATTGTTGTGTCCATAGTCAGCTAGGGTGCCTCACAGCATGGCCAAAGTCTTCTAACTGGCTACATTTCATCTCCCCTCTCCCGGGAAATTTTCTGTCTTGTTTCTCGTGGATCACATTTCTTCAATGAGCCTTATGGTTTTCTTGGCGATCCTACGTGATCTTCATGGTGGATCTGGGCAGTTTGAGGCAGGATGATTGATGCTGTCCTCATTATCTTCTGTGCCCTTGAACTCTGAATCAGACTTAGCTTGTTGGGAAGTCTTCGGTAAGCTTTAAAGTAAGAGATGTTTCAGCTTTTTCTCAGCCTTTCACCTTTGCTGTTATCATTGAGCCTATCCAGGTCATGATTTGCTTAGGTTCAGGGATTTTGAGTCTCTCTTTGTTACTTGTCTTTGTTTCATCAGCACCCTGCCGCCCACAATGAGGTTAAGGGGCAAACCTGTCCTTTCGTATCAGCATAGTTGTAAAGAAGGATGCTTTGTAAAGGCTTCAAAAGTAAGTTTTATTAGAAGATCCTGGTACAGCACACCGCAGATGCCTCCTCTCCACACAAGATCTCATCTCTGATACCTCTGCATTGCTTATTACATAGTTTCACATTCTACCCTGACATAGCTAACATTCTATCATCACTACACATCTTCCCTTTTTAAAACAAAACAATAAAGAAACAAAAATATAAGTTAGTAGTTTTTCCAGCCTATATTCTAGTTGTACATGTTAATCCCATTTAGAAACATGAATTCTACTATTCAACTTGGTGGGTTTCTTCAGAACTCTTCCAAACCTCGCAGTTCTACCCTCGGCTTCATTATTACTAACCACAGGACAAGCTACACCCTCACCATTATGCGTATGAGGCATGTGAACTTCTCCTCTGGAAACGTCACCTTCCCCCTCTTCAGTTAACCAATCAAAAGTTTTCTTTTTTTCCTGGTCTTTCCCCTTATTACATATAGATAAAGAATTCATGTGTCTTAATTCTTACATTGCTTAACAGAGCGGCATTACAAAATATTTTCTCCACCCTATGTGGTCTAGAGTATCTGCTCTGTCAACTTCTTAAAATTCCCACTCTTTTTACTTTAACCATAACTCCTGTTAGCAATTTGGAATGCTTACATCCCTGCTTTGGTGTCATAATATTCCTTGTTTACCCCCTTTGCTCACTCTATCTTTTACCACATCAGGATCCCATGCCACTCTTTTGGTCTTTGGCATCCAACCAATATTATCTTTTGAAAAAGCAGTCCTACCCCTCATCAATTCAAAAGGACTATGTCCTGTGGTGGTAGTAGGTGCGATCCTGAATGCCCAAATAGTACGAAACAATTCTATTTCCCAATCCATACCATTGTTCTTCGACAACTTAATCGCTCCCTTGACCACCCTGTTAAATCTTTCTACTACACAATTCCTAGCTGGATGATAGAGTGTAGTACAATGTTTAATTCCATTACTTTTCAAGAATTTTTCAAAAGCTTCTGCAAGGAATTGTACTCCATTGTCTGATTTGGCTAGCCCGTCCTTCAGAAAAAGTTTGTCTAAGACTCTGATTACCATCCCAGAATCGATATTTTACACCACTTCGACCTCGAGAAATGGTCATCTACTACAGTAAGATATTTCTGCACTGCCACATCCGAAATCTGTCCCGTTATGTCCACTCCATTTTATTTCCAAGGTATTTCAGGAACACCAACAGGACACAATGGAGGCCTGAGTGACTTTTGCCAGAATTTATACATGCCATGCAATCCCTGACCGTTCTTTCTATGGCCATCCCCATTCCTGGCCACCAATACAACTCTTTAATGCAGTTTTTAGTCTTTGCGATACCTAAATGCCCTTCATGGCACAAATCCATTACTCTGGACCGCAACTTCTTGTGTGGATTGATTCTGCCGTTCCTTAGTATCATGTTATCTTCAAAAGACAATTCTTGTCTCAATTCCCAAAATGCCTTTAAACCATTTGACGCATTTTGTTTTACAGGCCACCCTTCAGAAATTCTGACCCTCAACTTGGTCAAAATGAAATCCTCCTCATATGCTTCTCGCCATTCTTCTGATGAAATTACATCCACACCTTCTCCTACCGCCACTACACTATGTTATGTTGTTTTGTTATTTTAATTTATTACGCGCGCGAATCATCCCGGGAGGGATATCTCGGCGTGAATATCAAGATAACAGGTGGAGAATACTACATTTGGAATAGGTTAGTCTTGAGCAATTTCCTGAATTGAAGGTGGTCTTCACAGACTCGCATTTGAGGAGGCAACGTATTCCAATAGAAAGGGGCAAGAAAAGAAAATGACCTGCCTCCTGACTGGGACTTTCTGAACCTAGGGACCGTGAGCAGAGCTTTGTCGCAGGATCTTAAGAGTCTGGGGGGAGAGTAAGAGTGATCATAGAAGATAGATAGGTGGGCTGTTTACCAAGTAAAGCTTTCTGAGTTAAACAGCAGATCTTAAAGATAATTCTGTTACTCACTGGTAGCCAATGTAAAGCATGTAGGAGAGGGGAGGATGCCGTTCTAGATGGGAGGTTGCAAATGAGACGTGCCGTGGTGTTCTGTACTACCTGAAGTTTAGATAGCAGCGTCTCATTAGCAGAGGCCAGGAGAGCATTACCATAGTCCAGATGGCTGATAACCAATGCCTGAACCAAGGTTTTCCTTGCTGTGCGTGGTAGTAGAGGAAACTGAACTATAATGTTCAGGGTCATCTCCTAGTATATCTGTCACAGGGAGCAGCAATCTACGTAAGAAATCCACTACCTTGTTCCGCACACCTGGCAAATACTGTACACTATACTTAAAATCAAGAAGCTTGACCGATAATCTCGCTAATTGAGGAGATGCAGTATATAACCCCTTTGTGGTTAGTACCTTAGTAAGCGACTTGTGATCACTTCTCAGTACCACATGACTGCCCCAAATGAATGGCCTATAATGCTCTAATCTCCACACACAGGCTAAGGCCTCATGCTTGATCACTGAGTACTTTTCTTCAGTGGGTGTTAACGATTGTGACCCAAAAGACACCACAAATTCTTCTCCTTGTTCATTGACCTGTGTGAGGACAGCCCCTATGCCCTTGCAACTTGCATCAGTGGTAACGATAGACTTCAATGTCGGGTCAAAACCTTGCAATGGCATTTCCAAGGACATCTCTTGTTTTGCAGAAACAAATTGCTGCTGACATTCTGCCGTCCACACAAATGTATTCTTATTTTTAAGGAGTTGCCTGATATTGTATGTTTTACTCGAGAAATTCTGTATAAACTTTGAATAAAACTCTAGTAGGCCCAGGAACGCCCTGACATTGTCCTTACTGCTTGGTATGGGTGACCCTTCCACTGCCTCCAACAACTCCTTCTTAGGCTTAATACCTTCCACAGACACCTCATGTCCCAGGTGCGTCACACTCTGTCTAGCAAATTTGCACTTTTTAAACTCTGTGGTTAATTCCTTGGATCTTAAGATGTCCTTCACTTCTCTGACAGCCTTATCATTGTCATTTTTGGTCTTTCCCATAATAATAATGTGGTCCTGGAAGAACATTCCGTTATTAACCTCCTTCAACAACTCATATATTATACACTGGAACATAGCTGCTGCAGTAGCCAAACCGAACGGTACCCTAACATACCTAAAACATCCAAATGGAGTAATAAAAGTTGTAAAACTCCGACTATCCTTGTGCAATGGGACCTGGTGGCAAGCTGCAGTGAGGTCTATGGTCGTGAACCATTCCATCCCCTTACTGACCGAAAGCATTTCTCTTATTTTAGGCAATGGAAACTGGTCAACAATGAAGTTCCTGTTCAGTTCTCTCATATCAACACACAACCAGAGTTTTTCCTTTCACCCTTCTGACAATCACTAACGGAGCAACCCATTCTGATGCTTCTACTCTCTCTAACACTCCCCTTGCACACACTTCTCCAATTCATGTTTAACCTCCTCCCTCAAGGCTAAGGGTATATTTCTCACTTTATGCACCTGAGGTATAGCGTTCCGTTTAAGTATGATTCTATGCTAGAAGCCCTTCAAATTCCCAATTGCTCCCGAAAATACCTCAGAATATTCTCTCAAGACGTCCTGTTCCAACACATCTTATTGTTGCACTACTAACACTGCATCTGGACTATTGGGGCCAAAAATGATTTTTAACTCTCTTTGATCACCCCATCCCAGGACTGAGGGTCCCACAACAGAAACATGCAATTTACACATTGCATGTCTATCTCTAACCCCTTCGCTGCTAGGCCTTTCCCCCCCCTGTGCTAAGCCTTTTTTTGGCTATTTGGGGTAGTTCGCACTTAGGCCCCTGTAACTTTTTGACCACATAAGGTATCCACGCCAAATTTGCGTCCTTATTTTCCAACATCATGGGGATTCTAAAGGTACCCAGGGTTTGTGGATTCCCCTGGAGGGGACTCAGAAATTAGCCAAAATACAGCTAAATTGTAGTTTTTTTTGGAAAAATGGGAAAAAAGGGCTACAGATGAAAGCGTCTGGTTTTTTCCCTGCAAATGGTATTAAAAAAGGGGTTGTGGTGATGAAATCACCATCTTCCCAGCTTTCAGGGACAAGCAGACTTTTGTCAGAAAACCAAACATTTTTACACAGTTTTGGCATTTTTCTTGGACATAGCCTATTTTTGCTATTTTTGTGCTTTCAACCTCCTTCCAGTTAATGGTAGAAATGGGTATGAAAGCAATAATGGATCCTGGAAAGCTATAGATTTTAGAAAAGTAGACACAATTCTGAATTCAGCAAGGGGTCATTTGTGTAGATCCTTCAAGGTTTCTTCATAGAAACTAACAGTTAAATATAGGAAAAATTGAAAATTAGTTGAAAAAAACAGCCATTTGTGTCAACGTTTTCACCTGTAACTTCTTCTAATTATGACAGCTGTTTGAAAGCAATATACCGTTACATCCGCTGGACCTTTTTGGTTGTGGGGATATATAGGACTTGTAGGTTCACCAAGAACCCAACGAACCTAGAGCCAATAACTGAGCAGCGTCTTGCAATGTTTTTTTATTATGTACCGGGTATATAGCAATTATTCTGGGAAAATGTATACATGGAAAAATCGGTAGGAAAGACACCTATGTATTTCTGAAATGGGAACAAAATATAGAGTTTAGAAACAGTAGATATTTGCACATTTCCGAAATTGGGAGTACCCATACTAGCATGAGAATAATAGGTCATTTTTCAAAATGACTACTTTTTTACACATTGACTTTCATTTGGAAGGCAGAAATGGATCGAAAGTCAATAGGTAATAACAGTTGCTCTACAATTCCATGTTACCCTAAGTCTCCCGATAAAAATGGTACCTCACTTGTGTGGGTAGGCCTAGTGCTCACGACAGGAAACGGCTCAAAACGCAACGTGGACACACCACATTTTCACAATGAAAAATGAGTCTTTTTTTGCAAAGTGCCTAGCTGTAGTTTTTGAACCCTAGCTCTGCCGGCACCTAGGGAAACCTAGCAAACCTATACATTTTTGAAAACAAGACACCCAGGGGAATCCAGGATGGGGTGACTTGACTGGCTCTCACCAGGTTCTGTTACCCAGAATCCCTTGCAAACCTAAAAATTTGTAAAACAAAACACATTTTCCTCACATTTCTGTGGTGGAAAGTTCTGGAATCTACGTGGATCCACAAAATTCCACCCACCCCGCGTTCCCCAAAGTGTTCCGAGAAAAATGGTACCTCACTTGTGTGGGTAGGCCTAGTGCCCGCAACAGGAAACGGCGCAAAACACAACGTCGACACACCACATTTTCACAGTGAAAAATGACCCTTTTTTTGCATAGTGCCTAGCTGTAGTTTATGAACCCTAGCTCTGCCGGCACCTAGGGAAACCTAGCAAACCTATACATTTTTGAAAACTAGACACCCAGGGGAATACAGGATGGGGTGACTTGACTGGCTCTCACCCAGGGCCGGACTGGGAACTGAAACCAGCCCTGGCAAACTGCTCGGCCGGCCCCCCCTGGGGGTCGGGGAGGTACAGCCGAGCTGTTTGCGAGGGCCGGTTTCGGCCAATTTTGTTACAGGGGGCCGATATTGCCAACCCCGGTAACAAAACCGGCCCCCGAGGGTCACAAAACCGGCCCCCAACACAGCGGCCCACCGGGGAAATGCCCGGTGCCCGCTACGGCCAGTCCAGCCCTGCTCTCACCAGGTTCTGTTACCCAGAACCCTTGCAAACCTAAACATTTGTCCCAAAAAACACATTTTCCTCACATTTCTGTGGTGGAAAGTTATGGAATCTGCGTGGATCCACAAAATTCCACCCACCCCGCGTGCCCCAAAGTCTTCCGAGAAAAATAGTACCTCACTTGTGTGGGTAGGCCTAGTGCCCGCGACAGGAAACGGCGCAAAACGCAACGTGGACACACCACATTTTCACAGTGAAAAATGACCCTTTTTTTGCAAAGTACCTAGCTGTAGTTTTTGAACCCTAGCTCTGCCGGCACCTAGGGAAACCTAGCAAACCTATACATTTTTGAAAACTAGACACCCAGGGGAATCCCGGATGGGGTGACTTGAGTGGCTCTCACCAGGTTCTGTTACCCAGAATCCCTTGCAAACTTAAAAAATTGACAAAAAAACTAATTTTCTTCACATTTCTGTGGTGGAAAGTTCTGGAATTTGCGTGTTAATCCACAAAATTCCACCCACCCCGCGTTCCCCAAAGTCTTCTGAGAAAAATGGTACTTCACTTGTGTGGGTAGGCCTAGTGCCCGCAATAGGAAACGGCGCAAAACGCAACGTGGACACACCACATTTTCACAGTGAAAAATGACCCTTTTTTTGCAAAGTGCCTAGCTGTAGTTTTTGAACCATAGCTCTGCCGGCACCTAGGGAAACCTATCAAGCCTATACATTTTTGAAAATTAGACACCCAGGGGAATCGAGGATGGGGTGACTTGACTGGCTCTCACCTGGTTCTGTTACCCAGAATCCCTTGCAAACCTAAAAAAATTGACAAAAAAAACACATTTTCTTCACATTTCTGTGGTGGAAAGTTCTGGAATCTGCGTGGATCCACAAAATTCCACCCACCCTGCGTTCCCCAAAGTCTTCCGAGAAAAATGGTACCTCACTTGTGTGGGTAGGCCTAGTGGCCGCGATAGGAAACAGCGCAAAACGCAACGTGGACACACCATAATTTCACAGTGAAAAATGACCCTTTTTTTGCAAAGTGCCTAGCTGTAGTTTTTGAACCATAGCTCTGCGGCACCTAGGGAAACCTAGCAAACCTATATATTTTTGAAAAGTAGTCACCCAGGGGACTCCAGGATGGGGTGACTTGACTGGCTCTCACCAGGTTCTGTTACCCAGAATCCCTTGCAAACCTAAAACATTTACAAAAAAAATACGTTTTCTTTACATTTCTGTGGTGGAAAGTTCTGGAATCTGCGTGGATCCACAATATTCCACCCACCCTGCGTTCCCCAAAGTCTTCCGAGAAAAATGGTACCTCACTTGTGTGGGTAGGCCTAGTGCCCGCGATAGGAAACGGCGCAAAACGCAACATGGACACACCACATTTTCACAGTGAAAAATGACCCTTTTTTTGCAAAGTGCCTAGCTGTAGTTTTTGAACCATAGCTCTGCCGGCACCTAGGGAAACCTAGGAAACCTATACATTTTTGAAAAGTAGACACCCAGGGGACTCCAGGATGGGGTGACTTGACTGGCTCTCACCAGGTTCTGTTACCCAGAATCCCTTGCAAACCTAAAAAATTGACAAAAAAATTAAATTTTCTTCACATTTCTGTGGTGGAAAGTTCTGGAATCTGCGTGGATCCACAAAATTCCACACACCCCGCGTTCCCCAAAGTCTTCCAAGAAAAATGGTACCTCACTTGTGTGGGTAGGCCTAGTGTCCGTGATAGCAAACGGCGCAAAACGCAACGTGGACACACCACATTTTCACAGTGAACAATGACCCTTTTTAGGTCTCGCCTAGGCAGCCCGCATGCGCTGCTCTAGGAGATGACCTTTAGAAATCGGTCTGCTCCTTTTCAAGCACACTCGTGCTTGTGCTGGCATCCACCTTGCGGGAGCGAGCAGCGGCGCGCATGCTAATTGAAAACATATGGCTCCTGCGCCGCCGCTGCTCGCTCCCGCAAGGCGGATACCATCACAAGCACGAGTGCTTCAAAACAGCTGCTGCTTGTCTTCACAGCTGGAGCCCGCTTTTGTAAAGCACCGCATGCCACACCTAACATGGGTGCAATACAAACAATGGCGGCCACAGCTTTTTTTCCTCACAGTGGGCTTCCTTGTATTTGAATTAATCATGTTTTATTTCCACGAGCTCCGCACTCGCACTTCAGCAGTGGCGCTGCTGCTTGAGCAATGGGGGGCACTTCTTTTGTTTATTTTCAGCGCGCTTTCAGTTTAACAAAGGTGGCACGCACCTTTCTTTCTGCACGGCTCGCCTTTTTTTCACATCCCGGGACAAGGAGCAGAGACCGCGTTGGCTCCTTCAATGGCTCTCTTCACTCGCACACTGTTCTAAAAATGTTCAGAACTTTGTACATTGTACATTGCCGACAAAAGTGTTCATGGCAGGGTCAGTTTGTTTAGGATTAGGTGTGATAGGTCAGGGAAGCAGTTTGGGACTGCATGATAAGTGGCAGTTTACACATTGATGGCGCTCCAAGTCACAGCTAAGATCAAACATGCTGCTCTGCAAATGTCAAGTGAGTCTAGTCAGACAGCATTGCAGGATTGCAATCTAACAGATCTGAGCTCCAGGACATTTATGTGATGTCATTCTTCTATTGAATCCAATGACCCCTTGCTGTCTGCTCCAGGCGGTGGAACCCGCACCCCTCAACAATGCATTCAATGTCATGATGAAGTGGGCAAATTGCAGTTGAAAGTGTAGACCCTTTGTGATTTGTGACCAAGCCAAGTCACTGCACCTTTGATTTTGGCTGAGACTGAAAATGGACTGTCGAAAACTCCAGCCTTTGGGAACCCAACTCCTTTATGGAGGCCACACCTGCAGAAGGGTACCAATATGTGCAGAACTGTATCATGCTAAGCAAATGAACAACGTAAAGAGTCAATCCATCATAGTATCTGGTTGAAATAACCTACTCAACACCCAGGAGTTGCACATTAGCACCCCTGAGTGCGTATATTCATGTACTAATCATCACCGGTGAGTACTGCCATGCGTGTCACCACACTGTCGGACCAGCCCATATTAACACACCAGGAACATGGCCCGTATGTCCCTGCAACAGTCATTTCAACATGAGACCCTGGTATCTCTTGAGGGTCTAAAAGCCGTCAACAATATAGGATAACCAACTACAGTACACCTATGTGTTATTGTTTACTATGAAACGTTGTTTGGTATATATACAACATTTTGCATTACGGTCACTACTTTTTGGTTAGTCTTGGTTGTGATTTTTCGTCTTTCACTGACGTTGTTGCTTCTATGTTGTGACAATGATCGTTGGATAATGTAAAGACTGTTTTTGTAAAATAAGGAGTGTGTTGGTCATGTGTTTCATTGAGTTGTGAGGCATTCATTGCATTCCGTGATTTTGCTGAACATAAAATTGTGCGTGAATGATACCAATGAGAACCACTGCTCATGACTAATTGCCATTTCCCAGGTTCCCATGGGTTTAAGGGCTGCTCTTGTTTCGTAAATACGCAGTGAAATTACAGCTTGTATTTAGCATGGCCTCTACCGTATAAATCTGGTGCCCCCTTGTTAACTTTTTGCAGCAAGAAAATCAACAAGCATTGGCATAGCCAGTAGGTCTCGCTTTTGGGACCTTATAAGTATTTAGTTATGCAGCACTATATCCTTGGTGCAACAACATCAACTGTTGCATGGCTAAACACTTATAAGGTCCCAAAGGCGAGACCTATTGGCTATGCCAATGCTTGTTTTGCAAAGTGCCTAGCTGTAGTTTTTAAACCATAGCTCTGCCGGCACGTAGGGAAACCTAGCAAACCTATACATTTTTGAAAAGTAGACACCCAGGGAATCCAGGATGGGGTGACTTGACTGGCTCTCACCAGGTTCTGTTTCCCAGAATCTCTTGCAAACCTAAAAAATTGACCAAAAAACACATTTTCTTCACATTTTTGTGGTGGAAAGTTCTGGAATCTGCGTGGATCCACAAAATTCCACCCACCCCGCGTTCCCCAAAGTCTTCCAAGAAAATTGGTACCTCACTTGTGTGGGTAGGCCTAGTGCCCGCGATAGGAAACGGCACAAAACTCAAAGTGGACACACCACATTTTCACAGTGAAAAATGACCCTTTTTTGCAAAGTGCCTAGCTGTAGTTTATGAACCCTAGCTCTGCCGGCACCTAGGGAAACCTAGCAAACCTATACATTTTTGAAAACTAGACACCCAGGGGAATACAGGATGGGGTGACTTGACTGGCTCTCACCCAGGGCCGGACTGGGAACTGAAACCGGCCCTGGCAAACTGCTCGGCCGGCCCCCCCGGGGGGTCGGGGAGGTACAGCCGAGCTGTTTGCGAGGGCCGGTTTCGGCCAATTTTGTTACAGGGGGCCGATATTGCCAACCCCCGGTAACAAAACCGGCCCCCGAGGGTCACAAAACCGGCCCCCAACACAGCGGCCCACCGGGGAAATGCCCGGTGCCCGCTACGGCCAGTCCAGCCCTGCTCTCACCAGGTTCTGTTACCCAGAACCCTTGCAAACCTAAACATTTGTCCAAAAAAACACATTTTCCTCACATTTCTGTGGTGGAAAGTTATGGAATCTGCGTGGATCCACAAAATTCCACCCACCCCGCGTTCCCCAAAGTCTTCCGAGAAAAATGGTACCTCACTTGTGTGGGTAGGCCTTGTGCCCGCGACAGGAAACGGCGCAAAACGCAACGTGGACACACCACATTTTCACAGTGAAAAATGACCCTTTTTTTGCAAAGTGCCTAGCTGTAGTTTTTGAACCCTAGCTCTGCCGGCACCTAGGGAAACCTAGCAAACCTATACATTTTTGAAAACTAGACACCCAGGGGAATCCCGGATGGGGTGACTTGACTGGCTCTCACCAGGTTCTGTTACCCAGAATCCCTTGCAAACTTAAAAAATTGACAAAAAAACTAATTTTCTTCACATTTCTGTGTTGGAAAGTTCTGGAATTTGCGTGTTAATCCACAAAATTCCACCCACCCCGCGTTCCCCAAAGTCTTCTGAGAAAAATGGTACTTCACTTGTGTGGGTAGGCCTAGTGCCCGCGATAGGAAACGGCGCAAAACGCAACGTGGACACACCACATTTTCACAGTGAAAAATGACCCTTTTTTTGCAAAGTACCTAGCTGTAGTTTTTGAACCATAGCTCTGCCGGCACCTAGGGAAACCTATCAAGCCTATACATTTTTGAAAATTAGACACCCAGGGGAATCGAGGATGGGGTGACTTGACTGGCTCTCACCTGGTTCTGTTACCCAGAATCCCTTGCAAACCTAAAAAATTGACAAAAAAAACACATTTTCTTCACATTTCTGTGGTGGAAAGTTCTGGAATCTGCGTGGATCCACAAAATTCCACCCACCCTGCGTTCCCCAAAGTCTTCCGAGAAAAATGGTACCTCACTTGTGTGGGTAGGCCTAGTGGCCGCGATAGGAAACGGCGCAAAACGCAACGTGGACACACCATAATTTCACAGTGAAAAATGACCCTTTTTTTGCAAAGTGCCTAGCTGTAGTTTTTGAACCATAGCTCTGCGGCACCTAGGGAAACCTAGCAAACCTATACATTTTTGAAAAGTAGTCACCCAGGGGACTCCAGGATGGGGTGACTTGACTGGCTCTCACCAGGTTCTGTTACCCAGAATCCCTTGCAAACCTAAAACATTTACTAAAAAAATACGTTTTCTTTACATTTCTGTGGTGGAAAGTTCTGGAATCTGCGTGGATCCACAATATTCCACCCACCCTGCGTTCCCCAAAGTCTTCCGAGAAGAATGGTACCTCACTTGTGTGGGTAGGCCTAGTGCCCGCGATAGGAAACGGCGCAAAACGCAACATGGACACACCACATTTTCACAGTGAAAAATGACCCTTTTTTTGCAAAGTGCCTAGCTGTAGTTTTTGAACCATAGCTCTGCCGGCACCTAGGGAAACCTAGCAAACCTATACATTTTTGAAAAGTAGACACCCAGGGGACTCCAGGATGGGGTGACTTGACTGGCTCTCACCAGGTTCTGTTACCCAGAATCCCTTGCAAACCTAAAAAATTGACAAAAAAATCAAATTTTCTTCACATTTCTGTGGTGGAAAGTTCTGGAATCTGCGTGGATCCACAAAATTCCACACACCCCGCGTTCCCCAAAGTCTTCCAAGAAAAATGGTACCTCACTTGTGTGGGTAGGCCTAGTGTCCGTGATAGCAAACGGCGCAAAACGCAACGTGGACACACCACATTTTCACAGTGAACAATGACCCTTTTTAGGTCTCGCCTAGGCAGCCCGCATGCGCTGCTCTAGGAGATGACCTTTAGAAATCGGTCTGCTCCTTTTCAAGCACACTCGTGCTTGTGCTGGCATCCACCTTGCGGGAGCGCGCAGCGGCGCGCATGCTAATTGAAAACATATGGCTCCTGCGCCGCCGCTGCTCGCTCCCGCAAGGCGGATACCATCACAAGCACGAGTGCTTCAAAACAGCTGCTGCTTGTCTTCACAGCTGGAGCCCGCTTTTGTAAAGCACCGCATGCCACTCCTAACATGGGTGCAATACAAACAATGGCGGCCACAGCTTTTTTTCCTCACAGTGGGCTTCCTTGTATTTGAATTAATCATGTTTTATTTCCACGAGCTCCGCACTCGCACTTCAGCAGTGGCGCTGCTGCTTGAGCAATGGGGGCACTTCTTTTGTTTATTTTCAGCGCGCTTTCAGTTTAACAAAGGTGGCACGCACCTTTCTTTCTGCACGGCTCGCCTTTTTTCACATCCCGGGACAAGGAGCAGAGACCGCGTTGGCTCCTTCAATGGCTCTCTTCACTCGCACACTGTTCTAAAAATGTTCAGAACTTTGTACATTGTACATTGCCGACAAAAGTGTTCATGGCAGAGTCAGTTTGTTTAGGATTAGGTGTGATAGGTCAGGGAAGCAGTTTGGGACTGCATGATAAGTGGCAGTTTACACATTGATGGCGCTCCAAGTCACAGCTAAGATCAAACATGCTGCTCTGCAAATGTCAAGTGAGTCTAGTCAGACAGCATTGCAGGATTGCAATCTAACAGATCTGAGCTCCAGGACATTTATGTGATGTCATTCTTCTATTGAATCCAATGACCCCTTGCTGTCTGCTCCAGGCGGTGGAACCCGCACCCCTCAACAATGCATTCAATGTCATGATGAAGTGGGCAAATTGCAGTTGAAAGTGTAGACCCTTTGTGATTTGTGACCAAGCCAAGTCACTGCACCTTTGATTTTGGCTGAGACTGAAAATGGACTGTCGAAAACTCCAGCCTTTGGGAACCCAACTCCTTTATGGAGGCCACACCTGCAGAAGGATACCAATATGTGCAGAACTGTATCATGCTAAGCAAATGAACAACGTAAAGAGTCAATCCATCATAGTATCTGGTTGAAATAACCTACTCAACACCCAGGAGTTGCACATTAGCACCCCTGAGTGCGTATATTCATGTACTAATCATCACCGGTGAGTACTGCCATGCGTGTCACCACACTGTCGGACCAGCCCATATTAACACACCAGGAACATGGCCCGTATGTCCCTGCAACAGTCATTTCAACATGAGACCCTGGTATCTCTTGAGGGTCTAAAAGCCGTCAACAATATAGGATAACCAACTACAGTACACCTATGTGTTATTGTTTACTATGAAACGTTGTTTGGTATATATACAACATTTTGCATTACGGTCACTACTTTTTGGTTAGTCTTGGTTGTGATTTTTCGTCTTTCACTGACGTTGTTGCTTCTATGTTGTGACAATGATCGTTGGATAATGTAAAGACTGTTTTTGTAAAATAAGGAGTGTGTTGGTCATGTGTTTCATTGAGTTGTGAGGCATTCATTGCATTCCGTGATTTTGCTGAACATAAAATTGTGCGTGAATGATACCAATGAGAACCACTGCTCATGACTAATTGCCATTTCCCAGGTTCCCATGGGTTTAAGGGCTGCTCTTGTTTCGTAAATACGCAGTGAAATTACAGCTTGTATTTAGCATGGCCTCTACCGTATAAATCTGGTGCCCCCTTGTTAACTTTTGCAGCAAGAAAATCAACAAGCATTGGCATAGCCAGTAGGTCTCGCTTTTGGGACCTTATAAGTATTTAGTTATGCAGCACTATATCCTTGGTGCAACAACATCAACTGTTGCATGGCTAAACACTTATAAGGTCCCAAAGGCGAGACCTATTGGCTATGCCAATGCTTGTTTTGCAAAGTGCCTAGCTGTAGTTTTTAAACCATAGCTCTGCCGGCACGTAGGGAAACCTAGCAAACCTATACATTTTTGAAAAGTAGACACCCAGGGGAATCCAGGATGGGGTGACTTGACTGGCTCTCACCAGGTTCTGTTTCCCAGAATCTCTTGCAAACCTAAAAAATTGACCAAAAAAACACATTTTCTTCACATTTTTGTGGTGGAAAGTTCTGGAATCTGCGTGGATCCACAAAATTCCACCCACCCCGCGTTCCCCAAAGTCTTCCAAGAAAATTGGTACCTCACTTGTGTGGGTAGGCCTAGTGCCCGCGATAGGAAACGGCACAAAACTCAAAGTGGACACACCACATTTTCACAGTGAAAAATGACCCTTTTTTTGCAAAGTGCCTAGCTGTAGTTTATGAACCCTAGCTCTGCCGGCACCTAGGGAAACCTAGCAAACCTATACATTTTTGAAAACTAGACACCCAGGGGAATACAGGATGGGGTGACTTGACTGGCTCTCACCCAGGGCCGGACTGGGAACTGAAACCGGCCCTGGCAAACTGCTCGGCCGGCCCCCCGGGGGTCGGGAGGTACAGCCGAGCTGTTTGCGAGGGCCGGTTTCGGCCAATTTTGTTACAGGGGGCCGATATTGCCAACCCCGGTAACAAAACCGGCCCCCGAGGGTCACAAAACCGGCCCCCAACACAGCGGCCCACCGGGGAAATGCCCGGTGCCCGCTACGGCCAGTCCAGCCCTGCTCTCACCAGGTTCTGTTACCCAGAACCCTTGCAAACCTAAACATTTGTCCAAAAAACACATTTTCCTCACATTTCTGTGGTGGAAAGTTATGGAATCTGCGTGGATCCACAAAATTCCACCCACCCCGCGTTCCCCAAAGTCTTCCGAGAAAAATGGTACCTCACTTGTGTGGGTAGGCCTTGTGCCCGCGACAGGAAACGGCGCAAAACGCAACGTGGACACACCACATTTTCACAGTGAAAAATGACCCTTTTTTTGCAAAGTGCCTAGCTGTAGTTTTTGAACCCTAGCTCTGCCGGCACCTAGGGAAACCTAGCAAACCTATACATTTTTGAAAACTAGACACCCAGGGGAATCCCGGATGGGGTGACTTGACTGGCTCTCACCAGGTTCTGTTACCCAGAATCCCTTGCAAACTTAAAAAATTGACAAAAAAAACTAATTTTCTTCACATTTCTGTGTTGGAAAGTTCTGGAATTTGCGTGTTAATCCACAAAATTCCACCCACCCCGCGTTCCCCAAAGTCTTCTGAGAAAAATGGTACTTCACTTGTGTGGGTAGGCCTAGTGCCCGCGATAGGAAACGGCGCAAAACGCAACGTGGACACACCACATTTTCACAGTGAAAAATGACCCTTTTTTTGCAAAGTACCTAGCTGTAGTTTTTGAACCATAGCTCTGCCGGCACCTAGGGAAACCTATCAAGCCTATACATTTTTGAAAATTAGACACCCAGGGGAATCGAGGATGGGGTGACTTGACTGGCTCTCACCTGGTTCTGTTACCCAGAATCCCTTGCAAACCTAAAAAAATTGACAAAAAAACACATTTTCTTCACATTTCTGTGGTGGAAAGTTCTGGAATCTGCGTGGATCCACAAAATTCCACCCACCCTGCGTTCCCCAAAGTCTTCCGAGAAAAATGGTACCTCACTTGTGTGGGTAGGCCTAGTGGCCGCGATAGGAAACGGCGCAAAACGCAACGTGGACACACCATAATTTCACAGTGAAAAATGACCCTTTTTTTGCAAAGTGCCTAGCTGTAGTTTTTGAACCATAGCTCTGCGGCACCTAGGGAAACCTAGCAAACCTATACATTTTTGAAAAGTAGTCACCCAGGGGACTCCAGGATGGGGTGACTTGACTGGCTCTCACCAGGTTCTGTTACCCAGAATCCCTTGCAAACCTAAAACATTTACTAAAAAATACGTTTTCTTTACATTTCTGTGGTGGAAAGTTCTGGAATCTGCGTGGATCCACAATATTCCACCCACCCTGCGTTCCCCAAAGTCTTCCGAGAAGAATGGTACCTCACTTGTGTGGGTAGGCCTAGTGCCCGCGATAGGAAACGGCGCAAAACGCAACATGGACACACCACATTTTCACAGTGAAAAATGACCCTTTTTTTGCAAAGTGCCTAGCTGTAGTTTTTGAACCATAGCTCTGCCGGCACCTAGGGAAACCTAGCAAACCTATACATTTTTGAAAAGTAGACACCCAGGGGACTCCAGGATGGGGTGACTTGACTGGCTCTCACCAGGTTCTGTTACCCAGAATCCCTTGCAAACCTAAAAAATTGACAAAAAAATCAAATTTTCTTCACATTTCTGTGGTGGAAAGTTCTGGAATCTGCGTGGATCCACAAAATTCCACACACCCCGCGTTCCCCAAAGTCTTCCAAGAAAAATGGTACCTCACTTGTGTGGGTAGGCCTAGTGTCCGTGATAGCAAACGGCGCAAAACGCAACGTGGACACACCACATTTTCACAGTGAACAATGACCCTTTTTAGGTCTCGCCTAGGCAGCCCGCATGCGCTGCTCTAGGAGATGACCTTTAGAAATCGGTCTGCTCCTTTTCAAGCACACTCGTGCTTGTGCTGGCATCCACCTTGCGGGAGCGAGCAGCGGCGCGCATGCTAATTGAAAACATATGGCTCCTGCGCCGCCGCAGCTCGCTCCCGCAAGGCGGATACCATCACAAGCACGAGTGCTTCAAAACAGCTGCTGCTTGTCTTCACAGCTGGAGCCCGCTTTTGTAAAGCACCGCATGCCACTCCTAACATGGGTGCAATACAAACAATGGCGGCCACAGCTTTTTTCCTCACAGTGGGCTTCCTTGTATTTGAATTAATCATGTTTTATTTCCACGAGCTCCGCACTCGCACTTCAGCAGTGGCGCTGCTGCTTGAGCAATGGGGGGCACTTCTTTTGTTTATTTTCAGCGCGCTTTCAGTTTAACAAAGGTGGCACGCACCTTTCTTTCTGCACGGCTCGCCTTTTTTCACATCCCGGGACAAGGAGCAGAGACCGCGTTGGCTCCTTCAATGGCTCTCTTCACTCGCACACTGTTCTAAAAATGTTCAGAACTTTGTACATTGTACATTGCCGACAAAAGTGTTCATGGCAGGGTCAGTTTGTTTAGGATTAGGTGTGATAGGTCAGGGAAGCAGTTTGGGACTGCATGATAAGTGGCAGTTTACACATTGATGGCGCTCCAAGTCACAGCTAAGATCAAACATGCTGCACTGCAAATGTCAAGTGAGTCTAGTCAGACAGCATTGCAGAATTGCAATCTAACAGATCTGAGCTCCAGGACATTTATGTGATGTCATTCTTCTATTGAATCCAATGACCCCTTGCTGTCTGCTCCAGGCGGTGGAACCCGCACCCCTCAACAATGCATTCAATGTCATGATGAAGTGGGCAAATTGCAGTTGAAAGTGTAGACCCTTTGTGATTTGTGACCAAGCCAAGTCACTGCACCTTTGATTTTGGCTGAGACTGAAAATGGACTGTCGAAAACTCCAGCCTTTGGGAACCCAACTCCTTTATGGAGGCCACACCTGCAGAAGGGTACCAATATGTGCAGAACTGTATCATGCTAAGCAAATGAACAACGTAAAGAGTCAATCCATCATAGTATCTGGTTGAAATAACCTACTCAACACCCAGGAGTTGCACATTAGCACCCCTGAGTGCGTATATTCATGTACTAATCATCACCGGTGAGTACTGCCATGCGTGTCACCACACTGTCGGACCAGCCCATATTAACACACCAGGAACATGGCCCGTATGTCCCTGCAACAGTCATTTCAACATGAGACCCTGGTATCTCTTGAGGGTCTAAACGCCGTCAACAATATAGGATAACCAACTACAGTACACCTATGTGTTATTGTTTACTATGAAACGTTGTTTGGTATATATACAACATTTTGCATTACGTCACTACTTTTTGGTTAGTCTTGGTTGTGATTTTTCGTCTTTCACTGACGTTGTTGCTTCTATGTTGTGACAATGATCGTTGGATAATGTAAAGACTGTTTTTGTAAAATAAGGAGTGTGTTGGTCATGTGTTTCATTGAGTTGTGAGGCATTCATTGCATTCCGTGATTTTGCTGAACATAAAATTGTGCGTGAATGATACCAATGAGAACCACTGCTCATGACTAATTGCCATTTCCCAGGTTCCCATGGGTTTAAGGGCTGCTCTTGTTTCGTAAATACGCAGTGAAATTACAGCTTGTATTTAGCATGGCCTCTACCGTATAAATCTGGTGCCCCCTTGTTAACTTTTTGCAGCAAGAAAATCAACAAGCATTGGCATAGCCAGTAGGTCTCGCTTTGGGACCTTATAAGTATTTAGTTATGCAGCACTATATCCTTGGTGCAACAACATCAACTGTTGCATGGCTAAACACTTATAAGGTCCCAAAGGCGAGACCTATTGGCTATGCCAATGCTTGTTTTGCAAAGTGCCTAGCTGTAGTTTTTAAACCATAGCTCTGCCGGCACGTAGGGAAACCTAGCAAACCTATACATTTTTGAAAAGTAGACACCCAGGGGAATCCAGGATGGGGTGACTTGACTGGCTCTCACCAGGTTCTGTTTCCCAGAATCTCTTGCAAACCTAAAAAATTGACCAAAAAAACACATTTTCTTCACATTTCTGTGGTGGAAAGTTCTGGAATCTGCGTGGATCCACAAAATTCCACCCACCCCGCGTTCCCCAAAGTCTTCCAAGAAAATTGGTACCTCACTTGTGTGGGTAGGCCTAGTGCCCGCGATAGGAAATGGCACAAAACTCAAAGTGGACACACCACATTTTCACAGTGAAAAATGACCCTTTTTTTGCAAAGTGCCTAGATATAGTTTTTGAACCATAGCTCTGCCGGCACCTAGGGAAACCTAGCAAACCTATACATTTTTGAAAAGTAGAAACCCAGGGGAATCCAGGATGGGGTGACTTCACTGGCTCTCACCAGGTTCTGTTACCCAGAATCCCTTGCAAACCTAAAAAAGTGTCAAACAAACCACATTTTCCTCACATTTCTGTGGTGGAAAGTTCTGGAATCTGCGTGGATCCACAAAATTCCACCCACCCCGCGTTCCCCAAAGTCTTCCGCGAAAAATGGTACCTCACTTGTGTAGGTAGGCCTAGTGCCCGCAATAGGAAACGGCGCAAAACGCAACGAGGACACACCACATTTTCACAGTGAAAAATGACCCTTTTTTTGCAAAGTGCCTAGCTGTAGTTTTTGAACCATAGCTCTGCCGGCACCTAGGGAAACCTAGCAAACCTGTACATTTTTGAAAAGTAGACACCCAGGGGAATCCAGGATGGGGTGACTTGACTGGCTCTCATCAGGTTCTGTTACCCAGAATCCCTTGCAAACCTAAAAAAGTGTCAAAAAACCAACATTTTCCTCACATTTCTGTGGTGGAAAGTTCTGGAATCTGCGTGGATCCACAAAATTCCACCCACTCCGCATTCCCCAAAGTCTTCCGAGAAAAATGGTACCTCATTTGCGTGGGTGGGCCAAGTACCCGCAGCAGGGAAGGGCCCAAAACCTATTGAGGCAACATCAAAATTACCTATCACAAACCAACCTGGTTTTGCAAGTGGGGTCCCATGAGTTTTTGGCCCGGGGCTCGGCGGCCATCTAGGGAAACCTACCAAACCCACACATTTCTGGAAACTAGACACCCGGGGGAGTCCAGCGAGGTATGGCTTGCGTGGGTCCCCCAACATTCTCCTACCCAGAATCCCCTGCAAACCTCAAATTTTGCTGAAAAAAATCCCCTTTTTCTCAAATTGCTGTGTGGGAAAGTTCTGGAATCTGCGTGGATCCACAAATTTCATCCCACCCAGCGTTCCCCCAGGTCTCCCAATAAAAATGGTACCTCACTCGCGTGGGTGGGTCAAGGACCCGCGACAGGCAAGGGCCCAAAACCTATTGAGGCGACATCAAAATTACCTATCACAAACCAACCTGGTTTTGCAAGGGGGGTCCCATGAGTTTTTGGCCCGGGGCTCGGCGGCCATCTAGGGAAACCTACCAAACCCACACATTTCTGGAAACTAGACACCCGGGGGAGTCCAGCGAGGTATGGCTTGCGTGGGTCCCCCAACATTCTCCTACCCAGAATACCCTGCAAACCTCAAATTTAGCTGAAAAAACCAAATTTTCCACATATTTTTGCATGGAATCACTGTGCCGGCTCAAATGTCCTTGTAAATTTTGTAAATTTGTTGTTACTTTCTGCAGCGTGAAAATGTGAGCACAATAATGCAAGGAAAAAGGGACAGTCACATTTTGAGGTTTGCAGGACATTGTGGGTAAGATAACTTGTTGGAATCCACAAGAGAGACATCACCATGTACTCCCATGGGTGTTTAGTTTACGACAATATCTACAGTTGGTAGGTTTTTCTTAGATGAAATGTACACTTTGGCAGAGAGACAAAAAAGACAAAGATTACTGCACAGCCATCTATTCCTCAAGCACACACACATACTGGTTGGATTTGGCACGAGGGCGTGATGGTTCAGTATATAAAATGTTATTAACAAGAGATTCACAAAAATGAAATGCACTGTCAATAATTGAAAGGACAAAAACTGAACCAGTGACTCGCAGCTCGTGAGCTGTAAAGCCACGACAAGGCACCAACCGCTTTACAGGCCATTCACACACCTTTCATACATGATACACACAAGACCATTCACACCACCAGGCACGAAACCCACACATTACAACATTCACAAAAAGGCACAAGGTACACCCTGCTTGACAAAAACAGAAAAGACAAATATTTCTGCACAACCACCTATTCCTCAAGCACACATACATACTGGTTGGATTTGGCACGAGGGTGAGTGATGGTTCAGTATATACAGTTGTATTAACCAGAAATTTCACAAAAATGAAATGCACTGTTAATAGTTGGAAGGACGAGAAACTGAACCATTGACTCACAGCTCGTGAGCTGTAAAGCCATGACAAGGCACCAACCTCTTTACAGGCCATTCATACACCTTTCATATGTGTGACACATACAAAACCATTCACACCGCCAGCCGCGGGCCCAGCACATTACAACACTCACACCAGCAGACAGCGCCATTCAAGGGCCATCACTTTCACATGCCCACATTCCTGACACAGCAACCACACCAGCTCATGGATTGCGTGGAGTGGCGTTTGGCTAGCAGTGTGTGTAGTGACCAGCAGCAAGTCACTACTCACACACCGCCAGCAAAGCGCCAGTCCACCCACACCGCCAGCCAAGCGCAAGTCCACCCACACCGCCAGCCAAGCGCCAGTCCACGCACACCGCCAGCCAAGCGCCAGTTCACGCACACCGCCAGCCAAGCGCAAGTCCACCCACACCGCCAGTCCACGCACACCACCAGCCAAGCGCCAGTCCACGCACACCGCCAGCCAAGCGCCAGTCCATGCACACCGCCAGCCAAGTGCCAGTCCACACACACCGCCAGCCAAGCGCCAGTCCACACACACCCCCAGCCAAGCGCCAGTCCAGGCACACTGCCAGCCAAGCGCTAGCCCACACACACCGCCAGCCAAGCGCCAGTCCACGCACACCGCCAGCCAAGCGCCAGTCCAGACACACCGCCAGCCAAGCACCAGTCCACGCACACCGCCAGCCAAGCGCAAGCCCACACACACCGCTAGCCAAGCGCCAGTCCACGCACACCACCAGCCAAGTGCCAGCCTACACACACCGCCATCACATTTAGGATTTTATTTATACAAAAAAGAAAACACAAACAAATTGCAAATAGATACAAATCTACTAACACAAAATCTGAAACTAAATACATTGCACAAATGCCAACCTTGAAACTGAACAAAAAATATAAAGCAATAGAGACTAGGCAGTTCACTTTACCACTCATGGATGCTCCCAAAAATTCTTTTGCGTGTGGTACATTCTAAAACAAGCAGGCACACACAGCCCAGGGTTAGAAGGACACTCGGGGCAGTACATACGAGTCTCCTTCCGCGTACCTCTTCGCCAACAGACTCTACATCTCCTACTGGGAAAGTCTTTTGAGGGTGTGGGAGGAATGTGATCAGGAAAGTGGCGATCTTTCAATCTAGCCACATCCTCCACCACTCCAACTCTAGGAACACTTGCCTGTTCCACTAGAACAAGGCTGCCTATTACAGACTCCTGAAACTTAGCAAAAGTCATCTTTGACTCAGGACAAGAATCCTTGAATACAACAAAAGCATTAAAGGTTGCCAAGTGGAAAAGATGGATAGCCAACTTCTTATACCAAATGTAAGCCTTACGAAGAGCAGCGTAAGGTTCCAACCTCTGATCTACTCTATCAACACCACCCATGTGCCTATTATAGTCTAAAATGCACACAGGTTTGCGCGCTTCAGCAACCTGACCCCAAACAGTCACAGGTGAAGTGCTTTCATCATGGATGGTAGTCAGCATGTAGACATCTCTCCTGTCGGAAAACTTCACAGCTAGAAGTTCCTCGCAACGCAACGCACTGCACTGTCCCAGCACAAGCTTTTGACAAACAAGTTCTTTTGGGAAACCTTTACGGTTAGAGCGGATTGTGCCACAAGCAACAGTGTCCACTTTGGCCAATTCCCTGAACAACCGCACACCAGTGTAGAAGTTATCTACATATAAATGGTGGCCTTTGTTAAAAAGTCCTCTACCAAGTTCCCACACAATTTTCTCAGTCACTCCAAAAGTGGACGGACAACCAGGGGGGTTAATCCTGGATTCCTTACCGGTGTACACCCTGAAATTAGAGACATATCCAGTCCTACTGTCACACAGCATATACAGCTTAATTCCATAGCGTGCCCTCTTACTAGGAATGTATTGCCTAAAAACCAAGCGGCCCTTCAACAACACCAAAGACTCATCCACTGCTATTTCTTTCCCTGGAGCATAGATCTCAGAAAATCGATCAACAAAGTGATCAATGACAGGCCGAATCTTAAAAAGACGGTCACAATCAGGGTGATCTCGTGCCAACGCTAAACCATTATCGACAAAATGCAGCATCCGAAGCAGAAGCAAACACCTATCACGACTCATGACTGCCGTAAATATAGCTGTTGCCATCAATGAACTAGTAGACCAATATGAAGACATTGATGGCTTCCTTAGCAAGCCCATCAAAAAAGTTAAACCCAAGAACTTCTTCATCTCTTCCAGATTTGTGGGAGTCCACCGGGTAGCGCTAGAGTGGGGCCTAAGGCTGGCGCTGTTGTCCCTCAAAAACTGTTCGACATACAAATTAGTCTGCTCAACAATCTCTGCCAAAAACACATCGTCCATAAACAACTGAAAAAAATGTATTGGCAAAATAATTTCTGTATTCACTCTACACCCTGGGACACCAGTAAAGTCTGGCAATGCCGGCTGCACCATGCCTGGGGCAACCCAGTGGTCATCACTTCCAACTGGAAGCCTTGCAGCCCCAGGCTGCAGCCCAGATGCCTCTTGCTGCACTATCAGCACATCAATGTCCTCCTCAAAAACAGGCACTTCATCCGCACTAAGAGTAGCTTCATCCGCACTGAGAGTAGCTTCATCATCCGATGATTCCATGTGGAGAGAAACTCACTGCCTGAATCTTCCCTCCCTCCTCTGCCTCAGATGCAGAGTCAGTCTCTGAACCATGGTCAGAGGAAGACTCAAAAGCATACCAACAACCTGCTGAGCAGTAATCCTGCGGCTAGCCATTATCCTTACTAAGAAAGGAGACTGCACAAACAAGTCAACAACAACCAACACTGTGCAAAATAAGTAATAAACAAAGTGTGGCTTTAGCACAAAGATCTATATACTCAAAAACAATATAACTCTCTTGCCAAAGATAGCTACACTCACCAGCACCTACTCTGCAGAGACACAGCAAAAAGCAACGATATCCCACTAGAAAGAAAAACAAAACAAATTACTCATAAGACAACAAAGTACACATCGAGCACTAATGCAAAAAGATTTTGACACTCAAAAACAGAAGCCAAACATACTGCTATTATTACACCATTTGCAAAAAACACATTCATGTAGGGAAATTAAACTAATTTAGAGTAAATAGTACAAAAAAAATTCTCTTACCAAACACATGGAACTACACAGGCTGCAGAACCAGCAGTAACAAAACCACAACCTGGAACAGTCTAAAGAGCAAAAGCCTTGAACTAGAATAAAACAGAGAAATAAAAAATTAAAATTACATTTCACAAACAATAATACAATTAAAATTATAACACACAATGTCACTACCCACATGCTCAATCTGCCAGATGGGCCTTCAAATAGGGCTGAGAAAAATGGGGATTAGGTGGGGTTTTCTACCAAGCCACTCTGTCCCCCAGGTGGGGCAGAAAACAACAGACAGATATTTGCCGCCCCTTGCAAAAAAAAAATAGATCCCTGGTGCCTAGTAGGGTTTTCTGCCTTCCCCTCCCACCTAGGGCAGAAACACCAAAAAAAGGGGCAGATCTGTAGGGGGCAGAAAATACACAAACATAATTTAACCCCTTTGGAAGCGACCCTTGGCCAAGGGGTCGCTTCCATTACCTATAAAAGAAAATCCCTGGTGTCTACTGGGGTTTTCTGCCCCCCCACCCCATACCCGGGGGCAGTAAGGCCAAAAAAAGGGCCGACTGCCACCAGGAGGGGCGGGCAGAAAAAACATCCACAAATTATAACCCCTTTTGGAAGCGAACCTTGCCCAAGGGGTCGCTTCCACACACTAAAAAACACAATCCCTAGTGCCTAGTGGGCCAGGGGGGGGCAGAAAGGCCAAAACAATGGGCAGATCTGTCCCCAGGGGGGGGGCAGAAAAAACCAGCACAAATTTTGAGCCCCTTTGGAAGCGACCCTTGCCCAAGGGGTTGTTTCCATTTAAATTAATTAATCCCTGGTGGCTAGTGGGGTTTTCTTCCCCCCTGGGCAGAAAAGCCCAAAAAACGGGCCAAACATGGCATAAATTTGATCCCCTTTGGAAGCAACCCTTGCCCAAGGGATCGCTTCTATTTGAAAATATATACCATCCCTGGTGCCTAGTGGGATTTTCTGCCCCCCTGGGGGCAGAAAAGGCCAAAAAAAGTGCTGATCTGCCCCCGGGGAGGGGCAGAACAAACATGCACACAATTTATGCCCCTTTTGAAGCGACCCTGGCCCAAGGGGCCGCTTCCATTTAAAAATAAATGCCATCCCTGGTGCCTAGTGGGGATGGGCCAAAAAAACGGGCCTATCTGCCCCCAGAAAAACATCCAGAAAAAAATACTCCCCTTTGGAAGTGACCCTTGCCCAAGGGGTCGCTTCCATCTAAATATTGATGGCCCAAAAACAAACCCTGGTGGCTAGTGGGGTTTTCTGCCCCCCCTGGGGGCAAAACGGCCAAAAAAACAGTCCGATTTGCCCCCAGGGGGGGCAGAGAAACATCAAGAAAAAAATGCTCCCCTTTGGAAGCTACCCTTGCCCAAGGGGTCGCTTCCATCTATATACTGATGGCCCAAAAACAAACCCTGGTGGCTAGTGGGGTTTTCTGCCCCCCCTGGGGGCAAATTGGCCAAAAAAATGGGCCGAATTGCCCTCAGGGGGGGCAGAAAAACATCAAGAAAAAAATGCTCCCCCTTGGAAGCGACCCTTGCCCAAGGGGTCGCTTCCATTTAAATAAAATTAATCCCTGGTGCTAGTGGGGGCATTTCCGCTGCACGATCGTGACGCTGTGCGCGATCGTGAAGCAGAAATGCCCTGCAAAGAGACATCAGGGGAGAGGAAAATCTCTTTCCTCTCCCCCGATGCCTCGATGCATTGTGCAAACCCCCCCCAGGAACAAGGAAACCTACATTGTTTCTCCGATGCCTGGAAGCAAATGGCTTCCAGAGCGTCTGGGACTTCCTGATGACGTCAGCGCGTGCTGTGCGCGCTGACGTCATGGGATTCCCATGTGGGGGTCGGGGTGGCAGCGGAAACTCTTCCGCTGCCATCCCCCTTTGTGGGGGCGAAATCGGACACCCATGGGGGGAGTGCCAGCGCTCCCCAGAAGGATAAGTGCCGTGACGGAGCGGTTCCGTCATGAGCACACGCCAACTGTGGCTCATGACGGAACCGCTCCATCATCAGCATCGAAGGGGTTAAATTTGAACAGCAAAACCCTCATTCCCACCATTTGAATGTACTCTCCAGTGAATGTTTTGGGATGCATGTTGGCAGGTTCTACTTCTAACACACTCCCTAAAACAGGAAAAAAAATTCTTGCCACAACTTTATATTTAATATAGTGTAGGGTGAGCCTTAATTTGCTGTTTTTTCTTCTGGTGTTCAGCTACTTCTAAAACTCCTCATCAATAGTTAAAACACACTTGTTTACATTTTCATCTTCCGAGTCTTCTGAGCCAATAGTCGAATCCTGCATAAGAAGATTCACTGCCTTATCCTTTTGCTTCCTACACACCTTTTGGAAATGCCCAATCATACCGCAGCCTGAACATCTTTGACTCTTCGCAGGACATCTTTTGTTGTTCACTAAGTGCCCTTTGTTGCAACATCTAAAACATCTACCCTTAAATATAGTTTGAGTAATATAATTTGCACCCCTTTCCTCCTTTATGTCTTTCTTAACCCCAAGTTTATAAATATTTTTAGGCATATTTTTAGTACATACTTTTGCAACCACACTTATATTTTTCTTTGCACTTCTTCTCCCCTTTTCCTGGAATAACAGCTTTTGCACACCTGCCTGCCAACTCTGCTTTTTTTATGACATCAATCATTCCTGCAATGTTGACTCTCACATAGTCTACAATTTGTACCGTATGTTTGAATTCACAGCATCCATGACTACTTGGTTACGTATTAGCTCATCATGCAAATTAGCAAACCTACAAATTAGCGCTAAATTCTTTAGTGCTGCTATATAGTCTTCAACTGGTTCATCGTCTTCCGGCTTCCTGTGAACAAACTTGTACCAATCAACTGATATACAAACAGTAAGGTTGAAGTATGTGTCTAAATCTTCTAATGCATCTTTATAAACGTCACCTTGCCCCTGAGGCCTGACATTCTTCTGTATCCGATTATAGATTTTTAAACCATCAGCCTCTAAACAATGTAGTAATATTTACTTCTTTTATCGGATGATATTTCCTCATCATTCTCAAAGGTGGATACATAGGGGCACATTACGATGGCGGGCGGACATGAGTCCGCCCGCCATCGTTGCGTTGCTGGGGACCGGCCGCCGGTAAGGCGGCGGACCCGCCATGTGAATTAGGATGTGCCCACCACTATGGCGGGCACATCCAGGGCCCTGAACATTGCGGAAGGTGCTGCTGGCTGCAGCACCGTTCGTAATGCTAAAATGCCACGTAGTGCATTTCCCTGCACTACGTGGCAGGCACCATGCGGTGCCTGCCACTTTGTGCAGGGAAATGCGGTACCATGGGTACCCCCCCAGTGCACAACCACCCTCCCCCCACACAGAGGGGGCCCGCAACGGTCCCCCAAACCCAATCCCCGCCAGCCTTTTCATGGCGGCATCGCCGCCATGGAAAGGCCAGTTTGAACACACATCCTAATTTGGTGGACGGTGCCTGCTAGGAACCGCCACCATTTTGGGCACCCTGCACCGCCTGCCAGGCAATCGGGCCGATTGCCTTTGGCGGTGAAGTGGCGGATGGACTTTCCGTCCGCCGTGGTACCCACCGCCAGCCTAATTGGGCGGTGGGAAAATCCAGTGCGATGGCGGAAGGACCGCCACCGCCGGCCTGGCGGTGGCGGTCCTTCCGCCATCGTAATGACCCCCATAGTTCTTAAAATATTCCTTCCATTAATTCCATTTTAATATTGGTTCTCCTTTAGCTGCCAAAAATGCTTGCGGAGGCGATAGATTCCAAACATTTCCAGAAGCCATATTCGCTTAGAACACTGTATGTACCAAATATGTATATATTAAAATATGGAAGGAACAGCCCCCTTTCAAAATTCTGATGCAAAGTGTAAAATGGCAAGGTATGTTACAGAATAGTGCACTTCCCACTAAATGAAATAGATAATTAACTATGACAAAGAGTGTTAAACAACATTCCAGTTCAGTGTTTATCCCTTCAATAATAGCGTGCCTGTCACTGTCACTCCTCAAACAGGCTATAATCAGAACAGAAGCATGCCTGTCGCTGAAGAAATATCTGTCGATGCAGTTGCACTCAGACAGGCTCTTATCAAAACAGAAGCATGCCTGTCGCCCTTAAATAATAGTGTGGCTGTCGCTATAATTCTCAGACAAACTATTATCAGAACAAAAGTGTGCCTGTCAGTGAAAACGATGCCCATTGCACCCTTCCACGTGCAGGTCATGCAAAGGAATTCACGCTGTGGAATTCACTCCACACCGGTCTTCCTTATATTAGTGCCAGCCGTAAGCACTGACGGAGTGTAACCGTAATACACGGAGATGTTCCCAAAAGATGGCCGACTCACATTGTAGGACATTATTTTCTAACAGCGTTAGAGCTTGCTGCACACCCACAGTAATGCGTCCTCTTCACAGATGGTTGGCCTCTTCACAGGAAAAGCGCGCATGCGTACTGCATTCCCCCAGCTCCTCCCACGAGACACACTTCACAACAAGCTTGCGCCCTCCATGGCCATTTCCCCAATGAACTTCACAGTAAGGTATAAAAAACATCTGTAAATACCTTGTTAAATTCTGTTTTGTTGGAGGTCAGACTAGGTCTGAATTAAGTCCACCTGACAGCAATCCACGGTGTGTTTTCCACAGAACGTTATCATGCGGTGCAAATGCCGATCATCACAATATAACTGCTCAAACACATGGGTTCTTTACCAGGATTGCGTAGTCACTCGTCGCCAAATGGATGCTTCGTAAAGGCTTCAAAAGTAAGTTTTATTAGAAGATCCTGCTACAGCACATCGCAGATGCCTCCTCTCCACACAAGATGTCATCTCTGACTCCTCTGCGTTGCTCATTACATAGTTCACGTTCTACCCTGACATAGCTAACATTCTATCTATCGTCACTACAATAGTCTTTCATTGACTGTTTTGCTTTTTGATCTATCTGGTTTACTTCACCTTCATGAGTAGTCAACTGGGTGGTCAGTGGTGTCAAGCTGGGAAATCAGGAGTGAATTTCTATCACTAGCATCAGTGTTGGTGTTCATTGTCCTGTGGAGCTGTGGGATGTTACAATACCCTCTTAGAACAATGTTGAGGGTTTGCTAAACTGACTTGTAATCTATTTCAGCTTGCTTTAACCCCTTTTTGATTGTTGCTATGAAGCAGGATACAATTCCATTTGCTCGAGGCCATTCAGGAGTGATCCTGCAATGTTAGAAGTTCAGGTGTGTTGAAAATTGAGCAATGGTCCGATTGATGGTTTCCAGAATTCCCCAGGATACGAACATCTCATCCAGCTCAGGTGTGGTCAGTCGTGCTCTGGGTGGCAACATGGCCCTTGCTCGTGGAAACCGTGAGTATTCATCAATGACGAAAAGTATTTACCTGATGGATTTCAGTGGGCTAATGAAATTATCCATGGTGATTTGCCACACTTGTTCATGAAGTGGTGACATTTGTGGTGGGTGCAGGTGTGTCTTTCCGTTGTCTAACCAGCATGGCACACAGGTTTTCAGGGTTTTGTCCACCAGAGTTTCTAACTGGGTGAAACATATTTGGTTTCTTAGTGCTCGGTTGATGACTACTATTCTGCAATGTCCCTCATGAGCTATAGCTATCACTTGTTGGCGTAGTGTGATCAGGATTACTAGCCATTTGTCTTTAAGTATGAGTCCACTTTCCATGATAGAGAGTTCATCTTTTACATGTCAGAATATGCTCAATCCATGTTTGTCGATTTCTGTTTGTTCTGTTCGAGGTGTTTTGTTCAACAAGCATTTCACTTCTTGTAGTGTGGGGTCATTGATCATGTGGTCTCTTATGGTTTGAATGGGTACGGACATCAGAGTAGCATGATCAATGACATATATTTATTCTTCGGTTGTGGATTTTCTGTTTCTCTAGGTCGTGAGTTGGTGTCGTGACATGTAGCATGCTGGATTGTTGTCTTTTCCTGGTTTGTGAACATGTGCATATTCCTGAAGGTGTATCCCCAGATCTCAATGCGTGGGGGCACTTTTGCCTTAGAGTTTCCAAAGATTGTTGTGAGTGACTGATGGTCTGTTATTATTTGGAAAATGCGTCCAATATGTGAAGACGTGCTAATGTTTGCAAGCTTATATAATGGTGATGAATCATAAAAGCTGATCATGCTTTACAATCCACATAAACCAGTCTTGACAATGAAAACACAAATGTGCGTTTAGCACACTTTTAGAAAAACGACAGAGAAACCGAGAAAAGTTGAAACACCAGCACCGTAAAAGTGTGCTTGGATCGGTAGAAACAGTAGGATTACTAAAATAATGAATTTAACATGTTTAATTAACTGATTACCTTATATCTTAGCAAAGTCGTCTTGAAAAATTAATTATGAAACTTAGTATTGCTATTGACTTCATTGTAGAGCGCCATAATGAATTCGAAAATTGTGCAATTCATGTATGCAATGTGCCATATTCAGTTTAAGCACCTAACATTATAAGGATCTTATACCTATAGAAACAATTTTATTTTAATGATTTTTAAGAAATAGTTTACATGTAGGTACCTTTTGAAATTTTTGGTATTAGGTCATAATTAGAGTTGAATATTTCTGTGTAATAATCACTGACAACACTACAAGTATGCTCATATGTGATATGATTGATTTATTTCATTATGCTTGAACTTAATTAGGAGTTTATTTTGTTAAATAAGAAATGCTTACTTTAAAATGCATTAAATTGCCTTTTCTCCTTAGGCTGCATTGTTTCATAGCCTTATGTAATGGATTTTTGATGAGTTTCCTCAAATGTTACTTTATTTATTCTGTTCATGCAACATTTATTTTTTTAAGCAACAAGAGACACTTTTTAGTATTTCTTTGTGTGTTAATTGATGGGAACCTAAACAGTGGACTATATCCATGAAGAGCAACAAACTAAATAAACTCTTCGTGAACTAACTTGTGAGGAGGGACTGGACAGTCGTTTCTCATGACCAGCATGGGAAAGTATGCTGGAGTATCAATTTGTACCTGGAGAACGGAAGAATGATCACATGATGATCCGACCAGTGTATGGGGACTGCTGATGTCATAACGAACAATCGAACAATTTCGAGTATAAAAAGTGGCTTTCCTAGGAGGAGGGATGGGCCTTCTTCATTTCCCCTCTCCTTAATTTTCAACTGCCTGCCAGAATAGCTTTACATGCCCCTTGCCTTTTGCTCTTGCTGATGAACTTGCCTGCTGGACAATTTGGAGCTGTCTGGTGAGAAACCAGACTTGAACTTTCCTGATTAATGCTCCATTCCCCTGGCCGATGCCCATAGACGTTTCCCTAGTGGACTCTAACTAGATCCCTTTGCCCATGCTAAGATAAACTTTGTGAACCATCCCCCAGCCTTTGTTGGTGGTAAGAATCCCTAACGATTGGAACCATCCTCTTATGGATGCTTTTATGTAGAAATAGATTTACTTTGGCTAAATGAATGATTTTACATTTCGAGCTTTTAGACTCATGACTGAGCTTCTTAAAATGTGAATCATATGTATTGATTTTGGATCTTTAATACAATAGCCAAATTATCTAAATTTGTCGGAGTCTTTTTGTGTCTTAATGCTCTTTTTACAGAAACTGTGCCTACAATTATCTGATCTCTAAATGCATAATAGAGATAGTCATAGGTTCTTTTCAGAAATATCAGGTTCTTTTGCTCTTGTTTTGTGTAGCAACAGCAGAGCTATTGGTTTGTATGATTCTCGTCAGACTGACCTTCTTTAGGAGGTTGGGTCTTCCAATTGCAATACTCTATTTTTATAAAATGGTTCTGAGAGTAATATATTTGAACCTGATCTCCAATTTGTGAGTTGGCTGCTAATTATTGGTCCTCATTGGATGGCCGACAGCTGGACATCCTGATTTCTCACCCCTCACTATGACGAAGAAAGGTCCATCAAAGGACCATCGCCTCTGAGGGTGAAGTATAAAATCTGAGTAAAAAATTACCCGTATGGGCCCGATGGTAGTATAAATCTGAGTAAAGCTTATGCTTAACAATGGCTAGACTCTTTTTTCGGGTTGTGAGTATGCCCTTTCTGAGAGACTTTAGCTGGCATACTCTTCTACCTGTCTGTGTTCAGTTCCTTCTTGTATTGGGCTAGTATGGCACCTAGTCCCATTGGGCTGGCATCCATCATGAATTCTGTGTATAGTTTTGAGTCAAAACATAACATGGCAGTGACTTTGCTTACTTCTCACGTGATGCCTAGGAGGCATGCTCACTTTCCGGTGTTCACTAGAATGAGCATCCTTGTTTTGTGAGTTCTCTTAGTGGCCTGATGATACTGGCATAGTCATTGCTGTATCTGAAGCAGTAGCTTTCCATCCCTAAGAGGGATCTCATGTTGCTGATGTTGCTGATGTCCTTGAGGAATTTGACATTTCTCAGGGTCAGGGCACATGCCTTTTTCTGAGACGATGTGCCCAAAGAGTATGAGTTGGTTTTTGTGAAATTCGAATTTTACGTGTTTAGAGTTAGGTTGCCTTGCCGTAGCACATGGCAGACTCTATGTAGTACCTTGTCATGTTCCTCTTGGGATGTCCCAAATATGAGGATGCCATTGTTGTAGTTGAGTGCATTGGTGATTGGTCTGATTAGCAGTCATTTTGCCCAGTTTTGGCCCATGCAGTTGCTTGGAAATATGATGAACTGGTCTGGTGGCCTGAGGATGACTTGGTCATGATGTTGAATGCGTCTAAGTAGTTTTCCAATATTGATCTGAATGCTGGATATCACCTGTTGCTACTAGATGAGATCTCCAATTAAATTGCTGTTGGGCAAATTCACAAAGGAAATTTGGAGTACATGAAGTAGTACTCTAATAGTACTAGTCCATGTACTACTAACTGTAAATCACTAAGGTTGAGGTACAGATTTCTGCCACCTCCATCCTATTATATTGGCACAATTCACAAACTGCCCTATTCATAAATGTTTACTCTTGCAGTATTCCAGGAGTAATACAGACAAAAGCCGTTGTGTACTACCCAAGGGTAAGTCAGTTGCAATTCACTAAATTCACACCATGCCTAGCCATGTAGCACTAAAACTCAAACAGGCTCAAATATACTCCAGCTATTCCTTGCAGTATGTCACACACGGCACAAGGCCGCTCACAGGAATCACATACAACAGAGGTGAGGAATAGCACTATTAGCACAATGCTCAGCACCTACAACAGATATAAAAGTAAAAGAAAAATGGTTATATTATTTTAGACATTGCAGACACCCATATACACTACACTCTACTACTATAAAATGAAGTGAAAGTAAAATGAATTTACGAAGTTGTATACATTTTAACAATGCTTACACCCATAAACCTCACATTCCACAATTAAAATAAAAGTATAATAAAAAATACAAAGAATACGAAAATTTTTAAAAAATGGTCATTTGACTGTAAACATTGCAGATATCTACAGTTCCTAGAATACAAATATAAATAAATAACAACTAAAATAATTATTAAAAAATAGCTGTATAACTGTAAACATTGCAGATACCTATATACATCAGTTATAAAAAATTTAAAATAACAGATGGATATAAATTGAACATTAAAAATATGTAAATTTCTAATGAATTTTAAAAACACAGTTAATCTCACATCTAACATTACTCTTCACACACACGAAGACAGTATGTAATTAATTACAAACACACATGTACAGAGACACACAACGACACACAACACAAATGTAGGTGATATCTTACTGCATATTCATCCAACGTCTCGCAGCACAAGGGAAAGAGGTTAGAGCCTAATTTGTGGGCTTTATTTATGTGTTTACAGTAGAAATGCTTTTCAGATGTGTTTTTTTTCTTCAGGTTATCCCTGTTTATGCCTATTTCCCTATTCTTTTCAGGACATAGCTGTACATAGCCTCGGGTAAGAGCTCTGCCTAAAATACCTAGCCATATAAATGTGTGTCGCTGACTGTATATATTTGCCTTCATGAATTGAGCCAAGAAGTAAGCCAGGAGTAACAAAATAAATAAACACTATCACTAAACCTGTTTTTCTTCTTAACTTGTATGTGAGCAACAAGGTCCATTACAAAGAATACATCCATATTTATATGTTACCATTCTTTTTCGATATCTATTATCATTTTAATACATACTCCATAAATCCAACACATGCAATTACTAGCGATATTAATTCTGGAAACCGAATATTATAAAATACATTATCAAGAAAATAAATTAACTACTTATACCCTGTCGATTGCTGTCTAATGAATCTAAAAGACAGTTGACGCACATTTCAGTGGCTCCTTCACTGTTTATGCCATCTTGTTCAGGGCCGTGGTCCAATGGACTAGGATATCATACATGTGGACATTGAGGCATTTTTTCATTTACCAATTGTTAATAAAAAGTTTTAGACCAGTTCCTGATATTATGCAAAAAAATATTTTGTGTTCACTATACTAAGGTCTACCGCACAATTAGTGCAGTTGAAAAGCTTTTAACAACCACAAACAAAAAGCCCAAAGGTGAGGAGATCTCTACCACCAAAAGAATTAGTGGCCAGATAGCATCGAGGTGAAGCACCTGTGGGTGTGTACTAATGCTTCAATCACACCCCTGACAAGAACATTGAGCGTTTTCATTCTATGATGTTTGTATCTATCTGTGACCATCTGGCGGTCATGGTAGGGTGTTGGTACTGTCTTGACTGAGGCTTCATCTACACACATAATGTGCTGCATAAAGCACCCTAACAATAAAGTACTATTCCAAGCAGGCCATGAATTCATAGTTTGGAGCCACTGTAACTATCCTAGATATCTGGGTATAGCTTCCCTCTTGGCTCATGGTGTGTTTGCTAGGCAATCATGATACAATGTTGCTGCAGCTAGGACTTTGCTATGCAGATCTCACGTTTCCTCTGCAGAGATCCTCTGGTTTTTCTATGGATTTGTATTGAAGGTGATTTGGAATATTGAGAAGTATTTCAGAAAGCTGTGTTCTTGATGGAAATATCTATCTGAACTCTTCTAAGACTGGGGTTTGTTACATTCTACTAACGATTATCATGTGACGGAATAGGAAAGATTCTTAGCATGGACAATGTTGCTTCTGCCATGTATGAAATTCAAATTATAAGGTATTAAAGTTCTTTTATGTATATATGAAATGCTAAGACTAGGGAAGAGAAAGTATTAGGATTGTTGATTAGTTTGCAGTTATACAAGAGTCAAGTAGAAACTATAACCAATGTTCTACAGAGAGTGTATAGTGATGAAGCTTGAGGTAAGTATTTGCGTCATAGGGATAAGTGTTAATGAGCATATATTTGAGGTTCTCATTTTTTATATTTCAGGAATTATAAGTTCCACCCCGGAGTACAGAGAGTTTGGTACACAGAGATATTGCTAAAGTATATGCATTCACTATATCATGAAGTGCAGACTTCATATGACAAGTTACTTAAAATGTCCCTTTGCCTTTTTGATAGCCACTACTTCCTGCAGACATCTTTGATCAGCCGAAATGATGGGCCAGAGTGGCAGAGTCTCTGTTTGCTCTCTAATTCTATTCCCCTTTGCCTGTTTCTACCAGTGACCCTCATATCCCTGTGTGTGTGTGTGGTCATTAGTGAAGGCAGTGAGAGACACAAGAGAGTATAGCACTCATTGGATTCCGAACACTAGATTAGTGCATCCCGACAGCTCACCTGAGTGCAGTCATCAAGCTAGTTTGTGACAATGGGCTGAAAAGTCATCATAGCATGTGTGGCGTTCTAAATTTGACAGTAAGGTCTTTGGCTACAGAGTTTCAGCTATAGGAGGGAATCCTGATTTGAAGACATTTTATGGCTCCCCTTCCTCAGTCCACCTCAATCTAATATGGAAATCTGCAGTATTATTTTCATGGTGGTAACCTATTATCTGGGTTGTAATCAGAATCTGACATCCCTGACTATGTTGTTGTCTCGGTCCCGATGAAACAGTAATCACCTTCCTTAAGCCATAGTGCTATCACATGAATAGTTTAAAACATGTTAACAGGCAGTATTTGCAAAGAAGGGCCACGGTACTGGAGGCAAAAGACACAGGCATAGAAAACATCCAGAGGTTTACAGTACCCTTCACCAGACAGACTAGACAGAAGATATCATACCCAGGTTCAAGGCACAACTTGATGGCAGAATAAGCACACAATTGCATTGCGAGGATAAACAGGGCTGAACCCACAAGTCTAGAGCTGAAAGCTTGTAAGACAAAAAAGAGAACAATACAGGGCAGAGGTGCGATGAACCCACAGGAAAACGCTACGGTTCAGTAGGGACAGATCAATAGATGGTCAGCCTTCTCCTTTTATAGCAGTAAACAGGAAATAAGCAGCAACAACATGATACATTACTACAAAGCCATATTAGATTGGGCACTCTCCTTTATAATATATAGTGGCAATCATCTTCAATTGCACTGGATTGTGAAAAGAAAGTTCTAGCTCTCAATCTGGCAATCTGCTCAAATGATGACTTCAACAATATGTCTCAATTAACAAAGACCTACACATCTTCAAAATGTGGCATACCTTCCTTTCCTGCAACTTCCCAGCTCCTGTGGTACCAGAGGGAAATTCCTCTTTTGCACCATGCTGCTTGAGAGTAGTGAAATAATAGATGGAAAAGACCACAGCACAGCCACAAACCATCACTCATAAAACATCTTTTTTTTTTAACAGACTTTATTAAAATTTTACGTACAAAGGGTACAGTCACAATTAGAAACAACGAGTTGAGGCAACAATCCAGTTACCTGTGATGGTAAGTAAAAATCGTAGAGTAACATGGCACATGTGTCAAATTAGTTGTACTTATGATCAGAAAGTTGACATGTGTATAAACAGACAATATTATCATCCCCAGCCACCGAAACAAATTATATGATTGAGTCCCCTGAAGAGAAAGGAACAATTGCAGGAAGGGGGAGGAGCAAGAAGTAATAAACAAATGAAAACCAACCTGGTGTATAATTGTTGACTCTAGTAAAGGTACAGTAGTACTGGCGGGAATACAGTGTGGCGGGGGACAGGAAGGGGAATCTTGCGGGTCTCTATCGTGCCCGTCGCAGGTCAACGTGTGGTATGCATGTGGCAGGGGTCCCCAGCAAGGATGGATAGCAGTTTAGTCCTCGTCTGTAGAGTCCTCGTCTGAGGTGGGACATAGGCAGCCACTGGTGGCTATCAATGGGCACTCTTGTAGTAGTATTTAGTCGCATGACAGTGTTTGGTCAGGACTACGGCATCCCCTCTGTACTATGAGTTTCATAATGGCACCCTCACATTCTGCCCACTTGGACAGTTTCCACCTACATCCCAGTTGGGAGGGACCAATGAGAGATTTCCAAAACATGGACATTTGACGGCAAGCTAGTATTAAAGCTAGGTTCGCAAACTTCGAGGTAATGACTCTAGCATGAGGCTTGGGAAACAGTTCCAATAGAGAGAGAGTCGAAGTTCCATCAAGATTGCAGCCTGTGGCAGCGTTAACAAGGGCCATCACTGATTCCCAGTATGGAGTAAAGGTCGGGCAATCACACACCATGTGGTAGAAGTCCGCGTAAACTAGTTGACATCGGGGACATGTTGCCTGGGTCCCCGGCAACATTCTATTGAGTCGTCTATGAAGGTAGTAATATTGGATCAATTTAAAGTGGTCATTGCAGTAAGTACGTCGGGTATAGTGAAGAACGTTAACCCAGTCCTTATCCAACAATTCCCAACCCAAGTCTGCAGCCCAGTGCAACTGTAGGGGGGAGAGATTGTGATTAGTTTGGAAGAGTTGGGAGCGATAGAAGCACATGATTGCCGGAACTTGGCCAGTCATGGCACAAATAGCCTGAAGGCAATTATCTTCAGAGGGTTCTAGTCCTGCTGCGCTCCACATCCGTCTAATAGCTGATACCACCAAGCCATACAGGATTAACTGATGTGGAGTAATGTCAAATATGATGCAAGGTCCTGGAAGTCACGTAGTTGACCAATTGAGAACCAATCCCAGTCCCCAGTATTCCTCATGCTCCTTTGTTCCCAGTTGTGTAATCCTGCACAGCCCCCTGTATGAGGGAGGTGTAGCAATACCAACAGGGGAAGGTCTTTAGCATAAGGGAGTTTCATCCTAGTGTGTTGTAGTGCCCCGTTCCATGCATACCGAAAGGGAGGACATTACGTATCCCTACGTTACTGCTAAGTGTTGGCTTTGCAGTGTGAGGAGTAAGGCTGCCAGGGAGGTCCATGAGGGGTCAAGTTAATGTCCCCTAGTACCACCACTCCAGTACACATTGTGCCACTGAGCTACCCATTTCAATTGTACAGTGAGATAATAGAGCTCCATATCTGCACCGTGGGTCCCCCCTCATCCGCAGGGAGGCATAATTCCTAGGACTATGCAACAGCACACTGTACCCCAGATAAGCTGAGTTAGCAGGCCATCTACTTCAGTGAAGTGGGATCTGGGGAGCCAAACTGGTAGAGTAGCAAAATAGAAGAGGAGCCAGAGAAGAAATATTATCTTCGATAAGGTGGCCCTTCCCATCACGGAGAGGGGAAGGATGAGCCAGAATTGTATAAAGTGGCATAGGGAGGCAAGAGTTACGCTAATGTTGCCTTCAATCAGCTCCTTTTCAGTGTAGTAAAATTGTATCCCAACATAATCCGGTCCCGTCGGAGACTTGGGCCTATTTCAGAAAGTGGAGCCTGCGTAAGTGGGGTATATAATGGGAAGGCATTTGATTTGACCCAGTAAACCCTTGGGCCAGATTGATACCCAAATTCTGGTAGAACAATGACGGCTCCCTCAATGTTGGTGTGCTGACCTCGAGTGTAAAGAAGGAGGACATCCGTGTATAGGGAGACACAGAGGGGGAGTCCCCTACTTGCAAACCATGATAGTGATGGCCAGTGAGGAGTGTAAGAGTGTGTCTGTCCATTGCCAGGGCAAATAGTAGGGGCAATAGGGGACAGCCTTGGTGAGTACTCCTCTCAACTGCGTGCGGTGATGAGATAATGGAGTTAGTCTTCACCCGGGCAACTGGGTTAGTATAAAGGTGTGTCCAGCTGAGGAAACTGCTATAGAATCCCATGCGGGACATGGTGGCATACAGATAATCCCAGCTCAGGGAATCAAATGCCTTCTTGATGTAAACAGCTAGGACAAGGACTTTAGGATGTTCCCTCAGTGTAGAGTGCATGACCTGTATTAGTTGGCAGATATATCAGAAGTGCCTTGAGTAGAGATAAATCCTGATTGATCTTCATGAATGAGATGCTGTTTGTGGAGGAGCAGTTGGTTCACTAGGAATTTACTTGGTATTTTCTAGTTGACTTTTAGTATGGACAGGGGACTGTAGGAAGTGACCAGCTCCTGGGCTTATCCTTCATAAGGAGAGAGTCCAACAGAGTCATGCAAAGTGCCTTGGGAGGAAGGCAGCATCATTGGCTGCATTAAACAGTTTGATCAGCACAGGGGACCCCATCCCCCGGGGCCTGGCCTCTTTTAATTTTTTTTTATTATTTAACGGGACGGGGGCGCGTGGCCCCCCTTCCCTGGGCCACGTCTGGCCCCGGGGACCCCATCCCCCGTGGCCGGCCCTCACGTAGGGACCGCAGGGGGAGCCCCAATGCCCCGCGGTCCCAGCCAGCAGCTCCCCGCCTCCTGCGGGAGCCGGCATTGCTTTTGGACAAGGGGAGCTGCTGACATGTAGCTCCCCTCGTCCAAAAGCAATCTGCTTCGCTTCATGGAAGCGAGAGCAAGTTTCCCGCTCTCACTTCCATGAAGCGAAGCAGAGTTTGCAATGACAGGGCTGGAGCTGTGCTCCCACCCTGCCATTGCAAACTGCAATGTCCCAGGGGTGGGCACCCCGGGACATTGCCGGAGCCGGCCCTGGAGGGTGGCGGTCCCCAGGGCCATCTAGGGCTCCAGGAGGGGGGCCGCACGGCCCCCCTCCCAACATTTACATAGCTGTGGGAAGGTGGTGGTCCCTGGGGCCGGGGGTCCGCAACGGACCCCGGCATTAACATAATTAGTGCCCTGGGGAGATGGTGGTCCCTGGGTCAGTGTGGGGGGGGCTTGAGCACCCCCACACTTACTTTTTATAATAGCCCCGGGGAGGTGGTCCCCAGGGCTTGGGGGGGCCCTGAGGGCCCCCCGCCCATAATTAAATAATGCCCCGGGGAGGTGGCATCCCCGGGGCTATATTTAATTATAAATATATATAGGAAAAGCATTTTTTGTTTTGCCAATAACATTGGCACCACTTGGTGAATCTTCACAAACTTTTCCAACAAAGGTGTCAAAGTAGGTTCTATGTGTTATGAAAGTTTGGGGTGATCCGTGCAGTGGGGACTGAGAAATAGGGGTGTGAAAAAGGGTGCAGTTGTAATGTTAATTCCTATAGGAATGCATTGTTGAACCTACAGCTCGAACCGCTGGACGGAATTACACCAAATTTGGCAGAAAGGTAGATGTTGTCACACAGATTGTGCTTTTTGTTGTTTGGTGCAAATCCGTCCAGTAGTTTTCTTAGAAATTTAAGCTGAAAATTATATATATATCTCTGGTTGCGGATATTTCACGGTGGTTTCGTGATTAATTGCGGCTGCACGCGCCTTCGGGAATGCTGTGCTTGGCAGGACGCAACCTGAACAGACAGTTGCAGCTGCCATTTTATCGTTTGGGAACGGTTTCCGGGGCAGAAAATTTGTGTGAAAGCTAACATAAGGGGTCAGGGTGGAGATACTATGACCCCATGTTTGAGAAATGGGTGTGTTAGTGATGCAAGTTATGTGTTCAAAATTGATTTATTTAATCACGTGTGATATTCGCGATGACGACTCATTTGCTAGTGCAGCCCCCTGTGTACCATCAAGTGGACATCGCAAATATTGCAACGTCATTGTGAATATTGGTGAAAATATAAAACAATATACATATTTGTACACACTCGCCGGTCACTGTCACTCACTCATGCATGCGCTCACAAATTCACTCAGACACTTATACACCCATTCACGTACCCACTCACACACTTATGCATCCAGCCACATACCCACTCAGAAACTCATGCACTCACTCACATACCCAATCAGGTACTCATGCACCCACTTACAGACTCACTCGGAGAGTAATGCACCCATGTAAAGACCCACTCAGAGACTCATGCACCTACTTAGTGACTCAGTCATAAACTCATGCGTACAGTCTCATACACGCTTAGAGACTCCTACACCCACTCACAGACCCACATGGGCACTTATGCACCCACTCACAGACTCACTCAGATACTCATGCACCCACTTGCAGACTCACTCAGAGAGTCACACACCCATGTACAGACCCACTCAGAGACTCATGCACCTACTCAGAGACCCACTCATAGACTCATGCATACAGTCTCATACCCACTTAAAGACTCTTACACCCACTCACAGACCCACCTGGGCACTCATGCACCCACTCACAACCTCACTCATAGACTCATGCATGCACCCATTTACTCACCCACTCAGAGACTTATGCTCTCACTCACAGACCCATTAAGACACTCATACACCCACTCACAGATCCACTCAGACACTGATACATCCACTCACAGACCCACTCAGACACTCACACACCCATACAGTCACTCACAGAGCCACTCATAGACCCACTCAGAGACTTATGCACCCAGTCAGTTATACCTTCAGAGACTCATGTACCCACTCACAGTTGCACTCAGAGACCCATGCACCCACTGACAGAACCACTTAGACACTCACGCTGCCAGTCATAGACCCACTGAGAGACTCATGCACTCACTCACAGATCCACTCAGACACTCATGCACCCACTCACTCATCCACTCACACACCCACTTAGACACTCATGTATACATTCACAGATCCAGTCAGACAGGCATATACTCACTTACAAACTCACTCAGAGAGTCACGTACCCATGTACAGACACACTCAGAGACGCAAGCACCTACTTAGAGACCCACTCATAAACTCATGCGTACAGTCTCATACCCATGGTGCATCAGTCTATCAATACTTCTGAACAAAATGCGTGACTGCCTCAGTGCATCTATGAGTGGGTGCATCAGTGTCACAGTGGATCTGTGATTGGTTGTGTAAGTCTTGCAATCAATCTGTGAGTAGGTACATGAGTACCTTTGTGCATTTGTAAGTAAGTATATGACTGTCTGACTGGATCTGTGAATGTATACATGAGTGTCTACGTGGGTGTGTGAGTGTATGAGTGAGTGGGTGCATGAGTGTCTGAGTGGATCAGTGAGTGAGTGCATGAGTCTCTCAGTGGGTCTATGACTAGCAGCATGAGTGTCTGAGTGGTTCTGTCAGTGGGTGCGTGGGTCTCTTTCATGCACTCACAGACCCACCTGGGCACCCATGCACACACTCTCAGACCCACTCAGATACTCATACACCCACTTACAGACTCACTCAGAGACTCATGCATCTACTTAGAGACCCACTCATAGACTAAACACATTACTATCTAAATGACTGTATAATAGCATGTACAACTCCCTTAATATCTCTATAACACAGTGCATAACTTTTTCAGTGTAATCTATGACTAATGCACTGTCTCATAGATTCCCTGAAATACTTATACAGTGAATGAAAGACTTACTGATACAGTGATGCATGCGTACAGTATCATACCCACTTAGAGACTCTTACATCCACTCACAGACCTACCTGGGCACTCATGCACCCACTCACAGACCCACTCAGATACTCATGCACCCACTTACAGATTCACTCAGAAAGTTATGCACCCATTCTCTTAAATATACTGTAGAATGTGTCTATATATATGTTTTACACTTTGCACAAACTACGCGCTCTTCGCGACTACCGACGTCACTGCAACGAACTCGGTAGTCGAGAATATAATTTTTTTTTGTAAAGATGGTTTTCTCCTAAAGTGATCACAGAAAGAAAAGTTAAAACAATATCTTACCAAATATTATTTAGACTTGAATTTTATTTAAAAAATGTCTAAGTTTATTTTTTAGTATGTGAAATACATTTGCTGATCACAGATTCTCCACAGTAAATTAAACAATGTTGTGCCGACACAAATTCTTAAAACTAAAACCAGTTATTAATGTACTTTCTGATAAACACATTCCAAATCAGTGATATATAATATAAATATAATATACAATATTCAATTATAGAAAGAAAATACAAAAATCTTAGAGGCTCGCTTACAAAACAATTAAGAAATAGAATTAAAAAAGCCTTAGAAATTCATTTAAAAAACTGAAGGTTACAGGGATATCATGTTAGGAATTAGCATTTAAAAAAACCTTAGAAATTTACTGAAAAAAACAAAGGTTATGGGACTGTTATAGTTAGGAAATAGAATTTAAAAAAACGTAGAAATTCAATGAAAAAAACCAAAGGTTACAGCGATGTTATAGCTAGGCTGGCATTTCACTCATACAGAACCTTAGAAATTCAGCAGTTATCGTTAGCTGAGCTAACTATAACTCACGCCCCCGCAATGCACTGTTTATGACCTCACATATTACATCACTCATGACATGGTCAGTGACATCACTGATGGCATTTATGACGACATCCCAAATGACATCACTCATGACATCATCCACAGAATCTCTGATGCACCCACTCACACCCCAATATAAGCTTTCATACACCCACTCCAATTTCAACACTACCATTCTCAAAACCATTGACACACCCATACCAGTACTTACACACCCACTCACTGATTCATAGGTCTGCATACACATCCACTCAGTCACCCATACAGCCACTTGTACACCAACTCACTCACTAATACAGCCACCGATATATCATACAGCCACTCACACACTGTCAGTCACTCATTGCGCTACTCACACACCTACTCACTCACCTTTAGAGTCAATCAGACAGCTGTTTACTCACCTATACAGTTATACACACACCCACTCACTTATTCATACAGATACTAACACATACTCACCAATACAGCCCATCACACACACACTCACTAACCCATCCAGCCACTATCACAATCCCTCACTCACTTATATACTCCAACGCTCACCTATACTGCCTTTTACATATCCACTTACTCACCCATATACCACTGACACATCCATTCACTCACTGACACAGCCATACACACACTCAGTCACTTATGCAGCCCTTCTCTTACACACTCAGTAACCCATGCACCTACTGACTCACCCACTCACTCAGTCATGCAGGCAGCCACACACCCTCTCACCCACCCACACACATATTCATACACCCATACAGGTACTCAGACAACCAATCAATCACCCATACACCCACTCTTGAAACCACTCACCAACCCATACAGCCACTTAGACACCATCTGACAGACTGAAACAGACATTCAGACAACCTAGTCAGTGACCCATAGATTCACTGAGACACCTAATCACTCACTTATACAGTTAGTCACGCACCTACTGAATCATCGATACAGGCACTCATATACCCACTGATTCATCAATACACTTTGGAATATATATTTAACACTCATAAACATTTTAAAAACACTCACAGTCACTGGATGATGTCATCAGTGATGTCATCAGGGATGTCATTTGAGAGGTCATCAGTGATGTCATCATTGATGTCAATGACCATGTCATGAGTGATGTAATATGTGAGATCATAAACATCAGATTGTGTGAATTATTGAAATATACATTTTATTCAAAATATTGGCGATTTTTGGAGATAGATGATAGATCTGCTTTATACATATTGATATGGTTACCCGCTGATAAAGCCAATAGGCTCACTTTTTATATTTTGGTGTTTTGATTATTTGACAAAGTCAATAGTCTGCCTGAGTGCGGTGAGGATCTGTGAGACCAACCGCATGCTGTGCATGCCAGAAGGTTGTGCATGGCTTAGTGTTGGCTGCTATGAGGTCCTGTGGCAAACCCATAGCTGCACACAGGGGGTTGTCTGCCTGCAGTGGATTGGCCACAGGGCCTGGCCTTGAGGCCAATCTCCTGCTGCGTATGGCCGAAGGAAGGGAGGTGGTTACCCGCTGGTGGTTGGTCACAGGTCATGGCCATAGGCCAGACCTTGGGGCCAACCCCCCACATGGCCAAAGGCCGCTCATGGCAGTGAGTTGGCTTTATGTATAGTGATAAGATATTGCTTTACTTTAAAAAGACCATAGACATTCATTGAAAAAACAAAGGTTAAAGTGACTTTATAGTTAGGTGAACATTTCAGAGACTACGTCATGTTTTAAGCTAGAAAAAAACACTGAAATTCACGAGTTATGGTTATCTCTAGTAACTATAACTCATGCCCTAAAGTAACTTTAACTCGTGCCCTCTAATTACCCCACATATTACATCACTCATGACATGCTCTATAACACCATTGATAACATCACTACAATGTTTGAAATAACATCACTGATGACAAGACTGTGTATTGCGGGGTTGCACGTTATAGTTACTCGGCATGAGTTATAGCTACTAGAGATAACTATAACTGGTGAATTGCAATGTTATTTTAGGTTTAATGCATTACGTTGTCACTGAAATGTTCACCTAACTATAACGTTGCTTTAACCTTTGGTTTTTCCAAGTGAATATATATAAATATGAATAACAATATCTAAAAGTCAGATTGCAAGGGTTTCCAACATATACTTTCTCCCAAGGCTCCCAAAGGTACACGAAAACCTACGAAGACCACCAGGGAGACAATTATTAGCTGTTTAGTAGCTTTGTTAAAAAACACCGCAAGATTTCTGGACTGTTTCTCTATCCATATGTGACCAGTTTACCATTGTATATAAGGGAAACATCTGGTTTTCTAAACAGTAGGGAAAGTGTTGGATAGCGGATGACAAGTTACATCAGGATTACATTAGCTGTGGTTTCATATACGTCAATTAACCATGACCAAGGTTGCCATTATTTTCTGAGAGCTAGGCCTGTTGAATACTTGTAGCACACACAGATGATTATTCAAATGCCCCAGTACCTTTTAATTTGATGGCAAATTCTATCTGCAAAAACAGGGAACGCCATGTGGACCTTCTTTTCCCCTCCATGCAAATTTATTTAGGGAATGATGGGAGAAGGAGGTCGCCTGGACAGAAAGAAATGATGGTTTCATGGAACATATTGTCATTTGGACACAATTTATTGACAACTTGTTCATTTTGATGGAAGGAAATGAGACCAGTTTAGAAGAGTATATACAGGCCCTCAGTGATATTATCTGAATCTTATATTTGCAAAACCATGCAGTAAGCAGCATATAGAATTCGTGGATGTCAGCCTGGATGTGAAGAGAGACTCGCTGAATTCAATAATTCACAAAAAAGGCACAGCTGCAAACTCCATTCTTCATGCAAACAGCGGACATCCAAAGACACTACAGTTGTACATCCAGATGTTAAGGGCTCGGAGGGTTTGTTCCACAGAGGAAAGTTTTGAGAATGAAGCCACGAAGATGATGAACAGGTTTATTCTCCGTAGATATCCGATCAATGTTCTGAATGATGCCCTAATGAGAGTAAGGACAAGAGATAGGGATTCCCTGTTATATCAGGATGTGAACAATACATTGAAGTTAAATATGAGGGGTAAATTATGTGACAATAATGTAGAATGTTTATGGAATACAATCTGACACACTTGGAAATAAAAAAGAATTAAAAGAAATTGGCACAGACTTGAAACTGAAAAGCATCTGCAGAAATTTATGAGTACACATCCCAACATTACTTATTGGAGAACAGCAACAATGGGTGACATTTTGACACACAATTTCTGTGAGCCTGGTAAAAACTCCATGGATTGGCTAAGAGAACAAGGAAAGGGCTTTGTGAAGTGTGATGCCTGCAACGTGTGTACAATTGGCCAAAACAAAAAAAGAGTGTAAAGGTTTTGAGATCCGAAGGATTAAGATGTAAGAGAGAATAACTGTGACACATAGTTTATAGTGTGTGTTCTTGAATGTGATTGTGTGAAATTATATACCCTTTACAGGTGATGGCTGGGGAAGCGGCGCACACTCAATACTGGTACAGTCAAAGTCCGTAGTCAATTTCACAAATATGCTGGTTGGTGCTAAGGAGGAGGGAGAGCCACCAAATCTTCCTCAATTGGAGACGTAAGAAAACTTCTCCTCAACTTGTTCAAGATATCTCCAAGCACTCAAAATCAAGAAAAGTATAGCTGTGTGTTGAAGCATCCAGTGCCTTTTATTCAGACATCAGGCTTTCTTTCAGGAATTACAATCCGTCATATAAATCATTCCATGACATCACAACAGCTCCTTGTTTTGCCAACACGTGTTTCGTCCGTTAAATATAACTGGACTTCATCAGGGCAGCTATATCGTTGCTGACGTCCAATTCAGTTTAAGGAGTAAATTTAATATTGAGATTGGAGTCCATGGATAGCATGCCACTGGTCTGATACCAGAGAGAGTAAGAGAAAGCTTTTTTGAAATATACATATATATACAGTTATATACAAGTCCCCATGCTGCTAGACAATCACAACCTGAGCTCCTGTCGGACTCACTGGAGCCTCTCGCTCCTGCAGGACTCACAAGAGCCTCTCGCTCCCACAGTAATCGTAGGAGCCCGTTGCTTTATCAGGAGCAAGTTGGTCAACAGGAAAAAAGTCCCCTCGGCTAATCAGATCACTCTATTATTTGAAGTTGCATGATCATGGGACTCTTGTGAGTCTCTTGCAAACCCAAACATCCATATGTACTAATAGTTTTAACTTTAATTTCTCATAAACTACTGAAAAGATTTACACTCAATTACAAAAAGCATGCTTTCCGCATAAAGATTTAGCTTTCTTCCAACTTTGGTGTAATTCCATTCAGGCATTTTGACAGTAGGACTGTTCAAAAATCCCTATAGAAATTGCAAGGCAAAATTAAGTTGTGCCCCCCCCCCTTTTTCTCAGCCCCCACTTGATGGATGACCATGAAACTTTCAGGGAAGGAGCCGAGGTGACTGCCCTTTTTTATTGGAAAGGTTTGTGAAGATTTGTCAAGCGGCACCAAAATGTATTAGCAAACAAATAAATCCCTTTCCAGTGGTAACTTGGTCCTAATTCTAACTAGCCAGTAGCCGTCACCACTTGATAGTTATAGTTAGGAGATAGTGTTCCCTCTAGACAGCCCCAAACACAGGAAGGTGAGGCTCATCTGCATTCTGAGCACTCATCTCCATTCTGATGAGTCTTCCTGGGCAGGAAGGGGGCTAGGTGGCTCACACTTACATCTGAATAGGCTGTGTCCTGTCCTCATACAAAGCACTGATCTACCCCAACGGTAGCTTGACAGACAGGACTGTGCTGAAAGGGATCCTTGTGCACTTCAGAGAGTTCTTTTGAAGTCACCCCCTACATCAAAGGCATTTTTCTGTATAAGTACTGGATCTCTGACCCCCACAAATCAGACACTTCTGTATCGTGAACCGAACCTATGTCAGAAGGCCTACTGTACTGCTTAAATGATTTGACTGGACTGCTTTCTGGAAAGAATGTTTTTCTGCATGTTGCCTTGCTGCCTGCTGCTCCCTGACTCTGGTGGAAGGAGAGCTGAACTCTGCCTTCCCTCCAAGTGATCTCCAAGGGCTTGCTGGCTTGCCTCCTGTTCTTCTGAAGTCTCAGGGACACAAAAGACTTCCTACAATTCTGCTGGCGCTGCTGGACTCTGCTGTTTGTCAGTCCAGCCCTTGCCTGAGGTGTCCCCACCAAGTAGTTCTTGGCCTCAGTAGTGGGTTCTGCAGCTGCTTTCATCATCTACAGCTCCTGGGCCCCTCAAATCAAGCTTTTGGGCTCTTCGCGACCACAAAAGGGCCTGTTCGTACTGGGACTGTGCCGCTCGAAGAATCAGCGCAAATGACCACTGTATAGTGTCCTCAGAGAGCAAGCATCGCCACCTGCGACCACGAGGCACCGTCTGCCATCCACTACCCCTGGCTGAATCGTCGTGCCTACAGGAACATCAGTGGCGACACTCTACCTGCTCCCGACGACCGTCTTCCCTACGAACGGGGCACCTCGCTCAGCCTGAGAAGGTAAAACGTCAGTGGGACCTGTTTGTAACTGTATCCAATCTGCACTCCATCACAGTCGGCCTGACCTTTGGATTTACCCCGGTCCAGCGTGACCTATAGTAACCTTTTAGCATAAGTGACTTCTAAGCTCTGCTTTTGGTTTATTCCTTGAAAATTCATAACTCTGGTTCTACTTATTGCATTTTTGTCATTTTGGTCTTGTTTTATTTATAAAAAATATAATCTTTATTTGTAACACTGTAAGGAGTAATTTTGTGGTGTATTTGTTGTATTACTATGTGTGTATGTTGCACAAATACTTAACACATTGCCTTTGCCATTTCTAACTGTCTGTGAGTGGGTGTATGAGTTTTCTTAATTGGGGTCTGAATCCGCGGATCCCCTGTGGATTCTCAACCGGGGACGTGCTGAGTGCCGCGGTGGAGACGCTGATCCTTGCATGCCAAAAATAAAACGTTTTGGACAATTTCTTGGCCATTGGCCATGAGTGGCCCCTCACAGACCCCTCCATCAGTTCCATGGGGTCAGGATACTTCTATCTGGGAAACCATGTCCCAATTCACAATATGTCTCCTGCAACTTTTCTCTCAGGTTGCGGCCAGCCAATCACGGCATTGCTGTTGGAGCGTGGATCCACGAATGCTCTGCTGTGGATCTGCTTCTCTAGATATGTATAAATCTTTTTTCTATAATAACTCCAAAACTACTCGAAAGATTCACACCAAATTACAAAAAGCATTCTTTCTGGACCAACATCTAGCTTTCTGACAAATATGGTTATATTCTGTTCAACGTTTGGTCTGTAGTTGTGTCTAAAATCCCTATCGGAAATTGCATGGGAACAATGCGTTTTGGGACCCCCTTTTTCTCGCCCCCCCTCGATGAATCACCTGAAACTTTCTAGACAGCAGCTAAAGTGAGTGGCCAACTAGTTTTGAAACGTATGTGCCATTTAGTAAAATAGTCCCAAAGTTATAAGCAAAACTCTTTTCTTATGGAAACTAGGTCCTAACCATAACTACCTAGTGGTGACGGCAGGTAGGTAATATATTCACGGAAATAAACAAAGGTTAAAGTGGAGTTTTATATATATCAATAAAAGGGGGGAGGGAGCACACTGTCTGGCATACCATCACACAAAGGACGAGCATGTTGCTACTCCTATACGAGTAAGCATCATACTTGTCCTTCTTCAATGTTCTCATGTGCCTGCGCTTGTGAACTCACTTACATCTGCATGCAGCACTGAACACTGTGCCCTGTCTGCCTGTGCTCAAACCGCCTCTTACTTCCACAGAGAATGAGACACGCCAGAGGCTGCTGTGCACCGTCAAGAAAGAGGTGGGTGCCCAGGGTAGTGGAAGTAAGGTGTACACGCCCACGGGTACTGCACATCTGGTATATGTACAACGGCATACACATGCAAATAGCATGCCAATGTTCACAGGTGGAAGGCAGCAAGTAAAAGTAGTTTGTGGACATCCATGAGTACAGAGAGCATGTATGGAAGTGGAGTGGGGTAGGTTCCCATTTACAGGCAGCGCCTGAGAAACAACATGTTTGCATGCTCACCGTACATGGCTTGTGTACATACGTCTCTTTTATCTCTTTATTTAGCTGTTTTCATGTCATTCTTAGTGTCACCCTAGTTAAGAAGGAAACATCCCTCTGCTCCGATGGGTGGGTGTGTGAATTTGGATTATTCATACTGTATTACTGAGGTGAGATTCGGATCCCAAAGCTAAGTTCGATCTTTATCACAGATACAGTGCAGAGTGAGACTCCTGAGCAGTGGGTGATCTGCACACGTGCATTGTGTATTTTGTCTGGTATAGGCCAGCGGTGGGTCAGCTGCAGACTGGTGTTTGGGCAGGCTTTGTTGTTAATGACAGCTTCAGAGTCCAGACTCCAGGGTGGGGAGAATATGAAAACACCCTCTCTCACGCCGTTGCAGCAATCTAGACGAAGGGACAGTGAGAAGTGGACGACATTGGTAGGTGTCCTAGGCTAGTGAAAAGACAGCCCTGGTGAGGCGGGCTCGCTCAGCCTGAAGCCCTGACCTAGGCCCGTAATACAAAGTTTCACCTGTTGTCAAGGAGCCTGCAGGTCTGCTCCCTGAGGAATGAGTAAGCTACTGCGGTTTACCTTGCTCAGGCGGAGTCAGAAGCTGGTGCCAGCAGTTCAATGCAACCTTGGGGTAGCTCTTTAAAAGTGCGTTTTTCAGTAACTCCGTGAAACTCTGCTGAGTGAAACTCTGCAAGCTCCACCCATACCTATTTAGAACTCTCCGTTGTGCAGAGTATGCTTGGGATAATTGCTAGAACTTTCTCAGATAAGCAAACTCAAATATCGCTCATATCAATTTTAACACACTTGCAGGTACATGCATCAACCATTTTTGCGAGCGCAAACGGTGCGATTCGCAAAAATCGGCCGTTTGCGCCCGCAAAAATGGCATTTGCGATGCATCATTGTTCAGGCACTCGCAATTTGAGAATTCGCAATTAATTGCGAGTTCTCAAATTGCGATAGCATTTAAGGAATAGCATTTTGCGATTCCTTAAATGCAATGCAAGAACCACTATGAAGTAGCGATTTCACTATTAGGGGCTTAAATTACCATGAAGTTGAACTTGATGGTAATTTGTAAAACTTTGAAAAATGCACTAAAGTGCATTTTTCAAAGTTGTAGGTTGCACACACACATGTCCTTGGGACATGTGTGTGCGCAACATTTGTGCACAGATCAATTTCAGGGTGCAACAGGGTGTCCTTTGACACCTTTGCACCTTGAATAGATAGTGCAATTTGCGAGTACCAATTGGTACTCGCAAATTGCGCATGTACTTTCCCATTCATTCCTATGGGCCTGTAGGCCCATAGGAATGAATGTGAAGCCATTCCTTATTTGCGACTCGCAATTTGCGACTCGCAAATAAGGAATGTGTAGGAATCGCTATTTGTATAGCGATTCCTACATGCATAGGCTTTTGCGAGTCCTTAATTGCGATTCCTTAATAATCACAATTAAGGACTCGCAAAATCCTACCTTGATGCATGTGCCTGTTAGAGAATTATGTTCCATAGATCCAGCAAATGTCTTTCAGTACTTCAGTCACACATTTGAAGCCATACTTAGCTTCATCTGCAGCAAAACAAAATCCTCCACTTAGCAAGGTTGTTAACTACTTTTCTAGGAAGTAATAACAAGGAAGAGGAATCCATACCTATGAATGAAGGAGAAAATGCTATGGACCAGGAGTCAGTAGTCACTTGATTGATTTAGATAGTCCAATAGTACAACTTAATGAATAGCAGATTCATATTTTCAGGAGCATCACAGCATCCGTTGATGATGGAATTCTGCACGAGAAATCGGAACATACCTGCAACACAGTCAAGTCTACACTTCTCCATATTAGTGGTCAGGCAGGCACTGGGAAAATATTCCTTATATAACTATTTATAGCTTATGTTAACAAAAAGACAAATTGTAATACCACCAAGTGGTCTGGCTGATCACACAATATAAAAGGTATATCTTTCCATTGTCTAATAATGTTGCCATTTGAGAATGGCAACAAACTGGAATACAACACGTTATATGGTGATTCTTTTCTTGAAGTTCACTGAGTTCTTAGGAAATTCAGGGCTCTTAATTTTGACGAAGTATGCCTGGTTTCAAACTTGATTGTAGCCTCCAAACATCTGAGAATGCACGAAATTCTCAAAACAGACTATGAAACAATATTTGAAGGAAAACATGTCATAGTGTTTGGTGACCTGCTTAAGCACGCTTCACTGAAAGGACAGCCAGTGTTCAAGTTACTGCATGGGCAAACATGGATCTTTTTAGTTAGTACTGGAAATGTCAATCCATGGTCAAATTTCCACTATGCTGAACTAACAAGAACTATGAGACAGGCTGAAGATCAAAAGTATGGCACTATGTGAAAAGACATTAGAATATGTGTAGTAAGTGCAGAAGCTAAAATGCCACTGAAAAATGGAACATCAGCTGTTATGTTTCCAGGCACAAATTCCAATTGCAATGGAGGAGCAGCAGAAAACTTATAAAGAAATTGTATGCATTATTCCAATGTTGGATGTGGGTGCACAGTTTAACACAGAAGTGTTACACCTGCAGAAACAGGAAATCATTCAGCCTAAGGTAATAGGTAAGCTGGAACATGCATCTATCAATGATTAACCTTACTGCGGTGTATAAAAGGGGCGAAGAAACCTGATGAGTTAGAAAAGTGAGTTTTGTGTACAGCTGGTTTAGAAAAAAATCTTTAAGTCTCTATAAAAATTCCAGAATAATTTGACATCGTAATTTGAGTGTAGAGCAGAGTCTAGTAAATGGAGAGATGAAAATATGGTACCTATTTATCACATAATCCAACAGAAGTGGCTTTGAATCAGTTTTGGTAAGTTTGATCAGATAGAGGGAGCTAAAATATAGAAATATAGGTAGATGTACTGCCTGATTCCTACTAGTGAAAGACCTGTATGTACACAGAGAACAATTTCCACTGTGCTTAGCTTATGCTGTCACCGCATATAAATCTCAAGATTTAAGAGTCTGATTTATAATTTGGAGGGCCCCCTCTCTGCCAGGGCAATGGAGCAAATTACTCATTTGCCCTGATGGAGGTGCTGCCTGCCAAATTTAGAAATGTCCATTCCCCAGCTGTCAATATATTGTAAGTTTGGCATATGAGACTGTTAGAAATTGAGTTACTGGTTGACTGGGGCATGAGCCCTGGCCAAGCAGCATCCACAATCCTAGTCAGGGTAAGGCACAAGCAAACCCAAAATTAACCTGTGTTCAACCCCCTGGTAGCTTGTCACGGAGCAGTCAGGCTTAACTTAGAGGCAATGTGTAAAGTATTTGTGCAACACTTCAAACAGTGAAACAGTGAAGATACAACACACAAAAAGGTCCCACACCAGGTTAGAAATATAGAGCTTCATTTAATAAATTAAAGAAAACCACAACAACAAAAATCCAATTAGTAGAATTGGAGACATTGAATGTTAATATTTTTAGAGTAAATAGCGCCAAAGAGCATAAAGCGCCAACTGTGGATATCTGGTCACGCTGGACTGGGATAAAGTCACAAGTTCAGGATGAGCGCAAGGGAGCATAGGCAAGCTACAGGGACCCAGTTGGTCTGCTGATTAAAGTACCTTAAGTCCTAGGTTGCAGAGCGTTGTGTGGATCCGGTGTGAAGATGTGCCGCACAGCCGAGGTGATGCATCAGTTCCGAGAAGCAGTGAGGCTGCGGTGCGAGGACTTGTTACGTTGAGCATCCCGTCGATGGGGCTTGCGATGCGGAGTCCGTTGTTGGGGATGTGGTGCACAGTTGGGGCGATGCGTCGGTACCAAAGAGCTGTGAGGCTGCAAAGCGAAGTCTGGCCTCGTTGTCGGGGCTGCTGTCGACGAGAGATGCATGGGCCTGCGCTGGGGGTGAGTGGCACAGCGGTGGTTCTGATGCAGCGTCAGACTGCGATGTGGGTATTTTATGGGGGTTCAGATACATGCAGTGCGGTGATGTGGCGGTTTTGCTTAGGCTTGTGCTGTACAGCAGAGGATCAGAGTTGGTTTTGCTGGATCCGCAGAAGCTGGCAGAGCACCTTAGGCCCTCTTCCAAAGATCCAGGACTCGGGTGGCACAACTTATCAGGAAAGACTCACAGATGGCAGAATCCTGGTGCAGTTGCAAGGTTGTTGGAAGCCTGTTATGTCCTTGAGGCTTCAGATCAGGAGGCCAGCCAACTAGCCCCTGGAGTCACTCTGGGTTCTTGGTTCAAGTGATGCAGGTTCAGTCCTTCTTACCCAGGCAAGAGGGCAGCAGTTCAGCATAGCGGGGGCACAGTTTCTTTCAGAGCAGCTGTCCAGCAGAGTGGCAGTCCTTGTAGAAATACAGCAGTCCATCTCCCTGGCAGATTATCCACAGTTCCAGAAGTGTACCGAAGTGGTGAGGTCTGATGTCCTTTTCTAAGCACAATTGTGCCCTTGAAGTGGGGAGAAGCTTCTAGAGGCATACCTTTGAAGTGCACAGATGCCCTGCCTTCCCTGCGCTGGTTGCAGACTAACTACAAGGGGTATGCAGCCCTTTGTGTGGAGACAGGACACATCCTATTTAGGTGTGAAAGGGACTGGGCCCAGCTTCTCTCTCCCATTCTGCTAGTGATGATCCATCCAGTCACACATAAGCTCCCATTGTGTGTGGCTGTCTAGGAGGAATACACAAAGTCCAACTGCCAACTACACTCAGTCATGTGAGTAGAGACAGGCTGCAGGCATCAAATGGCTAAGGCAAGAAAATGCCAACATTCTAAAAGTGGCATTTTCAGAATTTGTATTTAAAATCCGACTGCACCATAAGTTAGGATTTTAAATTAGGATTCCAGAGACATCAAACATGAAACAATTATCTCTTCCCATTTGGAAATTATACTTATAAAATGTAATAAGAAAATTCCAGTGTTAACCTATGGGAGAGATAGGCCTTGCAGTAGTGAAAAATAAATTCAAGACTTTTTCCCTACCAGGACATGTAAAACTTTAAAGTACATGTTAAATTGTTTAAATACACTGCACACTGCCCTTGGGGCTGTCCAGAGCCTACCCTAGGGGTGAGATATGTATTAAAAAGGAAGGTTTGGGCCTGGCAAAGGGTTTATTTTGAGAGGTCAAAATGGCAGTTTAAACTGCATACACAAGCTCTGCAATGGCATGCCTGAGACATGTTTGAGGGGCTACTTAAGTTGGTGACACAATCAGTGCTGCAGGTCCACTAGCAGCATTTATTTTACAGGCCCTGGGCACATGTAGTTTACTAGAGACTTATAAGTACATTAAATATACCAATTGGGTACAAGCCAAACTTACAAAGTTGTTTTTATGTCCATAAAGAAAATCCCAAAGCTGGATTTTCTTTTTGAAAATAAAAGAAGCAATGTCCCCCCCCACACCTTCCACCATGGAAGTTGCCTCCCATGGCGAGGGGGGCATTGAGCACTTTTAATGCACCCTACTACCAGGTTTTTTTCTGGCGATGACGGCTTTAGAAAAGTCTGTATGTCCGTCCATCTAAATTAGGTGGCCAGATGTACAACCAAATGTCTGATGGCCTTTACTCCATCAGGCCGATGAAGGGATTTGACCACGGCATAGACGGAGTAGTCTCTGCCGTCATCAAACCTATGGTCCACCTGACTCTAAATAGGGCTGGCGAACCTTTATGTTGGCTGGGAGGGAATTCCATCATCGTTGTTACAGAGTTCCCTCTCCACCATCATATAAATCAAGCCCAAAGCCTGGATGCAGCAATGGTAAACACAGGGAAAAGGTATTTAAGGAAGCGATGTCTTATGTTGCACTGTTACATTTGAGGTTATTTTCTGGACTGTAATTGTTGATTTTGATGAGAACAAGGTAAACGCTGACATCTCATGGTCATGTCTTGCAAAGTACAATAGATTGGAAAGTTTGCATTTCTTATCTGGGTTAATACCCAATATCTCAAAAACCTGAAATCTTTAGCAAACAGGTGTCTGATAAAATTGGTGTAGATAAAAAAGCACAAAAGTAGCAGAGGAAGAAAACAGTCAATGGAAAAAGCAAAATCTAACTATAATCCACTCTACTGAGAACAGTGCACGCAAAGATAGACACACCTCAATCAGCAACTGGTATTTGTAATACTGCTGATTTGTATATGAGAGGCGCGCAGTTTCCTTTAAAATTGCAAGAGGATGTCCAGGAATTTGTTATGGTTATACTAGAAATACAAGAAAATTAAAATATTCCAATTGATCAATTCTTTGGAATCAGCTATGTCTGGGAATGTGAATTTGTGAATTGGCACCATTCTTCCAGGATTAGCATTGTTTCAGAAAGATGTGTGTATTTGAATATACCAAGTTGCAAATCATTTGGTGTGCTACGCAAAACAACACATGTCCAAACTGTGGAACAAAACCACTGAAAACAAAAAAAAAAGCTTTACTTAGTTGTATTAGCAATTACATTTTACTTTTTTGCAAACAATCTAATACATGTTGTCCTAAATTGTGGGTCGTATTTTGAGGAATTTTGAATATAAATTACATTGCATCGAAATCTAAAGAATAGTGCTATATGTCAAAAATGTGTAAAACCAACATTTTTCTTTTGCAGAGTATACAGAAAGAAATTGTAACAACATGTTATACATGGTTATACATAGTTATTTTATAAGCACAGAAAACATTGTTCTAAAACTATACTCATAAAATTGTGTAATTGTGGTCAAATACTTCCTTTTAAAAAGTATGACAATGAAAAGATAACAAGGTACAAGAAGATCTGTGAGATACCAACAGAAAGGATGCTATTAGATGGACTACAACTGATAGATGAGCAAAATGTCAGTAGCCTGTTGTTAAACAGGCAATGCAATTTCTCATTTCAACTGCATGCTGTAAATAGAGTGCATTATATATCATAACAATATACACAACAGGAGCAGTACATGCTACCTTTAAAAGGTGATTTAGTCAGGTGTCTAATACCTCTCATACTGTGACTATCATAAGAGCAAAGTGGGATGGTGCATATGGCTACTGGACAAAAGTTGGCCTTTTGTTCTATACCATTACCTTTTGCTTGATTTATTGATATATATTACTATTAAAGACCCATTAATAGCTGATATAACACCAGACACAAAAGTGGTCAAACGTCTATAGTTTATTTGGGGACAGTATTTTGAGCTTCATGAGTATTTTCTTTAAGTTTAAAAAAAAAGTTAATTCAAGAGAGAGAAAAGAAAACACAATAAAATACAGTTACATAATATGAAATAAGAACATATAGTCATAAATGAAGTCATGTTTACAATGTCGATAAGGAGAGGGAGGAAGGGTAAAGGAATGTATAAGGATATAAACAAGGTCTGGTAACTTATCTAGGTTTTCAACAATATAATTATATTAAACATGCATAAATATTCATGAATACAGAATATGGAATGTCAAGGAGGTTTCAAAACATCTTGTTCTGAGGTATTGCGTGCATAGGAGAGTCTAGCTTGAAGATCAATAAACTTTGTAATTGGGGGCCATAATTGTAAGCGTTTTGCGGCAAGGGAAACAGGATATACATAAGCTGTATCTAGTCTGTGATTATGGCAAACTGCATACCACCAAGCTTGAAACAATAGTTTAGAAAAGTCCTTCCAATGTTTAGTAATTTGTTGAAAAGCTACCCCTAAAAGCAGATCCAAAATTTGTACATTTAATGAACAATTACTCCAGTCATCTGACAAGGCGCCTAAAAAAATATTGGCAATGGAGAAGGGTATTGTAGAGTCAAATATAAGGGTAATTTGATCCCAAACACGTTTCCAGAATTCATGAACATAAGGGCAAGTAAAAAGTATGTGTTTTAAATCAGCATATATTAGGGAACAGGACCAGCAAGTATCAGATTTATCAGCATTCATCCTATGTAGAGTTGTGGGAGAGAGAAGTAATCTATTATATATAAAGAAGAGTGTCTGTGTAGTGTTCGCTGCTCTAGAGGTTTTTCTCAATTTGAGCCAGATTTTATTCCATAAGTGAATGGACCAATCTGCATCTAAATCTTGTTCCCAGTCCAACTCTACCTTAGTTTTATCTCTAGTGACATTTGATTTCCGTAAGTAAGCGTATATGGTGGATGCTTTGGGGCATGTGCTGAGAAAAGTACGAGTTTGATTGGTAATAGCAAGAGAAGAAATAGGAGTAGGGTTAGCTTTATCAAAAGCCAGACTCAAAGCATTATGCAATAATTGGTACTTATTCCTAAAGTAGAAAGGGAAATTAAATAAAGAACGAGCATGTGTCAGCTCTTGTCAGCTCTGACGATACCTCGGAGTTGGTACGATGCAAAAAAGGGGTCCACCTCTTGATCGTCTCAATTCTGTTTGCTATTATAGCACAGAAGGTTGATATGATCAAGCGAGGGAAGGAAAGGATGGGGACAGCAGGGAGGGAGACCTGGAAGGTGAAGAAGAAACAATTAGTACTAAGTCCCATTATAGAAACATACCAATACCAAAGACCATGCTATACCTTCTGTTTATGTACCTGTAAAGGAAAAGAAAGCACCTTCTTCTAGTATTCTTAGAACGACAGACTAATATAGATGGCTCCAAGAACAATAGTATCAACTGTGAATCTGAATAACAAAGATGAAGTTACTATCAACTCTATTGCGACTTCTATAGATTCAACGTTATGCCACTTCATTTCATACCCACCATTAAATGTGCCTTTTTGAACATCACAGGGGATGGCATCACCAATCCCTTATAGACCCCTGTTATAATAATGCATAAATAATAACATAAATGATTCATTGCATAATCAGGGTTTATAGCAGACCATATCCAGGATTCCTTGGATTCATTAGCATTCCTCAGGTAGGTAAATGATATCACAGTAAACGAAATAAACATGTGTCATAAATGCCAAAAGAATATGCAATGGTTATCTTCTTTGAACAATAGGGACTCCTGTAATGATTCCCGCCGTTTCTTTCACGGCTATGTTAATCGAACAATGTAATTAGCTCAATCATGCCGGTTCTCAACCCGGCTTCGGCATGCAGCAAAGGATCCAAAAACCAGGCCGTTTCTAAACACGGCTTCATCAGTGTTGTAATACTCAAGTGCCAGTAAATAAGCCGTTTCCCTCACAGTTGGGATCACCAGACTGCCCAAGGCAATTACTCAAGCTCCGCAAACTCCACTGACTGAATGGGAGGAGAGAAGCGCTGAAAACCTCCAACAGAAGTCGCAGCCTACCTGCGATAATAAGACCAACAGCAAGAGTTTCTGTAAGTAATCAAAACCGGTGCCATAGCACCCTTACCATACCGGAGAGAGGGAGGGAGCACTCCGCTTCCGAACATACGACTTCACGCTAGCAGTAGGAATAATCTGCAGCATCTCTCCGAACCGGCAATGTTTAAATGCCCGCCCCTTCCGGAAGTACGTCCTCCTGGTGCAACCTCTGCCCTGGAAGTGCTACTGGGCATGCTGGGAGCTGTAGTTCGTTGTTTCCAACGAGAACACGATTTGGACCTGGCAACGTTCCGCATAGGTAGGAAGAATCGTAACAGCATGAGGAAAAGGTATAACCTTGTTATTGTGAAATAACTGATTTACCCATATTAGACCTTTTTGTCTCCATGCTTTCCAATAGATGGGCTTACCCTTGATCATTATGAGTTTGTTGTGCCATATGATGGATTTCAGTAATGTTTCAATGTCCATGGACTTATCTAATAAGATTGCATCTAATAATTTGTTTGTGTGTTTAACAATGGGAGTGGATAGCTGTTGGGGTTTCTGAGTAAATGACAGATATTCTTGAAAAGAAAAAGGAGTAAGGTACAATTGTTCAAGCATGACCCAAAGTGGAGACCCCGGTAAGGGCCCCAATAACCACCTAGAGGATTGACGTAATATAAATGCTTTGTGATAATTAGGAAAGTCAGGAAAATTGACTCCTCCTTCTAGTTTTGGACGTGTGAGTTTTGAGACTGACATACAGGCTTTTTTATTATTCCAGAGAAAGGAGGATAACAAGGAGTTGATATTTTTAAAAAAGCTGTGAGGTATAGCAGCTGGTATGTTAGAAATAGTGTAAAGAACTATAGAGGATAATATCATCTTGATTGTGTCTAATCGCCCCCACCAAGAAAGATATAGAGGGTGCCATTTATCTATCAAAGCAGATATTTTTAATGAGAAGTTATCTATATTAATGGAAATTGATGTTTTTATTGATGAAGTGAAGTACATACCAAGATATTTTATATGCTGGGGGTTCCATTTAAAATTGGATATTTTAAAATCATCTTTAAAAGTAAATTTAGCTAAGGGTAATATCTCACATATGTAATTATTTAATCTATAGCCAGAGACAGAGGAGTATGCTGCCACTTTTTGTAGGAATGTAGGAAGGGAAAAATATGGTTACAAGAGAAATAATAAAATATCATCTGTGTAAGCCGGCAATTTAATTTGTACCTTATCAGATGCAAAGCCATAAATATTCGAGTTTTGGGGGATTCTAGATAAAAAAGTTCTAAAGCTAGATTAAACAGAAAAGGGGATAAGGGACATCTCTGCCGAACACCTCTTCCCAAATTAAAGTATGAAGAAGTAAGGCCATTAGCAAAAATTGCCGCTCTATGGTTTGAGTATAAGAGAGATATTAAACTTACAATTTTTGGGCCAAAACCAAACCATATAAGTATTGAAAAAATAAAAGGCCAGTATCCCCTATCGAACGCCTTTTCCGCATCTAGTGCAATAGCGGCCATAGAATCGGATTCATGAGAGGTTTTGGAAAGTATGTAAAAAAAAACGAGTGTTATCTGCAAGGAAGCATCCCTTGACAAAAGCAGACTGTTCTTTACCAAGAAGGCCAGGGAGAAAGGATTCCAACCTCAAGGCCAAGGTCTTGGAAAAAATCTTATAGTCGATATTTACTAAAGAAATGGGTCTGTAATTTCTACAAAAATAAGGGTCTTTATCCTCTTTGGGTATGAGGCATATCAGGGCTTCCAAAAAGGATCCAGAAGAAGTACCTGCGTGTGAAAAAGAGGCTATAAGGTTGTTTAACTTGGGGAGAAGTAAATGTGAAAAGTGTATAAAAAACTCTACAGTAAAACCATCAGGTCCTTGGGCCTTATCTTTTTTAAGTGTTTGTAGTGCAGTATGTATCTACTTTGATGAAATATCAAGCTCCAATGAGTCAAAGTTCAGATGTATGTCAAAAGATTTTTCGATGGAAGAAAGGTAGACTGAAATGTCATCATTTGTAGGAGAGGACTCCGGTGTGTATAGGGATTCATAAAATTGATAAAATTCTTGTAGAATTTCGGGGTCCTTATATTTAGGTAATTGTTGATCATCAATTATCGACTCAATGTTGAGTTTGCGTTTTTTAACCTTGAGATAATTGGCCAGTATTTTGTCCACCATAAAACTTTGCATTGGATTTCAGCAGATATAATGAAGCATTGTCAGGAGACTCCTTATTAAACTTAAGTTTAGTTGCTATGAGTTCAGATAAACATTCTTTTGATTTGGTAGTATGGTAGGAATGCTCCAATCTCTTTATTTTTGCACAAAGATGTGTGGCGCATTTACGGGCAGTATGTCGTTTCCTAGAAATGTAGTTAATAATGAAATCAAGGGCCGCTGCTTTAAAAGCATCCCATATTGTATGAAAGGGCAGGTATTCAGTTTCGTTAAAAAGAAAATATTCTTCAAAAAAAGAGGTAAAAGAGCAGGTAAATATAGGATCAAGTAGCAGCGAGTTATTGAAACGCCATCGCCTGGAGACATTTGGCTTGCTAAGTATGTCTAATGAGATATAAACGGGAGCATGGTCAGATATTAATATAGAGCCAATTTCTGCAGATTGTATGGATTGAGAAATAAAAATATGATCAATGCATGACTGTGTCTGATGCGCCGGGGAAAAGTATGTATATTCTCTTAGAGTGGGAATACATAATCTCAATCTCCAAGCATCTATTAATTTTCTTTGCTGAGTGGATTGCAAAAATAATTTATGAGCTTTAGTTGGTATGAAGGAAGACAAGGAATTGCAATCAATGAAGGGATCTACGATTTGATTGCAATCTCCCGCTAAAATGAGATTGTCATGGGGACATTGTAACAGTTTCTTTGTGAGGTGAGACCAAAAAGGGAATCACCAATGGTTGGTGCATAGATATTGAATAAGGAGAGTGGAACTTTCCCAATCAGCAATTCGGTAAACAGCCAACGACCCACATTATCAGTTTCCTGAGACACAAGTTTAACACAAAGAGATTTGCGACATAGCGTGATAACACCATTTCTTTTACCATCACCTGGAGAGAAAAAGACTGCACCTACCCAATCTCTCTTCAATTTTAAGGATTCGGTCTCTGTAAGATGTGATTCTTGGATCAATGCTATGTCAGCTTTCAATTTAGCTAAATGTGTTAAAACACGTTGTCTTTTGATCGCAGAATTTAAGCCTCATACATTCCAAGAAATAAAATTCAGTGACATATATTATTCATTAAAAAGACAAAATGAAGTAAACCAGACAAAATATAGACTTGATAAAACATAGACCACAACGTCATGTATTATAAAAGAGACCATATATGCGTAAAATATTTCTTCTATTTCTGTTTTCCAAATCTTCAACTTGCTTCTGCAAAGAAGAGACTTGCGATTGAAGAGTACTCACTTTGCTGTCAGTTATACCATACGAGGAAACATTTTGTTCCACTGCCTGAAGACACTCATCCATTTGGGACCACCTCTAGGTAAGAAATTGGAGTTTAGTGTTAGTTTCCTCCATAAAGGGTCGCAAAGCATGAATTTCTGCAAGTAAGAGATCCAACGAGGCAGGAGATGGGGATTTTGCAGGAGATAGTGGGTCTTTTTTCAGATGTTTTGTAGAAGCCTTTCCAGAATTCGCCGGAATAGTTGCTGCGGTTGCCGTATTTGATGGTACGCCATTTTTTGGCTGAGGAGTTGAAGAGGATTGCATTGCGGCAAATTTTGAGAAAACTGTGGAATTCTTGATAAATCTGCATGCTGTGGACAAGGTGGCGGAGCTTGGTCTTCTTATTCTTCCCATAGGCAGTGCAAACAATCAATAAAATAAGACCAACTCTTTTATGAGAGCTATAGGTTGTGGAAATGCCTGAACTAGAGGAAGAAATCTGGTTAAATGCGGCAGATAAGTGACAAAAATGAAAGTCCAACGTCAAATGGCTGACAGACTGCTTAGAGCGTCAGAAAAAAGAAACAGGCAGGATAAAAGCTCAATATAAAAATTATGGTGAGTATGTACCTTTAAGAAGGTTGCTGTTTTCAGGCATCTTTCCCTTGAGATAATAATGGGTAAATTGGAGCGTGCCTCCTCAGCGCTGTATTACGAAGATACGGAGCAACCGCATTACAAAATGGCAGCGCACCTGAGGGCAATGGAAACAATTGAAAAAACACCGCTTCCTTACTTGCAGCAAGCTGCACACTTCACCAGGCGGGCGCTGAGTGCTTCCCCATGCCAGACCTACACGTTGGCTCTGCAATAGGTCACGGAGTCCGTAAAAAAAGATTGCCGACCTGCACCGCCTCCTCGCGGATCACGAAGTAGCCGCCATCTTCTTTGGGCGTCAAGCCACACCCCCTCGAGCTTCATGAGTATTAATCAAGCAGAAAACATATGCTAAGCTTCACACATACGTTTGCTATATGCTGCTAAAGTGTATGCGCAATGTTATTAAGAACAACAGAAGGTAACAGAGAAAGAACACCATATCATAGTAGATATAGGGGTAAAGTTACAAACATTTTGTGCTTGGTTAGCGTCATAAAAGTCATGCTAACCAGCACAAAATGTTTTTTCCTAATTTACTTTCCAGTGCAAAACTTGTTTTGAAAGTAATGCGAAGCAGCACGAAGCACTGCTTTGCGTTACTTAGAGCCAAGGACGCGTTACGTGGGTGGTACATGCGTGCTCACATACAACCACACATGCCTTTTGACAAAACCCTATCTACAAACAATGGTATACAGGGTTTAGTGCCAAAAGTTAACACCATTTGAAAGGGGGCGTTAAAAGGAGAAATGTTTTTATTTCTCCTTTCTTTTCTGACTTTGCATGTGTCCTGCATTGTGCAGCACACATACAAAGTAGGTACAATTTTAAAGTGTGTCTAAGCATAGTATTTTGTATTGGAAGGAAACCCTTCCAGTACAAAACCTATGGTAGACTCAGGCACACACACTTGCACTATGGCAGAAAGGTGTGTGCCTGGTGCACGGCAGTTAAAATCTGCGCCGGCGCTAGGGAGGAGAGAGCCATTTATGTGCAGATATGGCGCTCTCCTGCTCTCTCCCTGTCACACAACACACCGCACCATTTTTGGCTGCTGCGCTGCGTTCCGTGACTGTTTCGAAAATCTCTGCCATAGTGTTTACCTGCTCTCTTCCTCTCATGTGACATGCCCTAGCAACCACAGTTGCTTTGCTGCATTGGACGAGAAATTAATTTCTATGCCCCATAGTCTCTGTCAACAGAATTAAATATTGAGACTCATATGTACTAACACTTTGTGCCAGGTTTGTTTTACTTTTCTAACACAAACCCAGCACAAAGTCTTTTGCAGGGATTTACATTTTCAGGGAAATCGCGATGAGCCCTTTCTTTCAATGGAATAAGAAGGGCTCAAGTCCCGCTGTTGGGTGGCAAGGACATGTGGAGTAAAAGAATCTCAAGCTTGGACATTTTGGAGGTCTGTAGAAAATATAGGGGCATATTAGCAAGACCCACGTTAAAATTATCGCCGTTTTAGCGGCAGGAAACTGCCGCTAAAACGGCGATAATGGGCTTGCTAATATGCGTTATAGAATTCCAATTGAAGCCCAGTTAGATGTGCAGGACATCTAACCTGGGCTTCTATTGGAATTCCATAACGCATATTAGCAAGCCCATTATCGCCGTTTTAGCGGCAGTTTCCTGCCGCTAAAACGGCGATAATTTTAACGTGGGTCTTGCTAATATGCCCCATAGACTCCCTCTCATCTTCATGCCGTCTCCGTTTCGCCACATTGAACTGCTAGGAATAACATGCATTTAGATGTTGATGCATCCCAGAAGTACCAAATTAGTATTTTTTCCCAGTCCCATGACTATACTCTTTCTTACACAACTTGTAGGTGACTAATTCGACCTAGACTTTCTTTTCTCCTGTTGGTATAGAGATGACCTACCACACAATAGACTTGGGAGTGATCTCTGCTCTTCTTGGTCTCCTTCAGCTGCTGTGTTGAAAAACTTTGTGAAAGTAGTAATCTCACAAAAAATTAGAAAATCTGGGAAACAAATACAAGGCAGTGCCTAAGATCTGTACACAATCAAGTGCACATCTCTAATGAACGTAATAAGGTGGTAACTACTTCAAAATAAATTGAGGCAGTCGTAAGAACCAATCTGAAGTAGTTTTCGTGTGAATCATTGGCACTGCTGTACCATTTTAAGTTACCACAATTACATTTTTAGGTACATTTGAAACGCAGAAATGATAATAAAAACGACAAAAATCTTTTAGTTATTTGGTCCTGTTGGGAAACCCCTATGCTAAAACCTGAAAGAATTTGACTCCTTCATAATAAAAAAACCTTTTTTTAAACGTGCTACAGTACTTTTTTAGTACTGTGGTACAGGAAAAGGAAGTAAAGGCCTTTTGAGAGTAACGAGGCATACTATCACTGTCTCTGTGGGCCCAGCAAAAGTGCCTAGGGACCAAAAAGACATTAAAAAAATAAAAAATAATGCAGCAAACTGATTGGCCACTCAATGTACAGTATTAAATAAATAAGACCACAACCTTTTTAAAAAAAAAGCTCAAAGGAATTTCCCAAACACCATTAGCACACTGGTGATTTGCAGAGAGAGATTTCTTTGCCGACAATCCAGTCCATCATGGCCGATAACCCAAGTCCATCATGGCCTCGAATTTCGAGAGCAACAGCCACTTACTACACCATCCGCTGTCCATCCTACACCTGGGATATCACAGGAGGAGGATGTGATAATACTGCCATCAGCAGCAGCACAACCCACTTGCTCCGACAGGCAATCGGTCATCTGGAAATTCTTTTAATTTCCAGGAGAGCGGAAAAAAAAATGACCAGGAAGATACATGCACCTTGTGCAAAAAGGTGCTTCATAGGCCAGAACTCCATGGGTGCATGCGGGATGTGGAAGCCCCTGGGGACTAGGTACCCTAACCACGGAGCTCATGCAGACATTGGAAAGAACACAACAGGGAGCAGAAGGCGATGAAACTTCACCAGTGGAAGTACTGTGTCAACAAAAATAACACAAAGATTTGTACATAAAACATAAGAAATGAAAGAATTATTACAAAAATATTTTAAACATTTTAAAGTTACAAAATAAAATGTTAAAAAAATCAAAATATTTAAACCCAAACAAAGTCAAAGCACCTTTAAAAACAACACAAAAATACCAAATTGGCTAGAGGCAAAGCTTTATGTCCAATCTCCTCTGCACACAACTGGACAGTATGTGAAGAGCGCGTCAGGTTGGATGCTTGTTCAGGGTTGGACACAGGGCCTTCCCGGAGGCCAGGCTATGCACTCAACGCCCACTGCATGTGGCTGTGAACAATGCACAATGGGGTTGGCTGTCTGATGAAGGTGCTGAATTTAGAGTATTATCAAACAACTTAGAAATTCACTGAGAAAAAACAAAGGTTAAAGTGACATTATAGTTAGCTATGATGCAAAGATCTTGATATTTGTTAAAAAATAAACACATAATTTTCACCAAAAAAACAAAGGTTAAAGTGACATAGCTAGATGTTGAAATAACACCAGAACTTATGTTTAAAAAAGCAAAATGTCACAGACATCTGCCAGTTAAAGTTCAGTGAGATAGCTGTAACTTGTGCCTACGTTATGCACTGCTTATCACTTCAGATATTAAATCACTCATGACCTGTTAAATGACATCATTGATGACATCACTGATGACTTCACTAGTAACATCATCTATAATACCGCTGTTCACATTACTCTAGAAACAATTAGATCATTTTAAGAAAGGAAATAAGTAGCAAAGGACCTACGATCATATACAGCATAGAATTACTGTGAGTACACATCTGTATGTGTATAGACACAGTGTTGCCCCAGAGCCAAGTCTGGTTCATTATGCCAAAATTTACATGGTTCACAGTTTAAATACCCATAAAGTTTTGAGTGCAAATTGTACTCTATGTGAAAGAAGGTAACGACTGAGTGGACTGGATTGGGTTGCAGAGGCATGTTTCACATAGATTGTGGCTTCAATCTAAAGCCTGTTGCCAAAATGTGTGAGAAAAGCTTAAGTTTCAGCTTACAATAGACTATTCACCTTTGGATGCCTGGGCACATGCCAATTTTTAAATAGTTGTCTAACAGTGCTATGGATTATTCTATATAAAAAGGAGGTTTATAAGGTGTGTGGGAAAGATTTTGTTTGCATGGAATTATTGTTTGGACTGATGCTGTCCACTCCCAGTGTAAGTGCTGTGACCCCCCTAAAACATTGTAAAATTGGGTAACTCCTAATTGACACTATAACTCCACAGTAAGGCCATAGTAAAGGATGCAAAAAAATAAACCAATGGCATGAAAAAGTTAAAAGTCATCTGTGGACTGCAGAACAACACAATAAAATCATAGACCTCCTATATATGGGTTTAGGCAAGCTATTGGAATACTTCAAGCACCATGTTTAATGTTTATTAAAATTCCAATTCAATGATGATGTAGAATTTATAAGAAATATTTAGGAAAAGTGGCTTTCACCTTTCGGAGCGTCCAGTAGGCTAAATAGCATTAGCCTGCTCTCACAATGCCCTGCCAGTGCTTCTCGTTAATGTAGTTTGAAAACATTTTCCAGAGAAGGAACAACGGGTCCAGAAAGACATGGATGTAAGGTATGTGACAGATATAAGCTCAGGAATGATAGCTGGGGAGGGTACAGGAGCTTCATTAACTTGAAAGGGACTATGGTGAGGCCTGTCTATTCATAGGTGAGTGTAAAGGGAGACCTGAGGAAGATAAGCATTTTGCTCCTAAGGCCCTCCATAGCTGCCATGGCACCAGCCAGTTGTAGGGGCAGCTTGTGCCAAAGCCAGTTTGGTATAAATGAAGAGGAGGGAACTGCTCATTTTCCTAAACACACTCATTTCAGGAACACAAGCTCCCTTTTCAGTAGAAAGATTCTGTCATGGTGGATTTGTCGCAGAACAGTGCACTGTGGCATGCATATTTTGCAGAAGGCAAACAGGATACAGAAAAAAGTCTGAAGTGAATTACATCATATTTGACACAAAGGTAGAGCGAAAAACAGCTTTTACAACACAGCATTTACCACTCAATGCCTTTACCACACAATGCTATTTCATTGTAAAGGCATGCATGGTACAGGCATATGCATGGAAAGACCTGCATGGTAAAGGCAATGCATGGGCATTGCATGGTATAAGCTGCGTGGTGATGGCATTGTGTGGTACCCTTACCCTAATCCCTAATGCCCTTAGCCTAACACACATATATATATGGGATTATGGTAAGGGCATTTTTGGGATTTAGGGGAAGGTAAGAGTATTGGGTGGTAGGGCATTTTTAGGGTTTACGGGTGAGTAAGGGTATTGGGTGGTAAGGGTGATTTTAGGGTTTAGGGGTGGGCAAGGGTATTGGATTGTAAGAGTATTTTAAGGGTTTAGCTTTGGGTAAGGGTATTGGGTGGTAAGGGTATAGTTACGATTTAGGGGTGGGTGAGTTTATGGGTCTATAAGGGAATATATATATATATATATATGTATATAAATATATACACACATATATATATATATTCTCTGAAAAAAACAAAGATTACAGGGACGTTATAGTTAGGCTCAGGTTTCACTCGTACAAAACCAGTGAAATTCTGCAGTTATAGTTACCTGAGCTGAGTATAACTTACGCCCCGCACTGCACTGCTTATGACCTCACATATGACATCTCAAATGACATCACTGATGACATCATCCAGTGAGTGTAAGTATTTTGTAAGAGTTTATGAGTGTTAAATATTCATACTAAGGTACTACAAAAGTTAAATTATTATACTATGTGTACAACTAATGAGTGACAGTACTTTTAATATATATTATATGAGTGGCTGTGTGACTGTATGTATCCTTGTGTGTATGGGTGAGTGAATGGCTGTAAGGGTTATAATTGGGTGTGTAAGTGCTGTGTGGATGAGTAAGATGCTGTGTGAGTGGCTGTATTGGTGAGTGAGTGGGTGTGTCAGTGGCTGTATGGGTGAGTGAGTGGCAGTGTGAGTGGCTCTATGGGTGGGTAAGTGGGTGTGTAGTGACTGTATGGGTGAGTGAGTGGGTGTCTGAATGGCTGTATGAGTGAGTGACTGGGTGTGTAAGTGGCTGTATGGGTGAGTAAGTGGCTGTTTGAGTAGGTGTTTGCTTAAGTGAGTAGTTATGTGAGTGGCTGTATTGGAGAGTAAGTGCCTGTGTGAATGCCTGTATGGGTGAGTAAGCAGATGTGTGAGTGATTGTATGGATGTGTGGATGGGTATGTAAGTGGTTGTGTGGGTGTGTGAGGGCTTGTATGGGTGGGTGAGTGAGTGGCTGTGGTGAGAGGCTGATTAGGTGAGTTAGTGGGAACCCTCAGCATCCAAGTGGACTTTATCCCCCAACCAGTAATGCACCAGGAGTGGCATTTGCAGATTGGTGGAGAAAGGGGGTGGGGTCTCCAACCAGCTCTCAGCAATCGCACTCTGTGGGACTTACTTTAAAAAAAAAAATGTAAATCCGTATTTGTAAAGCGCGAACTACTCACCCTTATGGGTCTCAAGGCGCTGGGGGCCGTTGTGGAAATTAAGTGAGCTATTGCCCAGAGTCACATGGTGCTGAGCTGAGCTGCCGCCGGGGATCAAACCGTGAGCCCTGTGATTCGAAGTCAGCTGCCCTGGCCGCTGCACCACACCTCTCCACTTTAGGTAACAGGAGGGCTTGTTGGCCCCAAAGGACCCTCCCCAGTCTCCATTAAAACACATTGGGCCTGTCTCCGAATTTGACCTCTGCACTCAGCCGCTCCTATGCCGCTGGTGAAGCAGACTTTGTGCTTACCTGAACCTTGCCCTCTGCTGATCTTAAACCCTGAAGACTGGAACTGTAAGCTGGGTAATTACCAGTAAAACTGCATTGCTGTTTTCCTCCAGAGGATAACATTGAACTGTTTGAAAATTGCACCGTGTCGCCTTTTAAAGACGAAACTATTTTTTCCTGAAAAACGTACTTATCTTTTTGCGAAGATCTTGGTCTTAAAATAAAACTCAAACAAAGCTTATATTTATAAAATTGGTGTGAATCTCCTTTTTGAGTCGTGTGTCAGTTATTGATCAAAGTGTGTGAAATAAATGTCTCACACTCCTCTGTGTTAGGCGTATGGCTGCTCACCTACACTACCATTAATAGAGCACTTTGGGTATACATTGAGCCCTGTACACTTATGTGGAATCTCTGGACTTTGTGCACAGTATAACCATCTAGTGGTATACCATATAAAGAGCCAGCTTCCTACATTTTTTCACAGAGATCCTTTTGTTACCACAGTTGATAAGATACAACCCTAATATAAAATAGTGACTGTTATGAACTGTCATCAAAGAGCTGCATGCAAACTGCATTAAATAGGTTAGGACGTTCTGTTTTTTTCCCCAGTCTTTCATTATCTATTCCTAATTTTGCGGAAAAGTATTTGTCTGGGTAGATATACTTTCCTTGTTAGTAAAGTCAGCCTTTACTAGTGCTTTAAAACAAATGCAATGTATGTGAGAGAGGGGCTATAGAGAGATGAGGGGCACTTTTGCCAGGTGGTCGCGAGGGGATCCGAGGAGGTGATCATGGGGCAGGAGGTACCAAAAATGGTTGTCGCACCACACCAACAGCTCTAAAGCTGGCCCTGGTTCTGCAACATATGCACAGAACCCCTCAACTTGTATTAGAAATGTGAATGGTAATGGTAGAGCATGGCCTCCTCTTTAATATTTTCCCTTTTGTTTGACCAGTCCGTTTCACCTGCCAGCCAGATGGAGCTGAGAAATGTTGGAAGGAAAATAAATAAAGAGCGCCATAAAGTGTATGTCATACTCGCTCATCCTCGGCTGGCTCGCTTCACCACAGCTCCCAGTCCTGCTGTGACACAGGACAGTCTGGAGCCAAGTACTGATGCAGGTACTTGTGAACCACTGGTCTAGGAGAGAAGGGTGTGGCGAGCACATGCACAGGGTAGTGGGACTGCCCATGGCAGCAGCAGGCTGTGATGCAGGATGGTGAGGAGGCAGAAGAGGCACAGGAACTGCCAAACAGAAAGGGTTAGACATGGCAGAGGAGGATGAGCCAAGCATCAGGTGCTGCCCACCTGATTCTTGGGCTCTTACTGGAACCAGGAAACGCCATGCTCACACTGGCCGTTTTCTTGTGCACAATGTCAGGCTTGTATACCAACATCTAGCAATGTGTACCAGCATGACTGTTGAGAAAACGAAGCATGACACAGGAATCAATAGAAAGTATGTTTATTCACTGCTCACACCTCCAAGTCACCTCACACAATGCCAGCATTCTAACCAACGAAGTAAGGAGATGGGGGCGGTTGACAATACCGTACCAGGGATTGATATTGTACTTACACCTAAGGGCGTCGGGGGCTATTCCGTCCATTATGGATTTTGTCCGGACACCTTGGGAGAGCGTGTGTTTTTCTGTTTCAGTAGCGGCTAGTGCAAGCACGACATTCTAGTACCATCTGGCACTAACGCTACCATACCTGCACTTGGCACCGTGACCTCAGGCATGTTAATGAGGAGATTGATTTTAAGTAACCCACATGGATCTATCCAGGCTGGAGACTCAGTAACGTGGCACATGACCTTCTAACCACTATGAATGTCTCCCTTTGGATTTGTCTCCCCCAGAGTGTGACTACAGGGGGTCTCTCCTTGTCTCTCGCCAGTTCGAACAATGTTTTAGAGAAAACTCGGTAAGTGACTAGACATTATGTAACCTTCTGATTTGAGTGAGAGATGCAATATATAGTACATACGCTCAGTGATCTTAGTTTACTACTCCAGTAGGTAAACCTATACTAGTTGCATATTATGTAGCAACGTTTGGCTATCCCGAATCTAGGATTTTGCTCTGGGTAATACACCCGAGCTGTGGTGGATTGACAATTGTAGAAACGTTATAGTAAGCAAAACTACGAGAGGGAATGAATTCTAGTGACCTCTACTTTTTATGTTTCCTTTTCTCTTTTCTCTTCCATATAGTATTACGGGAGAGTGTTACTTAGGGGATACCTCTGTGCAGGAACAAATTGTTCTGGCACATCTGCACTTCAGGAAACGAGGTGACCTAGATCCTGGGACCGGTAAGGTCCTGACGAAGGCCGTCGTGACCCTGCACTATGGGCACATAATAATGGCTGAAACATGTCGACAAATTGGCAGTAAGGAGGGGTGTAAGGAGCTCATAATCTCTTCCAGTCACCACCATCCTTCACGTTTTTAATCCTGGCCGGAGGGTCCAGGAATAAACTTTACGCATTGCGACACCTCCGACCTAGTTTTAATTCACACTGCACTTCCACTTCCGGTGATCCCAGTCAATTTATATTATTCTTTTATGTGTTGAGTCTTGTCTTCCCCTACCCTATTGCTACACCCCAGGCGTTGGGTTGTGCAGGGGTGTACTGAAGCAGCCCTTTGATGAAGCATGTCACACAACTGTGTGTTTGGACACAGAGCACGTGCCACCACACCTAGAGATATTTTACCACCCTCTACTCCTTTGGTGTGTTTAAGCATTCTAACCCCAGCATTCTGAGGCAAGCGCCCGGACATTCCATTATTAGAAGAGCATAGGGGGAACTGGGGAGCAAAAGAAAGAGGGTACCAATGGACAGGGGAGTGATAAATAATAAAGGGAATAATAACTGTGCGGAAGATAAATTATGTTTTACATTTTACTTGTAAGGAGGTTAATTATAACACATGTCCCTCTTTTTAAACAGAAAAATAAAAAACATGCAGATCATATACTAACAATTAACACCATCAGCTTTATGATGGTTAATGGTTGGGTGACAATACAAAAAGTCTAATGAATGGTAGAATATGAAATGGAACTATACAGTAACTCATTCTGTAGTGTAATCCTTGAACCATGCCGGGTTTCTCCTGACTCTTATGGGATTGGGGTTAGTATCACTTGTAACAGTGTGTCTGGACCCTGTTGGTTCCTCAAGGGGCACCTAGATAGTCTGTCCATGCTCCACATTTTGCCATCGTTTAACACTACAACATTCTTTCTCACTTGGGTAATTCTTTTGGGCTCAGAGTGACAACTGTCCTTAAGTCTATAGGATTTTGGGAGTTGTACTATTACCCTGTCTCCAATCCTCCACTCCCTTCTGATAGTACTTTGTTTCTTATTGTAGTGCATGCTGCAGTCTTCTTGGTATTGTTTTACTTGTTTCTCTACTTTGTCTCTTTGGACCCATATAAGTTGCACTCCTCCTCACCAATTAGGCTTTAGTTTGGTACCTGGCACCCTACCTTTGAGTGAATTGAAGGGAGAGACTCATGTGACCGCATTGGGTGCACTGTAGTAAAGCCACAACATGTCTCGCAACGATTTGTCCAATGGAGTTTGTGATGCTGTGGCTAGTTGTAAGTTTTCTTTGATCATCCTTTTAGTTCTCGCAACTAACCCATTTGCTCATGAACAGTACAAAGCTGTGGTCATATGGGTTACAGATAAGCTCTTTAGGAAATCTTTCATCTCCTCAGAGATAAATTGCACTCCATTGTCTGATATTAAGGTATTAGGAATGCCTTCAGTACAAAATGTGTCCATGAGGAACTCAATCATCACCTTAGTAGTAATGGAATGGACCACCCTGGTTACTATCCAATGGAAATGGTAGTCAATTAATACAATCATGTATCTCTCATGCCAATTTGAGTATTTTAGAGGTCCTATTGTACCAACCGCCAACGTATCCCACAGTTTGCTTGGTACTGCTACCGTGGACATCAGGTTTTCCTTACCTTTTTGTCTTGTCACTCTGGGCACATGATAAGCAGTTCTTGGCTGTATTCTCTTAACGAATGTCCATTCCTGGGAACCAGTAATGTGCTCTGGCTTTGCTTTTAGTCCGGCTCCTACCTGGATGCCCTTTGTGTGAAAGTTCAGCTATCCTATCCGATTGCTTCCTGGGTGCTATTAGTTTGTCCCCCCTTTGATTAGTGTTCCTTCAATGTTAAGTTTTTGTCTGACTCCCCCCCCAAAAAAAACCTTGTACATCTTCAGATAATTTGCATTGTTTGTTAGGCCAGCCCTGTACAATTTTGTCTTTCACTCTGGTTAAGGTTTCATCCTCCTCTGTACCTGTTTCCCATTCTTCCTTACTGTTGCCTGCTAACACAACTTATAAAATAGGATTATTATGACCCTCATCATTGGCTTGACAATTTCTTATAGGCATCCTTCAAATGCAATCTGCTGCTAGATTCTTAACTCCTGCGCTGTTTCCATTTTATAGTTGTACCCTTCCAGCCCGAGCACCCATTTGGAAATGCGTGGAGTCGTGTTTTCAATACCTGTGGTGGAAAAAATGTAGGTCAAAGGTTTGTGCTCTGTGCACAGGGTAAAAGGTATACCCCAGAGAAAGTACTTAAAACCTAGGATAGCCCAATAGCAGGCCAAAGCCTCTCTCTCAATAGTAGAATAGTTTTTCTCTGCCCCTTTGAGTGCATGTGATGCAAATGCTACTACTTGCTCTGAATTGTTTACAACTTGTGTTAGGATGGCCCCTAACCCCTTTGTGCTCACATCAGTGGTTAAGATGGTTTTACATCCAACAACAAAATTGCCCAGGGTAGGAGCTGCTACAATTGCGTCCTTAATATTGTCAAATGTGCTCTGTACTTGTTCATTCCATATAAAATGTACTCCTTTTTAGGTCGAGCCTCGAGTAGCGCGCAAGCGCTGCTCTGCGAGACTTTAAGTTAGGGCTTTTGAAAGCTGACCAGACGCTCGTGCGTCATGGCCTTTTCCCTGCGGTTACGCGCGCGGCAGACATCTGTTTTCAATTATCGTGCCCAGACGCGGGCGCGATAATTGGAAACACATGCCGGCCGTGCGGGGAAAGGCCATGACGCACGAGCGTCTGGTCAGCTTTCAAAAGCCCAGGCTGCCGCGCTCGCTCGCCCCCGCTCCTCTCTTGTTTTTATCGTGTTCAACGCAATGATGGGCAAGTTTCCTCTTAGGATCCCCCGAGCAGTAGTGACTGAGAAGAAACTGACCATATCAGGCCCAAGTCCGACAATTGTCAATGCGGACTTCCTGCCCTCTGTAAATATTCCTTCGGGAATACTGCCAAACCAGTCCGATCAAGCAAGGCCTGTATATTTATTAAAACACCAGTCTACTTCCCGCAGTAAAAAGAATAGATTTATCAGCACATTTTGGCTGAAAACCTGTGGCAGGTGCCAAACCAAACTCGAAGAAACCCCCAGCCAGAGGATTGGCTTACAATCACTGATGCAGACGTTTCCGAATGGAAAACGACCTCTTTTGCAAATCTGATCCTAATTAAATATAGTATATTATTAGCTCGCAACATTTTCAGTTGGGATTGAGGCAGAAAATACCAGCAACACAAAATATACGATTACTTGCATGTTACGCCTTCTAACCGCTAGATGGTGCCAGAGCAATATTTTTATTTTTAAATCTGCGCGTTCATGTTAGGAAACACGAGAGCAGGCTTTCACTGCGTTTTATCAAGAGAAGCTGGTAAATGAAACAGTTAGTGGCACAACACGATGCGTCTTTAAAGATAAGCCATATCATATCATTGTACAATGGGATTTTTGGCTGCGGTCGTTCTATAACAGCTCAACCGAAGTGAAAAAGTAGCCATACCAGTGCGATATGAGCCACACGGACATCTACGATTGCAATTTTTTATATTTTCCCTCTCCCCTCCTTACCACTGCCTCTTTTGTTCCTACTTCTTCTATCAACAGTCTCTTTTTCTTTCTCCTAGCCTCTAGACCCTCTCTTTTTCCCATTTCTGATTTTCTACCCTCTTTCTCCACTTTTCTCGACTGCTCCTTTTCTCTCCATTAACCATCTTTCATTCTTCCCTTCTCGTATCCTCCTACCCTCTCGCAATTTTACTGGTTACTCTTCCTTAAACTGCACAAACTTTCCCCATTTTCTTCTCTTCCTGTCCTCAGTTTTCTTCATCTCAAACTTCTTCTTTCTTGTCAATAGTGCCAGAGCTGCTGCTCTCTTCTGCTGCTTCCACGTTTCCTTCTTTTCTTTCCTCTTTCCGCCTCATGGCCTTCTCCTCCCAACCTATTTTCACTCCCCCTCTTCTACTTGAAGTTGATTGGTGTATAGATCCTTTGCCAGAGAAAGAGCTTTATGTATGCCTTTTAATGCATACTATCTTCATTGTAGGCCGAGAGGCTTTGGTTATAACACACATAAAGCGTTTTTTAGATTTTGCCTGGCACACTGCAGCCAACTGGCTTTAGGGCTGCCCTGCAAAGCACATTTCCGTGGCTGAGCCAGACAGACGTCGATGGACAGAGGCGGGCATGGGGCACCCTATGGTAGTGCACTGAGCAGGGGTCTGTGTTGCTGCCCACTGTGCACATGCATAGCTTGCGCAGGTCTTCGTCCCAGCTCCCCCTGCGACAGTTCTCCTGTCCAGCTTACCCGCAGTCCGCCCGCTACCCTCTGCTGCCTGTCTACTTGCTGCCCTCTGTTTGTGCCTCCTCTGCTCGTTTCTTGCTCCGTTTTGCCTTTTCTGGTCATTTTTATGCCCTCTGTTTTGCCTGTTTCTGCTCGGTTCTCTGCTCTCCGTTTTGCCTTTTCTGCTCGTTTTGATGCCCTCTGGCACATAGAACCTAGCTACCCACAGCCAAGAGAATAACATTTACCTTTACATTCCACGTTGTTTTTTATGAATGCTTCTTACTTTTTTAGGTCTCACCTGAGCCAGCGCATGCGCCTGCTCTGGCGAGACATTTAGTGAGTGGGCTTTAAAAAGCCGACCACAGCTTTTTGTGTGGCCTAGAGCGTGCGGTTACGCGCACAGTTACGAGCAGAGGCGCCATCTGTCTTTCTTCTCTCGTCATGGGCACGCGCGCACGCACGCACCACTCGCGTGCTTGTTTTCTGATGTTTATTCTCTCTGGCTTTTCTATTGCTAGCATGTGCCTTCATATGTAGATATATTTATCCACATTGGTAGCAATACTTCTTTTCTTTGAAGAGACAGTCCTTTTCTTTTATCTGGCTTTTGTGTTCCCGTGATCGGAGTTTTCGAGATCTCAATCTGTTTCCTTGTTCTCTACACATTTTTCTCATTGCTTGCTCTTTTAGGCCGAATGCCCTTTCTATTTTGCCTGCTCCTGTCCCCGGTGCTCACGTTGCAGGTGCTCCCGATCCCCACGCTCCTGCTCCCGGTGCAGTTCTCTCTCCCTGAGTTACTCCTTCCAGTGTCTGCTCCCGGTGGTGCGGCTCCAGTGCTCACGGGGACAGGGGGCATGTGCTACCCGGCCTCCTGTCTCTCCTCCCCGGCCTGTCTGAGCGCCTCTCACCGCCAGCAGCAGCACCGCCCCTCCGCCTCCCTCCCCTCTCCCTCCTAATCTCCCAGTTACTTCCCTTAGCCTCAGCGCCCTCCTCTTCATTTTCGTTCTTCCTCCTGTCTGTTATCACCTCTCCCGTCTTGCCTCACCTTTATCCCCGACATCTACAGTCTATTTTTTTCTGTCTCCCTTCAACGTCTGTCCGCAATTTTTCTGCCACTCTTTGTCTCTCCTCACATTTGTCTCTCGTCACTCCCCGGATCCTTCATTGCACCCCTCGTCTATTCCCACTTATCCTCACCCCACATGTCTCTTCTCAGGACACCTATATCCCCTCTCGCCTCCTGACTCTTTTCCTCCTTGTCTTCCAATTTTTCACCGCCCCTCCGCCTCCCTCCCCTCTCCCTCCTAATCTCCCAGTTACTTCCCTTAGACTCGGCGCCCTCCTCTTTATTTTCGTTCTTCCTCCTGTCTGTTATCACCTCTCCCGTCTCGCCTCACCTTTATCCCCGACATCTACAGTCTATTTTTTCTGTCTCCCTTAAACGTCTGTCCGCAATTTTTCCGCCACTCTTTATGTCTCTCCTCACTTTTGTCTCTCGTCACTCCCTGGATCCTTCATTGCACCCCTCGTCTATTCCCACTTATCCTCACCCCACATGTCTCTTCTCAGGACACCTATATCCCCTCTCGCCTCCTAACTCTTTTCCTCCTTGTCTCCCAATTTTTCACGTTTCTCCGCCATTTATCTTCACCTTCCTCCTTTCTCTTTCCCTGTCCCTTTCACGCCTTCTGTCTCTTTTCAACCATCATTTCTCTTTCACTCCTCCTGTCTCTCCTCACCCCTTCCTTCTCTTCCAACTCATGTCTCCCATCATCCCGTTTCCCGTCTCCCTGCACTTCTGTCTCGCATCACTCCTGCGACACGTATGCTTGTTTCCCCTCACTGTCCTGTCTCTGTTCAGTACTCCAGCCTCCCCACCACAGATGTTCATCTTTTTTTTATTTTTTTCACACCTTGTTCGCACCTGTCTCTATTCTGTTCTGTTGCACAACAGAATCAAGGTGTGTTGACTGAAGCATTTCTACAGTCCTTCATGCAACCATGGAGGAACTGACATAGTTTCTGAGTGTTGAGTAAGAGACTTCTCTGCTTCTTACACTGAGGAAAACAAGAAGGTGATGGATGGAAGGCTTGGATTAATCTCAGCCACTGGTAATTACTCTCACATTGTTGCCCACCGTGACACCTCAGACAGGAACCAGCCATATGCAAATTCAGCCTTGGTCCTGCTCCAAAAGTAACTGTCCAGACTAAACTGCCCAGCCTGGTCCCCTCGGAATGAAAACACAAGCAGCCCCACAGCAGTTGTGGCCTCATCGACGAGGTATAGCTTGAGTTGTGTGGCACAAGGTGCAAGGGACCCACGTCTGGGCACACTGGACGCGCTTAGGGCATCACAATGAGGAAAACAAAAAAAATTATAGGGGAGGATGTTTGAGTTAATCTCAACCAGTGCAAATTTCTCCAGGCTGCATTCCAGTCCATCTTTTTTTGTCCACCACAGATGGGCATCAGCCAGTGGCTGGGATTAATGTAATAAACAAACAAATTGCCAATACTGATAAATTCTTATTGAACAATGAATGCCCAAAAGTGCGCAGAGGCAAATCGAAGGCACCTGGGTAGATTCTGTGTCAAGAAAATTTTAATTTGATTTACATCAGAGCAAACACATCTTTTATCATTTAAATGTGGCTCACAGTTTCAATAATACACGCAAAATACATTTCATCACACGAATAATTCTACAACCAAACAAATACCAAAACATTCATGAAACAAATTTCTTAGGTGACATTTAGACAAAAAAATGATAAGACCACATACAACACAAAACAAAAAATGACTAAATATTCATACATAAAAGACAGTGCTTAATAGAGCAACAGTGTTAGAACATCAAACAGTGTAAAATGTTTAAAACAGTCATGTTTCTGCATGAAATATATCAACAAAATGTTTCACTGTAACGTAAGGCAGAAAAACATAACAAAAATGTATGACCACACTTGTTTGGAAAAGGAGAGAAAAAGAGACTGGTCGACGCGTTTCGAACCTCTCATCAATCAATTGGAGGTTCTCCTCAGGACCAAGCACTACAACGAAAAACCACAAAAATTACGATTAAATCTCCGCCCGACCAATGTGTGCCACATTACATGTGCACCAAGTACTAAAAAACGCTTACCTATTACTAAAGATCAGCCGATCTTGGGGATCACTTGAGGAAAGAATGTTTCTAAACCTAAATGAACAGAGAAGCAAAAAGGCTGAAGAAGAAGATTCAGATATATTCAAAAGAATGATTTAGAAGCAACGTCAAAGAAAAGACTATGTGTGTACATAGACTTACCTTTTGACAGGCAGTCAATGTCTCATAAAGTTGTGTCATGGCGGGAGACTGTCTCAATCAATGCAGTCTATCACGGGAAAAATGTCAAGAATTAATATCATTGGGACCTTTCAAAAAAGGAACGTTTTTCCTTAATGTGCTTTGAACAGGCACGTACCTTTTTCGCGTGTACGGCTGGGTTTAAAGATGCTCACAATAATTGATGCAGGTTGGGGGCTCTGAAATGTAAGAAGGAATAGTAGCATTTTAAATGTCTCTAGTGGTATAGCAGCAAGAGTTACAATGCAGTGTTTGGCAAAATGTTCTATGCCTGTAATAATTGTCAAACAGTGCGGCGTGCACGGAGGAAGCCGACAGTGAGTATCCTACATAATACGAGTAAAGCGCGCATTTCTCGCACAGCGAGAGTTGTCAGATCTGTTGAGTCCAATTACCTTATTGCACAAAGTTCCCTGGGAATAGCATCTCTCTCCGGTTCATTCACGATGTGCAGCAGCATTGGCTTGTTGAGTGTAACAGTTCTTCAAGTCCCGAGCGGAATGAAAGCACATCCGGTTTGAACTTTACTCAACATCCGTTTTAGACACTGAGGCATCTGGGAATTGTAGTCTTTATATCATTACGATGTTTAAAGAGTGTAATTGTCTTGTTTAATAGGATAGTCCTTGGATTTCACATCTAAAGGTGGTCATTTTTTACGGTGTTTTTGACTATTTAAGACACACGTGTTTCAACTGGAAACTTATTTGATTCAGGGAAAATGGCAACGAACGCCAATATCAAAAATAATATAAATATCAGATGCATGATGACGCTTGGATGCTAATTCTATTATGTGACAAGAACACTATATGCCATTGATTTTTAAAGGCACACAATTGGCTCAATCTCGCTGGTGTAGCATTATGCCGCTCAATTTGTGTAGTAGTGATGCTCCAACTGGCTACTAAAACAATGGCTATTTTAAAGCCTATAAATTTCAGATAATTCGTTCAACCCATCTGTTGCTGTATTGAATTTAATTATCAGTAGCGCTTCGCGTTGTGTCAGCTTTAAATCCAAGTCACCTCCACGTGGATCTTGTTCTACTTTAGAGATCACTGTCCATTTTAAATCTTTTTCATCATGATTATTGATTCTCCAGTGATTGACCAAAGGAGCTGTTTGAACATTTCTTCTTATACGTGACTTGTGTTGAGTGATCCTTTGTCTCACTTCCTGGTTTGTTTTACCGATGTACAATTTAATACAAGGGCAAACAATGCCATAGACAACGTTACGAGTTTTACAGTTGGAATGCGATTCATGTTTCCAATTTATGTTATTGTGTGAAAATAAAGAGCCTTCCATAGTTGAATCACAACACGTGCACGTCCCACATTTGTGATGTCCCTTAATTGCCGGCAATCCCAAATGGTCTCTCATGGTAGTTTTTACTGTCATCTTTGGTAATGCTGCCCGAACAATATGATTGGAAATACTTTGATCTTTCTTCAATGCAAACAAAGGATTCTGCGAAAAAGATGGATCTAAATTTTCAATCAAATGCCAATTTTGATTGATGATCTTCTTCAAAAAGTTGGAATTGGGACAAAAAGTTGTCACACAAACCATTCTATTTAATGGCTGTTTCACTCTTTTTTGAAGGAGTGTCTCCCTAGGTGTCCACCATGCCCTTTTTAGAGCATTCTTAAGTAAAAAGGGCATGGAAGGCTCTTTATTTTCACACAATAACATAAATTGGAAACATGAATCGCAATCCAACTGTAAAACTCGTAACGTTGTCTATGGCATTGTTTGCCCTTGTATTAAATTGTACATCGGTAAAACAAACCAGGAAGTGAGACAAAGGATCACTCAACACAAGTCACGTATAAGAAGAAATGTTCAAATAGCTCCTTTGGTCAATCACTGGAGAATCAATAATCATGATGAAAAAGATTTAAAATGGACAGTGATCTCTAAAGTAGAACAAGATCCACGTGGAGGTGACTTGGATTTAAAGCTGACACAACGCGAAACGCTACTGATAATTAAATTCAATACAGCAACAGATGGGTTGAACGAATTATCTGAAATTTATAGGCTTTAAAATAGCCATTGTTTTAGTAGCCAGTTGAAGCATCACTACTACACAAATTGAGCGGCATAATGCTACACCAGCGAGATTGAGCCAATTGTGTGCCTTTAAAAATCAATGGCATATAGTGTTCTTGTCACATAATAGAATTAGCATCCAAGCGTCATCATGCATCTGATATTTATATTATTTTTGATATTGGCGTTCGTTGCCATTTTTCCTGAATCAAACAAGTTTCCAGTTGAAACACGTGTGTCTTAAATAGTCAAAAACACAGTAAAAAATGACCACCTTTAGATGTGAAATCCAAGGACTATCCTATTAAACAAGACAATTACACTCTTTAAACATCGTAATGATATAAAGACTACAATTCCCAGATGCCTCAGTGTCTAAAACGGATGTTGAGTAAAGTTCAAACCGGATGTGCTTTCATTCCGCTCGGGACTTGAAGAACCGTTACACTCAACAAGCCAATGCTGCTGCACACCATGAATGAACCGGCGAGAGATGCTATTCCCATGGAACTTTGTGCAATAAGGTAATTGGACTCAACAGATCTGACAACTTTCGCTGTGCGAGAAATGCGCGCTTTACTCGTATTATGTAGGATACTCACTGTCGGCTTCCTCCGTGCACGCCGCACTGTTTGACAATTATTACAGGCATAGAACATTTTGCCAAACACTGCATTGTAACTCTTGCTGCTATACCACTAGAGACATTTAAAATGCTACTATTCCTTCTTACATTTCAGAGCCCCCAACCTGCATCAATTATTGTGAGCATCTTTAAACCCAGCCGTACACGCGAAAAGGTACGTGCCTGTTCAAAGCACATTAAGGAAAAACTTTCCTTTTTGAAAGGTCCCAATGATATTAATTCTTGACATTTTTCCCGTGATAGACTGCATTGATTGAGACAGTCTCCCGCCATGACACAACTTTATGAGACATTGACTGCCTGTCAAAAGGTAAGTCTATGTACACACTTAGGGGCCGATTCCGATCTCGGCCGGTAGGGCTCCGAATCGGATTCGGCTTTACCGGATCCGATTCGGAGCCCTATTTCCCGACCGATTCGTACGCGCGTCCGGGCGAGCGAGTACGATGCGAAATCGCCGACCGACTCGTCCGGGCGTCCCGACCGCTCCGACCGACTCGTTCCCGGGTCTAACCGCACCGACCGACTCGCTCGGACTCGACTCGCACCGCGCAATGGAGACGTTCCCCGGCCGGGTAAGTACGATGCGCGCCGCGAGCAGTCCGACCGAGCCGCGCACTCCGGCTCCAAAGAGCAGTCGGAGCCGTACTTTGGGGGTCCGTGTCGGACCCCCCTGTACGCGTAGCCGCGCGAGTCGCACACTCGCGAGTCGCTTCGCCGCGTACACGCTGTAGGGGGCGCCCTTGTCCGCCTCGCACCCATTGAGTCAATGGGAGCCCGCGTACGCGTTGTACGGCAGGCTCCCATTGACTTCAATGGGAGTCCGACCGAATCGAGTCCGATGGCATACGTGCGCATCGTACTCGTTCGGTCGGGCTGCACGGGTCCGATTCGGTCGGAAATCTCTCCGGGTCCGGCTCGGTCAGAGAGATTTCCGGCCCGAATCGGAATCGGCCCCTTAGTCTTTTCTTTGACGTTGCTTCTAAATCATTCTTTTGAATATATCTGAATCTTCTTCTTCAGCCTTTTTTGCTTCTCTGTTCATTTAGGTTTAGAAACATTCTTTCCTCAAGTGATCCCCAAGATCGGCTGATCTTTAGTAATAGGTAAGCGGTTTTTTAGTACTTGGTGCACATGTAATGTGGCACACATTGGTCGGGCAGAGATTTAATCGTAATTTTTGTGGTTTTTCGTTGTAGTGCTTGCTCCTGAGGAGAACCTCCAATTGATTGATGAGAGGTTCGAAACGCGTCGACCAGTCTCTTTTTCTCTCTTTTTCCAAACAAGTGTGGTCATACATTTTTGTTATGTTTTTCTGCCTTACGTTAAAGTGAAACATTTTGTTGATATATTTCATGCAGAAACATGACTGTTTTAAACATTTTACACTGTTTGATGTTCTAACACTGTTGCTCTATTAAGCACTGTCTTTTATGTATGAATATTTAGTCATTTTTTGTTTTGTGTTGTTTGTGGTCTTATCATTTTTTTGTCTAAATGTCACCTAAGAAATTTGTTTCATGAATGTTTTGGTATTTGTTTGGTTGTAGAATTATTCGTGTGATGAAATGTATTTTGCGTGTATTATTGAAACTGTGAGCCACATTTAAATGATAAAAGATGTGTTTGCTCTGATTTAAATCAAATTAAAATTTTCTTGACACAGAATTTACCCAGGTGCCTTCGATTTGCCTCTGCGCACTTTTGGGCATTCATTGTTCAATTAGAATTTATCAGTATTGGCAATTTGTTTGTTTATTGCTTAGTCGTCTCAGCCTTACTGATTAGAGCCTTACCCTTCTTTGTTACATTTGGGATTAATGTAAGCATTTCACTCGTGATCTTTTTGATTTCTTCACTGCAACGCCCTAAGTGTGACAGGAATATCTAGATGTGGCTCTAGGGCTAACTATGCCATAGAACTCAGGTTATGCATCACTGACGAGGCCTAAGTAGACCTTTGATGTTCAGTTGAGTGCTTCCTGAAGCCGTCCCCTCTCAACCCCCAGCCCTGCATTTGCCTTTGTGACCGTCTTTCTCATTCTATATTTTTCCCTTGTTTTAAAAAAGCGCCTAAGCGAATACTCTCATCTGCCAATTGAGAAAACATGTTCAGGGCATCTCTCAAGTTATTAGTGTAACATTTTATTAAAAAAGGGTAAGCATAGGGCTTTATAAATTTGCAATACTGGGAAGAAGGCACCTCCACCCCTGGGTTGTGGTAGGCTAAATAAAGTACCAGTAGATTTTGATAGTTTTAGCCTGCGGTGTGCCATTTGTAGGGCCCACGAATCAGTAGCAGCAAATGTTAGACCCAAATAAGAACAAGCATTGGCATAGCCAATAGGTCTCGCCTTTGGGAGCTTATAAGTGTTTAGCCATGCAACAGTTGATGTTGTTGCACCAAGCATATTGTGCTGCATAACTAAATACTTATAAGGTCCCAAAAGCGAGACCTATTGGCTATGCCAATGCTTGTTTAAGTAGTTCCTGTAAAAGTTCTGCTTTCTCCGCAAAGTTTCCAACGGACCTGGACATGTATTCAACCAGTCCTAAAAGGATTTGAGTTCGTCTTTATTAGTAGGTGATGGTGCTTCCCTAACCACCTCAATCAAGTCCAACTTAGGTTTTATCCCCTCTTTGGATATCGTGTGGCCAAGATAGTCAACAGATCCTACACCAATTTGGCACTTTTCGAGCTTGAGAGTTAGGCCTGCATCCTTGCGTACAGTCAAAACAGACCTTAAAATGTTGTTATGCACTTCTTCTGTATCCCCATAAATTAAAATATCATCTTGGAAACCAAGAACATTTTTACGGCCCCTTAGAATTTGCATTGAACACCTGCACTGCAGAAGCTAGGCCAAACCGCATTCTACTATACCAGTAATCCCCGAAGGGAGTTATGAAAGACATGTAAGACCTAGAGTCTGAGTGGAGCTCTACTTGGTGATATGCTTGTGACAAATCAATTACACTAAAATAACTGGCATTACCCATGGTACTCAACATTTCATTCAATAAGACTCTATGATAGGTAAGAGTACTCAAAGTCTATATTAATCATGCAAAGGAAACTTTAAAGTTTGTAATGTTACAGTGCTTACATTAGTGATACTGCTTAAAATATTTGTAAGCTCCAGTGTCTGCCCATATATGTTTTGCCTGTAAGCGTGGGAGAGGGTGCTGTAAACACGATGCGACTGCTTTAAATATGGTACTGCGCACTCAGTCAGGCATAGGAGATTTTCTCCAAGCTGTGCCTTTCAGCGTGACAGGCAGGAACACTAAGAGGAACAACCATGCTATGCCTGTAAGCACAGCAGTTACATGGCTGTGCTCGTCAGCGCAGCAAGCAGAACAGAACGGGGCAACAAAACTGAAAAGGCTGTGTCTGTCAGCGCAACAGACTGGAACACCTTGATATGCTGAAACACTCAGCCTGTGCAGTCACCAGACAGAGAACACCGGCACAGCGAGCCACAGGGAGGAGCCAACTCTGTAATGAGCTGTGCCTATCACTGTAAACCTCTGGTTCCACTATGCTGGTGACAGCCTGAGCTGTGCCCGTCAGGGCGACAGGCTCCTTCACAAAGACCGAAAATTCTGTGACTGAAGGAGTGCACCATCGTAGAGAAAGGCGTCAAACAACAAGAACAGTGTAGCAATAAAAGGCAGAAGGAGGGGACTCCTTGAAGATGTGACGGAACTCCCCCTTAGACAAATTGCACAACTCTGAAACCAGAATTGCCTCAAGAAGGGCACAGCAACATCACCCTGAACAGAGACAGCTATGGATGGGGAAGAAGAAAAACAACGACGTCAAGGTTCAGAGGTGACAATAAACTGCACTTGGAGAATGTAGAGCCGATGAAGAGGGGAAGAGTAATCAGCAGGAAAATGAAATGACAAATATAAGTACCTCGCACTGGAAGTACCCAGTCTTGTCAGTGCACTTCGGATACAGCGTACACAAAGGAGACACTTACAAACTGTCCCAATTAAGTCTTACTTTCTTAGTTAGTCGTGAATTACCTTAATCGCGGGTGGAGGTGTGGAGCTGTCCCCTGCAGAAACCAGGATCCCATCCTCGTCGCCAGTGTTGAGAAATTGAAGAGCAGGGCCTGACTGGCCGTAGCGGGCACTGGGTGTTTCCCTGGTGGGCCGCCAGTGTGGGGGCCAGTTTTGGGCCCCTGGGTGGCCGTTTTTGTTACAGGGCCATTTTTGCAGCATAGCTGCAATATCGCCCCTTGTAACAAAATTGGCTGAAACCAGCCCTGGCAAACAGCTTGGCCGCACCCCCAACCCCCCGGGGGGCTGGCCGAGCACTTTGCCAGGGCCGGTTTTGGTTCCCAGTCCGGCCCTGTTGAAGAGAGACTCAGGAACCGGTAGAAGGTAAGTTTATTCACTGCTCACACCTCCAAGTCACCTCACACAATGCCAGCATTCTAAAACATTCCAAGGCAAGCGCCCGGACATTCCATTAATAGTAGAGCACAGAGGGAACTGGGGAGGGAAAGGAAGAGGGTACCAAGGGACAGGGGAGGGATAAATAACAAAGGGAATAATAACTGTGAGGAAGATAAATGATGTTTTACATTTTACTTGTGTGGAGGTTAATTATAACAATGACACTTCACCATCAGTCAAAAATGCAGTTATGTCCTTGTGATGAGGTTTGTTACAGGATACACATTATGCAGAGTAAGAGACTAGGCAGATATAAAACACCACAGATCACTGTGGAAGATGTTTAACTTACTTCCTTCACTTTACTTTCTCAGGACTCTCACTGTAACGCTGACTGGGAAAGCACAGCTAGAGCAGGGAGCAGTGAAAAGTTTGAGATGTGCCATCGAGTAGTCAGCACAAATGCTACTGCTTGAGATGTGAGATGATCGATCTGTGCCATTGAGTAGTCCATGTGTTCACTACCCAACTGTGCCATTTGTTATAACAGCATTACAATTTCTGGGCTTGTGATTGTATCACTGCAACAGGCAGAAAATAAAAATAGAGAGAACTCCTATTGTGCAGTGGGAGCTACCAGAAGACCTGGCTTTTTGAATAACTCCCACCCTGGGCGAGGCTGGGTACACACACCTACTCAGCACCAGGATACCCTCACAGGTGATAGTGCGCTCTACAAATAAACTTAACATAGTTTAACAGAGTTTGTCATACAGTTGTGTAGGCATTACCTTTCTTCTGTCACACCCATGCGCAATAAGGATCCCACAAAGCCCCTTCAAGCACCCCTTCTTTTGACTCCCACACAAATCTCATAACTTAGGGCCACATTATAAGTTTCATCTCATTTCCGATGGGGCTGGTAACAAGAGTTACTAGCTCCATTGCAACTGCGAGCAGGCGAAACCCGCAGCTGAATCTCGGCAGAAATTGAGGAATTGCTGTGAGAATCAGTTGCAGTATTATATATTTCCTGGAAATTCCCAATTTCTAAGGTGACATTCAGGTTTTTCTTCCTTCCCAGTGGTTCTCAGTACCCCAAGTAACGGTAACTTCAAGGGGAGGGTGAAATACCGGAGGATAAAACTTGGAACTCTTATGAGGCCTACTAGGATGTTGATCACTCTTGTGAAGTCCAGGCTGGGAGCCACCGGACAGCTGCAGCCCTCTCTGGACAGTCTGATACTGCTCTATGATAATCTAGCAGCGCTGCACAGAGCAACAACACATGGTTACCTCCTCGACCCACATCTGTCTGCTGCCACACCACAGGGTAGCACTAGTGGCGGCTCCTCCGTTAAGGCAGAGGAGCGTCTCCCCACTGCTCTCTGAGCAGTACAAAAAGGAAACATAAAATGATAATAACATAATGGTATTATCATTTTATTTTTCAGTGCTGAGCCAGGGCGGGGTGGGCTGTGATATCCTGACAGACAGCAGCAGCCAGCAGGGAGGAGGAATGGTGGGCACCATAAGTGTGCATGACGATTTGGCCGGCCGTCTTAGGATGGCCATATCGTCATGCGCACTTAGCCTTTCTTCACCCAGCTGTGTTGCACTGCCAGGTGGAGAACAGTCCCAGGCTCCCAGGCACTGTCTGAGCGCTAAACCAGGCCACTTAGACCAATCACAATGCTGCTGTCGTGCTGGTAATATGTGATTGGCTTAGCGAGTCTGCGTGCTGCCGGGAGTCAGGAACAGAAGAGGCTGGCAGAGACGCGGAGGCCGTACACAGCCAAGTGATCTTTTATTTTTATTTTCAACCCCCCTCAGCTGCCCCACCTCCCTCATATCTGTTAGTGCTCCTTCTGTTTCCTTTCGTTAATGCATATGCTCTGATATATTGTGTATAAGTTAAAGACTAACATATCTACAAACTCTGACCAGCGACTGGAGCCCCAGAATAGCACCACATTTTGGCAAGTATTTGGACTAATATTGATTTGAGGTCGGGGAGCTGGACCTGAAGAAGGGTATGTCCTGGCAAACAAGTCCTAGCGAAATACTGAAACATGTTTGTCTGTCTGCCGTGAGTGCAGAAACAACAGAGCTGTTTTCGTTGGCATGGCATGGTATTTATTTTCCAGACACGCCTGTGGTAAGACAGTTCCCAAGGCTTCTCTACATTGTGCGCACGCTGTGAATGTTACACGCAGTTCTGTCTTCTTGAGTGACAGCACCCTCACCTGTTCTCGAAGAGCAAAGTAGCATTTGTTACAAAACTTAGGTGTGTTGTTGCGACTTTGCCTTGCCGGTAGTATTACATTTTTGTTTCATTGTGATGGGGGTTTAATGAGTGTAGTGGCGATGCACTGCTGTGTAACACATTTGCACTTTCGAAGTGAAAGCCTCCCAGACTCCGAGAACACCTTGAGGGGTGTCATACATTTTTCCAATTGCTCCTTTTCACTTTCAAACTCAACCTTAACTCATCCATACGATTGTATTTCTTTTAACGACCGGCCCTGTCTGTAATTGCATAACAAATGCCCTTATTTATCTTATAGTTTGCTAAGCACATTTGTTTATTCTTTCGTTGTTGACAGTCAGTTGCCCGGTTTGCATCAAGTTCTGTTTTCCAAGTGCATCAGTTGTAGCTGCAGGCCCTGCTCCGAATGAAAATATTATTAGCACATCTTGCAGTTTTATTGTTCCCTTGAGAGATATTGTATGCTCGGGATTATTCAATGATTGACCTAAAACACATTTTCTTACCGACACCCTGTGTTTAAGTGCTTTTCAATGCTCACTTGTGGCTCTGCAGAAATGATCCGCATTGAATATCGCTTAGGAAAGTCACAGCCTCTGAAGAGGCGAGGGTTTAGGTTTCTGTGAACAGCATCTGTGACATAAAGTTGGCTGTCAGTTGTGTTGCATCGCTCTACTATGCACACATCTTACACGAAATTGTTCGTTGTTGGGAACCCATCCAATGGCATTTCTGGGAAACTAATTGTGGCCTATGTCATTTATTTGTTTGGCTGATACATCGCAATGAACCAAAAACAAAATACACTTCAATATATTTACACTTATATATTGTATTCTACAAAAGAATTCTTCTGGTCTCTTACTTGAATTGAAATTGAATTGGAAAGGCATTTGTTAAGCCCATGAATTTTCCAAGAAATGTCCGGGCGCTAGAAGTAAGGTAACCTGCAGACCAGTGATGAACGTCCTGTACAGTTTGTTGGAAAAGCCAGGTTTTTAGCTTCTTCCTGAAAACAGGAAGCTCAAAAATGGCACAAAGTTCCAGAGGGAGTTTGTTCCAGGCCTTTGAGCCACGATACGACAAGGATCTTCCTCTAGTTCTTGCCCGATGAATTTTAGGGTTACTAGCTAAGTGGCCGTGAGATGACCATAGTGCCCTGGAAGGGGCATAAGCACAGATCCTCCTCCTCAGGTACGCTGCTCCTTTCTCATGAAGAGCTTTATGCGCTAGGACCAGTGTCTTGAAAAGAATCCTCTTTTTAATGGGGAGCCAGTGGAGGGCTTTCAAATGTGGGGTCATATGGTTTCTTAGAGCCAGATTAGGATCTTTACTTGCCTGACGCTCCTAAAAGCGCAGGACCAAAGATGAACAAAGATGGTGCCTCCCCTCTGTCCTCCTTCTACTGTTTATTTACACCTTTATCCATCTTCCTCCACTGTGATCTTTGCCCAGTTGCATGAAGCATCATCTGCCACCCAGAATGGAGCCAAAGGGACTGTCTCATCCACTCCTTGGGCAATCACCATAAACCCACTGGCTTCTCAGATTAGCTCAAGGAGGATAGATTGCCTCTTAAATCTTGGTTGTGCAGTTTGGCCTGCAGTGGAATCACTCCTTTGCTATTGGATTCTACAAAATCTCTTCATTTCTTCACTCGATTCATAAAAATGTTCTCACAGGTAGGTATCATTTTTGCTTGCAGTACTTCTGAGTTTCAAGAGTAAGCCAGGACTACTCTTGGCTTTTTTTTTGTTGCAGATGAATATAGCGTGAACTGGACCCGAAGGTATTGGAGCACTTTATATGAGCACCAGTTACATTACGCAAGGACAACATCCATTTGTTGGTAGGCACAGGGAGATTAAGGTATTTGCCCAGAATCACAGGATGCTGAACCGACGCCGAGGCTCAAACCCGGTTCCCCAGCTCCAAAGTCGGCAGCTCTAGCCATAAGTCTACATCCTCTCCCCGAGAGGCTTACTCCTCTCAGTTAACACCTAGGTTAAAAAAACAAAATAGACTTCCAGGTAAAATGGTGAAGCTCTACGGGCCAGATGTACGACGGAAAATTGCATGCGCAAACGGGTTTGCGACCCGTTTGTGCATGCAAAAATCCTGTGGGCCTTGTACTAACACTATTTTGCGAGTCGCTAATAATTTGCGACTTGCACAATAGTGTTTTGCGACTCGCTATTAGGAAGGGGCGTTCCCTTCCTAATAGCGACCCGACAAGCCATGTAAGAATGTTTTGCGACCGCAATTGCGGTCGCAAAACACTCACAGTTTACCATCCTCTTCAAGAGGGTGGTAAAGCACTCGCAAACATGAAGGGGTCCCCAGGGGCCCCTTCCTCTTTGGGAATGCATGTGCAAACATTTTTCAAGAGCAGGCAGTGGTCCCTGGGACCACTGCCTGCCCTTAAAAAATGAAATGAAAACGTTTCATTTTTCTTTTTTTAAATGCAGCCCGTTTTCCTTTAAGGAAAATGGGCTGCATTAAAAAAAAAAACTGCTTTATTTAAAAGCAGTCCCAGACATGGAGGTTTGCTGAGCCCAGCAGGCCGCCATCTCTGGGAGGATCAGCCATTCCCAACGGGGTCGCAAATTGCGGGTGCCTCATGAATATTCATGAGGCATGCAATTTGCGACTCCATTGTGAATCTCAAACAGTGTTTCTGACACTGTAGTACATGGCATTTAGCGACTCTCAAATTGCGACTCTCAATTGAGCGCAATTTGTGCGTCGCTAAATGCCCTGGTCGTACATCTGGCCCTAAGACAATATCAATTGAGCTCTGCCCCATCACCACCCCCACCCCTCACAGCGGTGAACTATGGAATGGACAAGGAGACGTGATCGGCAGAATTAGAGGTGCAAGAAAAGCACCTAAAATGGCTGTGCTCCTGCGAGGCAGCACTATAACTGTGGTGTGAGGCTTATCTGTGGAGGAAGAGAGGCCAGTTACTCCTAGGTGTGGTGCATGCAAGATGGTGGAGCGCTATTAGACCGCAAGAGAAAGCCAGAAGAATGAGTGGTGGCAGGACAGATGGACAGTGGTTGGAACAAGTGTTGGAGTCTTTGAAGGGTGCCTATGGGTGTAAGAATACGGACGTGGGGAGACCCAATATACCCTTGGAGGCTTGGGCAGATAGATCAACTATAAGTAAAAATGCCTACAAGGGATTTCGTTTTGAAAGTATGACTTTTAGTATGATATACATCAAATGACTTGATGGTTCAGTCCATTCAGATCCTGAACCTTTGAAAAATCAATGCATCCGTCAAAATTGAAAAAGCAAACGTTCAATAAATGTAAAAACAAAGAAACACGGGAATATCTTTTAGAAAAAGATTCAATTTTTTATATATAAACCAAATTGAAAAGGGTACAAACAAGAGAAATTAATCTAGCAAACATCATGAGAGAGGATATATAAATTGTCCTGCAAATCATGAGTATAAACATCCATTCCAAAATAATTAAAGAAGTAACATGTCTGGGAATACAGATAACAGTCACTAAGAACCAATAAAAATTTTGGGAAATGGACGATAAAGTCGACGTTTCGGTCTTAGATGGCGTGTGTCTGTTAGACCATCTTCAGGACGTTGAAATTTGCATAAAACAAAGACCCTTTATAAAGGTCCGGTAATTGAATTGGACCCAGGGAGATTAAAATAATTTTCAGAGGAATCAAACTAGCCCCGAGATTTGAATGTCGGAATAGTCATTAGACTCAAGGTAGCGCGAACACGGGCGTCAGTCCTGCGAAAGCAAATTTCAACGTCCTGAAGATGGTCTAACGGACACACGCCATCAAAGACCGAAACGTCGACTTTATCGTCCATTTCCCAAAATTTTTATTGGTTCTTAGTGACTGTTATCTGTATTCCCAGACATGTTACTTCTTTAATTATTTTGGAATGGATGTTTATACTCATGATTTGCAGGACAATTTATATATCCTCTCTCATGATGTTTTGCTAGATTAATTTCTCTTGTTTGTACCCTTTTCAATTTGGTTTATATATAAAAAATTGAATCTTTTTCTAAAAGATATTCTCGTGTTTCTTTGTTTTTACATTTATTGAACGTTTGCTTTTTCAATTTTGACGGATGCATTGATTTTTCAAAGGTTCAGGATCTGATTGGACTGAACCATCAAGTCATTTAATGTATATCATACTAAAAGTCATACTTTCTAAACGAAATCCCTTGTAGGCATTTTTACTTATAGTTGATCTATGGGTGTAAGAAGCATAGCGATGGTCAGCATGAGACCAAAGTGCTTTGAGCAGGCAGAGGAGGAGCCCAGCCCAGAATACAAAATGGCGTCTATGTTGTATGTAGCTTGAGTAAGAAACTGAGGCGACGCATACAAGCCACAGTTTGTCACAAAGTGCCCTTGAGACCACAATCTATCTGTAAACATCTTTTCCTCAAGAAGGTGGGACTCCCCTGTGCCCCGGAAGACCGTTGTACCACAGTATCAGTTGTGGATGAAGGAGTGTAAGAAATTGGGGTATCAGTTGAAGGGTGAAAACCCACCTCAATAATAGCCGCAATACTTGTCAGGGTGAACCACAAAAGTCACTAAATAAACCTGTGCTTAACCCTCTTGTAACCTGGTACAAAGCAGCAAGGCTTAACTTTGAGGTGATGTAAAAATTAGTTATGCAGTACTCTAGCAGTAATAAAGTGAAAATGCAACACGAGTAAAATCCCAAACCATTTTAGAAAAAAATAATACATTTTAATAAATAAACTGACACCAAAAAAACAAAATTCCAATAAGTACAACTTGAGTTATGAATTTTAAAATTAAAGGTTCAATATAGCACCAAAAACCGTTATGCTTCGACTGCGGTCATCTTGTTGCGCTTCACTGGAACAAGGGTAAGGTCCGGCCACAATGGAGCATGGGTCAGATACAGGGACCAGGTTTGTCCGAGTGAAAAGCTTTACCATCAGATTTAGGGGCATATTTATGAGCCCCTTTGCGTCGGTCCAGCACCACAGTGAAAAATGAGATTTATGAAGCCATGCAAGGCCACCTTGTGTGATCCTGCTTGGCTTCATAAATCTCGAGTAATGTAAGGAAGCACAAATGGCTGCATTGCATTACTCTGCACCAGGTAGGCATTTCCATAGGTGTTGCGTGGGTGTTCCCACACAACATTCATGGATTTTGACTTACTCCCAGATTTACAAGAACAGGTAAAGCTGCTAATGCGCCAAAAAGATATGCCTCCCCAGGAGAGCCATAACGAGGAGAAAGATCTTTATTTCTCCTTTGTTTTTCCTCTTTCTATGTGTGCTGCATTTTGAGGAAAAAGCCTCTCAGTATTGTTCCTGCCTACAACACAAAAACTCTTGCAACACGGTGCAAGGGTGCCTGCTTTGGCACTACGCTGACAAAACAGTACCAGCACAATGGAAAAGGACAGGAATGCGCTGTATTGGATAAATGTGGTGTATTTCTGCCCTTACCCCGTGACGCAGGGCAGTGCAGCAAGGTGACTTGCTCCGCTCCCATGCACCACTAAAGTCATAAATATGGCCCTTAGTCTTTGAAATGGAAGTCAAAAATCTTTATCAGGGCAAGGTAGCAAGTTGTGGCTGAAGAAGCCTCCACATTGTCAATAGCACTTGGGTGAGATCTTGGTGAAGTCATTGGCTTTTGGCGGGAAAGCTCAGAGCAGGAGAAATTTGAATTTTGTGCTGGAGAAGGCCCCTAGCTGGCCGAAAATGTTTTGCGTGCTAAAGATTTCTGCCTTCGAACTTTTTTGGAGCCTGATTCTTCCAGCAGGGAACAGCAGTAGGCTGTTGTGAAGAGGGCTCGACAAGGCTGGCCACTTTCCCTGGGAAGTACAGCTGGATCTAATTTGCTGCTTCGGAGAAGAACGTAGTGAGAACAACATGAATCTTTGGCTGAATCGATGCACCTTCATTGGATCTTTTTGGCAGGTTGGTCCCAGTAGCCCATCAGCTCTCGGAGCAAACAGTTTGCAAAAAGTTTACAAGTCTCAGGAAATATCAGGAGGAGCACGCTCTAACACCAGCCAGGGGTCCAGGTATTCAGGGCACCTTTGGGTGAGCATCCAGATGACACTTCTGGAGAGTTGCACAGTAAGCGTAAACAAGTTTAAAAAAATGTAAAAATAATGTAGTAATACTGATACAAAATGTGCTGCATTATGCCTGATAATTTGTCTTTTCTTGCTGCATAGCATAGTCAGTCCTGCCACATAATCTGGTCCTTTCCTTGCATTTAATTCCAGTGGCCTTACCTATGCCTCCTTCTGTGAATATAAATAAAGTAGGGGTTATCAGTGACTAAAAAGCAGGGGGAAAGAGGACATCCCCCAGTTGGTGAGATGGTAGCTAAAACTAGGGAGGCATCACAAATTAGGACCTGAAATTGTGCCTTTCTGACCTGGAATGTGACTTTGAGAAAGCCCTGACTGAGTATCTCACAAAATTAAGAGGGGATATTGCAGAGGTTAAGTCTGACATGCAACACATCAATCTAAATTTTGAGTCAGCGAAAAGCCAACTACAGATCCTAGATTCCTCATGGACGAGTGTGAAGACCTTGGAAATTGTACCAGCCATGATTATATTTGAGTTTGCAACTTACTAGAGGAGTCACAAGGGTTTGATGTGACGATTTGCATAAGGGAACTATACCAGGGAATTCTCAGAGAATCTCCACATTTTCAGAGTAAAATTTAGGGAGCCCACCAGACAGGTAGACAACACACTGTCAGGAGAGACCCAGATAAATGCTGGTCAAGCTATTAAGCCATCTTTTTTTTTTTTTTTGGTGAAACATTTTATTAAGACTAGCTACCTCAGTATTGGCCACAAGGGAACACCCTTCACTTGTGAAGGCCCATAATAGGCTGCAGGTGTGCAAGGGGGGAAGTAGAGAGAGGGGAAGGGGGAAGGCCACCCAGGGTCCCCGAAAATGGCAGACCCAGCCTCAACCCAAGGAAGGGATTAAGAGGCGCCCCTAAGGGACCAGATTTCGATGTCCAAAGAGCCCCCATCTGGGACCAGAATGATGCCTCTGTAAACTGTCCGCTCCCCCACACCCTTGCATGCTTCTGAGAGCAATTCCAAGCTTCATAAACTGGGTCCTCAAGATGCATGCAGTGCTCCAGCCCCTCGTGGTGCCAGGACTAAACACAGAGGGGGGCCGGAATGTCCCACCAGTGATGAGCAATGTCATGCTTTGCACAGAGTAAGGCTATCCCCATTAGAGCCCTCTTATATCGATTGCTATTCAGGTTCATGTATCTATGCAGTATCGCCAGCTTGGGGTCCTCTGCGAGCTCCCAACCCAAAACACACCCCAAGGTCGACAGAACCGCCTCCCAGAAGGGCTGCAACACCTCACAGTCCCAGACCATGTGAGGCAGCAATGCAGACAAAGATACGTCAAAGAATGTGATACGGCCCCATTTTCATTGTCTGGACCTAGTAAAGTAGGTCCGATGTAGATGATGGACCTGGATAAGGTAATATTATGATGCAGTGGCTGCTATTCTAGGCGCCACCAGTGCGTCCCACCAATCTGCATCCTCCAAGGGGCCCACATCCACCTGCAATGCGATTAGAAGAAGAGCGAGTTTGTCAGGGATATTAACCATGAGGGATTTATAAATCCGGGATATTTTATGATCGGGCAGTTCGTACACCAGCAATTTTGCCTCAAGCAGACTATGGTCTGGAAGGTCCTCAAGGCATGCCACATAGAGCAATAGGGAATGTTGCAGCTGAAAATAAAGGAATTATTGAGTGCGGTGTAGGTCAAATTCCGCCTAAAATGCTGTGAAGGACTTCATGCCCACTCTATCCATCACATCTCCCAAGCGATAGATGCCGATCATGTCCCAGTGGCGGTAGTCCGAGAGGAAAGACACCATGGGAAGGATCCGATCCCACCCACAGGGGCGTCACATATGTAACCCTGCCTCCCATCCAATATGCCTCACAGCCTCTTGCCACAGTGTAAGGATGACCCTTGTAGCCGGCAGAAGGGCAGTGCACATCAAGCCCCCATACAACAGTTGAAGCAATGAGGTCTCCTGCATCGCCCACTTCTCCAGCGCTTAAGTCAGGTCGCGCTCGAGGTTGAACCACCATTCGTTGACCATGACCAGATGGGCCATGCAGTAATAATTGTAAATATCGAGGGTAGCAATGTCCCCATCGTCCTTTGATTTACAGCAGTACTGTAGGGATATACGTACTACCCCATTGTCCCACAGGAATTTGTGCAGCACTGCGTTAACTTTCTGGAAGAGGCATTAAGGTGCAGAGAAAGGGAAATTCTGCAGTGTCTATAGTAGCCGGGGCAATGTCATCATTTTGAATATCCCCGATCTGCCCAGAAGGGACAACGGGAGGGCCAGTATTTCACATCAGCAGTCGCTGACGATTTGAGGCTGAACAATGATAGAGCAGATATTACATCAAACGTTTAGTTCCACGTTATAAAAATGATGCAGATAATACAATTCAGATACTGCATCATAAAAGCATGCAGATGAAAAGATAGATTTGAGACATATTATATGTTTAATTATTATGGATGTGACTATTGATTATGAAATACTATTTTTACTCATTTATATGTGTTAGAATGTTGTAGGAGAAAAATCTCACGTTATGGATTTAAATACTAATGTATTTGATTTATGTGAAAACTTTTAAAAATGGTATTTCTTGTTATAACGTGTGCACCGAAAATTACAAAAGAAAAGTAGGTGTTACATGAATATACTTAAATGTGCATTCATGAAATTCTATTAACATGTATTTTATATATGTTTTAGTGGGATAACACATAAACGGCAAATATTAATATGCATTTTCTTATATGTATAATGATGACGCTAACAAAAGATTTTATGATGACCCTATACTTACATGTATTAATTATGATCAGATTGAAATGTTTATCAATATATTCTGAAGTTATATGCTAGCTTTCTTATTAATGTGCGATGCACAATTTAACATGATCATTGTCGTATATTAGCCAAATTTTATGTAGGACTCATATTTTACTTCCCCTTTCCAGTGAAGCCATGGACTGAATATTCTAAAACATATGGTAATTTTCTAAATTATACCAAACTCTATTGAAATGATAATTGTTTCATTTGACATCTCCCGGACTGAATAGCGTATTTGCAACAAATTTAGTTACACTCTGGAACAGCTGTATATGAGAACAGAACTTTTTCAACTCTCATGTCATCATCTTCAACATTTCATTGCTCAATGTGTCTTTAACTTACATGACATGTGGAACTGCCTAATTGATTTACTTAATTTTTCCGGATTTGTATCTTCTTTCCTGCTACATCACCCTCACCTTACTTTGGACTGACCAATGGAACTGAGTTGTCTGACTATTTGGTGATGCCAGAGAGTGTCACTAAGTAAACCCTTTCAAGTATAATTGTTCAATTGTGGGAGAAACTGTCTGTCTGTCCGCAGTGTCTTTTGTGACATGGGTTATCTGATTTTTTGATTCAGATTACAATTCTGTTGTTGGTATCAGGACTCGTTGCAGCTGACCGGTGTTCTGACGCAGATTGACCCTTTCAGATGAAGGGTTCTTATCATGCTGCTGTGACTCTTGTGGTTACAGCGATAGACTGCTGTCTTGACGAACTGGAACTGGCAAACTTGGAACTTTGCTGAGTCTTTACAAGGTTCACCTAGATTCCCATTCCTATTGACACATTTGCTGTATGAGTCCAAATCTGCCTCGGCTGAGGAAGATTTTCCTGTTCAGTATAATTGTTCGATTCTGGGAGAAACTGTCTGTCTGTCCGCGGCTGCCTTTCATAAAATGGGTTATCTGATTTTTGATTCAGATTTGTATTCTGCTGTAGGGACTAGGACTTATTGCTGCTGACCGGTGTCCTGACGCAGATTGAACCATTTGGATGAAGGGTTCTTGTCATGCTGCTGTGACTCTTGTGGTTACAGCGACAGACTGAGACAGACTTCTGTCTTGACAAACTAGAACTGGTAAACTTGGAACTTTGCTGAACTTTCCTGAGAGTCTTTACAAGTTTCACCTGGTTTCCCATTCCTATCGACACATTCGCTGTATGAGTCCAAATCTGCCTCGGCTGAGGAAGATTTTCCTGTTCATCCATCAAATTCTCCCTGAATCTCAGAGGCTTGGTATATTTCATTAAATCCTTTTCTAATTGATTATTAGCGCTGTAAGCTATTTTATTTGGCTGCAAATGTTCTTTACCTATAGAGTGAATAACTAAACTTTAAATTCTTAAACTGACTCTGCTGTTCTGACTCATCATTCCTTGAGAGTGATTTATTGGTTTTGGGTAACTTATGATAATAGTCACTTTGAGAGCTTTATCTAATTGTAACAAATTTGTGTTGAAGATAGAGTTAATTTATTCCTGGTCCTCATTGGGTAACTGTCCATCCTCCGAATATCCAACCTCTTTCAGCAAAGAGCAAGATCCATCGGAGGACCAACTGTATGAGCAAGGTAGCTAGATGTTAACAGTATATTGTATTTTATTTGCAGGGGCCCAGTAAATGTTTCAACAATTATTCTGGGTGCGTGTCGGATGGTTTACTGTCTGACAAAGTTAGGATATAAGGGGAATCTATTTGAGAATCCTATAGATTCACCCAAAGCCCAAGTTCAGTAAAGTTGTCCAAGTGCCAGTCTTGAAGAAAATGACGATACGACGAAACAGTGTTGTGAGTATTAATAGGGTTGGTGCGTTGCTGTTGTTTAAAGCGTAGATTGCGGAAATTGATTGCATAATGTTTTTAGTGTTTAGGCTTGAGTGAAATTCTTTCCTGTTACTGAGTAGAAGTTGCTATTGTGTCAAAGTGGCCTAAGATCCCGGGATATACACCCATGGGTGGTCTCAGTGTGACATACGCTGAGTAAGCTTGTCTGCTGTGATTTGAAGGTGCTATTTGTGAGAAGTCATCGGTAGTACCACCAGAGAAGGGAACTTTTGTGAGTGTGAGGAACTGTAATCATTAGGGTTTTTCTCAACGCACGGAGAATAAGAATAAGGATTTAAGTTAAATTGTGGCAGTCGATATTTCGTTTGGAATGTGTGATAAACAATGTTATTATTTGAGAGAGTGAAAGTCTAAATTTCTTTTAGTGGAGCAGACAAGAGTTTGTTTGAGAGCTTTTTTCTTACACTGTTGCTTTGTAGCATTCTGTGGTAATATTTTTGTTTTGATAACATTTTGTCAAGAGAAGTACAAACAGAATTGTAACGGAGGAGTAGCTGCTGCAGGAAGTTGAGTGACATCATAGAGTGTCGCACTGTGATTGGTTGGTTAGTGTGAAGCCGTACTGGGATAGGTTGACAACTTCATAGAGAGCCACGCTGGTATTGGTTGTTGAAACGGAAACAAGGAAGTAATTCCTAGAATTGCTGAAAGAATTATTTTGCAAAAGACAATTGAAATATTAATTGGGAAAAATGAACATTTTAAAGAATATAAAGACATTACTACAAGGATATGTGCCCATGCCCATTAGAGAAGGGGTACCGATACCACCTGAGGGTACACCTGCTTTGTATGTGACTCAAGAGAGAGTTTATCTTACATGTACATGGTTAGAGAACTGGATGAAGAATACAGAAAAAGATGGACCTTTAGCTTTCCCACAATTTGGAACTTTTAACATGAATTCTTGAAAATTTGAGGAGACTGTTATATGATACTAAACCACCCCTGAGACCTATACAATTTGAAGCTCTGGGAGAATGGGAACATGAACAGAAGGAGAAACAGAAATATCAAAGAAGGTACAAAAACACTCTATATCGGTATGTGGAAGCTAGATGGGATGCTCAACAGAAAGCATGGAGAACAGACATTGCAGAGGGAACACTGTTGGAATAGAAAAATATGTTTTAGCATTGTTTTACGTGAGTTAGCATTCGCTGCACCATTTTGTCTACGGGCGCCATTTTGTATCATGATCGAAACTAATCCTTTGCCATTTCTGAGAAACGGCCATCTCCAGGTTATGTTTCTTCAGAGCTGAGTTTTGCTACACTAATGAATGCACTGTTCTTATTAGCGCATACCTTTCCTTAGATGTCGGCCTTCTCCCACTTGTCTAGTGGTGGGTACAGGCAGAGTAACCTTGAGTAGTAGATAATGTGTGCCCGGCCTCAGAATCGAAACGTACTCCTTTGTAATTTACTGTCCAGTTGCATCTCCCTGGAAAATTCCATAGTGGGCGTGCTTTCATTAGTTTCAAAGTGTACATACTGTATCGTTATGCTTGCTGATGTCAGTCCCTCTGCAGCACTCCCTAGAGACTGGGCAGACAGGGCTCCACTCTGAGCGTACTCTGAATAAACAGATATTGGTTTGTATTCTCTACTGTCTGACCAACTCTTTATTTGGTATGGAAGGCTGAGAGGTGGTCTTGTGTGACCCGGGTGACCCGAATCGGGTCACTTCCTTCATATGGCGCCCGAACAGGGACTCCTTCGGGTGAGTGACCCATCCCTTTCCGCGGACGGGGCGGAGGTCGAGGCCATCGTCAGGTCGGACGGACGGATCAGGGATCCCTGCATGAAGAGTTCCTGGTACTCGCAGCTGCCCCTTCTGTCCTGCCGGACGGTGCCTCGCCCAGTGGTCATCCCGACTGGAGTCCTAAACGGCAAAACCCTTGGATCTGACCGTTTGGTCTGAAGAGTCGGCAGTGGAGAATCAATTTGTTTGACCTGCATATATCAGGTGAGTTTGTTTTGGTTCTTTGTGGATATGGTACCATTTTGGTTTGTGTTTGGTACGGACTAAGGACCGTCTTTTGGATAAAAGCATTTGCACTTGCTTTGCCAGGCATAAAATAGGGAATTTGTGTTCTTTTGAAAATGTCAGTTGTCAGTAAGTTGTTTTCTTTGTGCTGTCGCTGTTGTTCTGTTGATGCTCGATTGGAAGAAGCTCAGCTGGCGCCTCCTGAAGGCACTCCAAATTTTTATATGTATGTGAAGCATGGTCTTGGCCCTATTATGTTTTTAGTACATTATGGCACAAATATACGAGGGACAATGCCGTGTTGCAGTGGACGTTGACGGGCACTTTTGATGAACAAAAGATTGAGTATTTACAAGAACAGTTGTTTAAAAGACGAAGTAGGCAGTCTATGTTTGATTCCCTCAGAACATGGCAGAAAGCAGCTAGACAGAGATGACTGAAGGCAGAAAAAGAGGCCCGGAAAGGGAAAATGCAGACACTGACTCAGAAAGCTGTAGCATATGATAGAGCAAAACAGGAAAGGGGTGTTGAATGTGAAGATAGAAGGTTTCGATTGCAGATTGATAAATCGTATGTGGTTCAGGAAGAAGATGATGTTTTTGTGGAAGAATAGTTGGATACCCGAGCCCCGCCTCCACATGCCCCGCAAAGAATATATCCCACTCTTCCGGTGCCCTCACAGCCGCCCGTCATAGTTGCGTCCACTGTCTCTGTCCCTGTGTCTACCGTTGCTATGTCAACGGCTGTGGCCTCGGCCCCTCCTCCTCTTCTTCATTCTGTTTCTTTGCCGTCTGTGGCCACTGTGACTGTTAGTACCCCTGCTACACCTATTGTCTCAGCGTCCCTTTCACCAGCTCTTTCTCCCGCGACACAACCCTCAGCGACGATAGTTGCTTCTCCCACTGTGGTTTTTCATCCTCCGGCATTAGTTAGTAGTGGGACACCGGTACGTGGATTCGAGGATAGGAATTGGATGAAATTTAAGGAGCGCATGGGACCATTAGTGCGATCTGATGTGGGAGATGATGAGAAAAAAGTAATAGCTAATCACGCTGCACAGTGGGCATGTAATCCTATTTATACTGTAGAGGATGTCTGGGTGACTATGAGAGATTTTGAGCCCTTTATACAGCAGCATGCCCTTAAACACATGTCCGCTACTTTGATTGGTCTTTGGCAACAGTACTTTGAAGCGGAAGCACCTCAAATTTTATATGATATTAGAGATCGAGTGTATATTAGTGAATTGGGGCTAGAACAAGTTTTTGCTAATGTTACGACAATAGTAGCTTATAGGGGAAGACTGCATGAGAAAAGTCCCAGGTTGGTGTCCCAGTTTCTGATGCGGGAGGTCCATCCCATATATCATCCAGAGATACAAGAGTTAACGGATCAGCATGGTAATATTATTCGAGTGGCAGTGGCGGGCCGGTTTCAAGGACAATGGGTTTATAATCCGTGGAAAAGAAGTGAGGTTTTGTCCCTTAAAACACTTTTACCCGATCCTAGAAAAAATCCTACTGCTTATTAGAAAGAACTGACTGAAGCTGCTTCCTCAACGGTAATGACTCTTTCTGATATTGATATGTTTTTGGGTCTTCTTGTTCCGGTTGATATTTGGAGGCAAGTCCATACTCAAGATCATGTTCCAGAGTTCGGTGGTACTTGGGATCAAATTAAAGCATGGGACCAGGAGAGAAAGCCAGGTGATAAACCCCGAGATGAGATACTTGCTTTTCCTGGTCGTATTATTACATATATGCATTCTCTTATTCTAATGAGAAAAGTAGATTGGGATAAATTGTCAGCTTGTCGCCAGAAGCAAGATGAGAGTGTGACTGATTTTTTCACTCAGTTCGAGGATACATTTTTAGATTATAGTGGCCAGGATTTGTCTATTGAAGGGGGTGTTCGGTTGTTTGTTAACAGATTTGTTTCCAATTTGCTTCCCGAAATTGCGACTCAATTGCAGGCTTCTGAAAGTACTTGGTCCACCTCTTCTCCCTCTGTTATTTTGAATATGGCACAGTATTATGAGCATCGAGATAATGAGGAGAAAGAAAGGACAGAGAAAAAGCATAAGGATTTAAAGACAAAGGTATTGTTGCAGCAGGCTTTTAGAGGGAATGGCAGAGGACGGGTGGTCCTGCCTGACAGATTCCACGTACTAGTAGGCAGCTGAATACAACGCCTCTAGGGCTGAATCAGTGTGCGTATTGTAAGGAGGAGGGTCACTGGCGTAGCGAGTGCCCCGTGCTCTTGCAGAAGGTGGCGGTCCCTAGAGGACGTGGTTCTCGTGGACGAGGTCATGGAGCTGGTGGGGCTGATAGGGCACAGAATGCTGCAGCCTCACAGGGTCGTTCTGATAATAATTATTTTGATGACCCTCGGTAGGGACAGTATTACCACGATGATGATGACATGGAGGAAGTGACAGGAATGTCTTATAGCTAGGTCAGCCAGGGACAGATTGGGGGACCAATTCCGATACCTGTAGACCAGCGTTGTCCTTATTTAACAGCGGAACTGCAAGGTTCGACTAAGGAATTTTTGGTGGACACAGGTGCGACAAAAAGTTCTGTTTCTCGAAATATGGTCCCTGGGGCAGCTCTGTCCGGCCATAATAATGTGTCGGTAGGTTTCTCTGGTGTACCGGTTGTAAGCCCCATTTCAAGACCTCTTGTGTTGACCATTGGTCCTTTTACTGTGGACTTGCCATTCTTGCTGACATCTAATTGTGGTGAAAATTTGATGGGTTTGGATTTGTTGAAGAAATTACATGCTACTATTTATTGCTCCCCGGCAGGTGTCTATATGACAATGGGTCATGAAGTAGTACGTGCTAAACAGTGTTTGTCCAAAGATGCGTCTCTTCCTGTTGAATTTACAGATGTGCTACCCACTTTATTGGCGACAGGTGATACAGATGTGGGACTGCTGCAAATACCACCAGTTTCGATAAAAGTTAAGGATGGTGTTATTTTGCCTTGTATCCCTCAGTATAAAATAACACAGGCAGGAGAACGAGCCTTATTGCAAATTATTCAGGATTTGATCAAGAAGGGAGTGGTTGAGGAGACGATTACCAATATTTGTAATAGTTCTATTCTTCCCATTCTTAAACGGACGCCTTCAGGTTCTTCTGATGACCAAGAAGTCTATCGTTTTGTGATTGATTTGCGCGAAGTCAATAAAATAGTAGTTCTCCAGTTTCCAGTAGTCCCTGACATTACTACTCTTTTGACAATGATTCCTTCTACTGCCAGATTCTTCTCTGTCATTGATTTGAAAAATGCATTCTTCAGTATTCCTATTCATCCAGATAGCAGGTACTTGTTTGGGTTTACACCAGCTGGCAGAAGCTTTAGGTTCTGTCGAGCTCCTCAGGGCTATACTGAGAGCCCAAGTTTTTATAGTCAGGCTTTAAAGAGCCAATTGGATTCCCTTTAGCTTCCTACAGGTAATGTATTGGTGCAGTATGCTGACGAGCTCCTTATTGCTTCTGACACTGAACAGGGTTGTAGAGATAGTACCGTTAAATTGTTGTTGCATTTGGCCCAACATGGACATAAAGTTTTTCTTTCTAAATTTCAGTATTGTCGACAGGAGGTCACCTATTTAGGTCGAAGGAGGGTAGGAGATTGACCCCGGAGCGCATCAGTACTATTGTTAAAATGCCCATCCCACAGACTCAGAAAGATGTGCGCGCTTTCATAGGTATCACTTCCTACTGTCGGCAGTGGATACCTAATTGCTCCTTATTAATTAAACTCTTGCTTGCACTAACCACTAAAGACGTGCATGAGCCCCTGCCTTGGACGTCTGAATGTCAGCAGTCTTTTGAGCAATTGAAAACTGCACTTTGTTCAGCTCCAGTACTTGGCACCCCTGACCATAACAAACCGTTTGTGTTGTTCGTCCATGAGATGGTTGTTGCGCGCTTTCTGTTTTAACACAAAAATTTGGAGACAAGCAGCGACCGTGTGCTTATTTCTTTGCTATTCTTGACCCTGTCGCAAGAACCCTCCCGAGCTGTCTGAGAGCGGTCGCGGCTGTGGCCATCTCGAAAAGACAATCGGCTGGACTTGTACTTGATACTGTGGATACACTTTTGAATATGACTAAGACACAGCACCTCACCAGTGCACGTCTGACTGGCTATGAATTAACATTGTTCGCTAAACATATTATGATTAAAAGATGTGCCATTCTGAATCCAGCCACATTACTGCCCCTCCCTTCTGAGAGTGATGAGACTGATAAACATGCCTGCATCTTCCAGACGGAAGAAGAGACGAAAGGACGGGTAGACTTGACTGATGTTCCCTTATCTGACCCACAAGGGGAACTATATGTCGATGGCTCTTGTTTTAAATTACCAGATGGCACTACAACTGCTGCGTATGCTATTACCACGCTGCGTACTGTAGTTGAGACATCACGAGTTCCTTATCAGTCGGCCCAAGCTGCTGATCTTGTTGCGTTAATACAAGCTTGCAAATTGAGTGAGGGACTGTTTGTCAATATTTATACTGACAGCCAATACGCCTTTGGAGTCGCGCATAACTTTGGGTGACTCTGGGCTGAGAGAGGGTTTCTTACTTCACATGGCACCAAGATTCAGCATGGGCACCTTATATTGAGGCACTTGTCTGCTTTGACACTCCCTAAGAAATTGGCCATAGTAAAGTGTAGCGCCCTCCGGAAAGTCACTGATGATATAGGTAGGGGAAATGCGTTCGCAGATCAGACAGCTAAGGAAACAGCCCGGACAAAAATGAAAAGAATGTTTGTAGCAGGTCCCGCTAGGTGGGTGCCTGAAGTTACCATGTTTGAGGATACACTTGAGAATGTGAAAGAGATACAAAGTGAAGCCACAATGTAGGAATTAGCAGTGTGGCAAGAAAGTACAGCACAATTGAACGATGAGGGATGTTGGATTGGTAAGTCAGGGAAGCAGAGATGGATGTTACCAGATGCATATGTTCTTCCTGGAGTCACAATGCGCATATTAGTGCTACGGGTATTTGCAAGTAGTTAGACCCTGTATGGCAGAATGACAACATTTCTAAGACAGCTGCACATTTAGTGAAGTACTGCATGGTGTGCATGATGCACAATCCTGGAAAAGGTACCCCTACACCGCCTGGTAATTTCGCACCACCCACTTTTCCTTTTGAGGTCCTTCAGATGGATTATATAGAGCTAGACAGATACAATAATTTGAAGTATGTTCTGGTGGTTGTCTGTGCATTCAGTAAATGGGTTGAGGCTTATCCTGCTAAAGGCAATACAGCCATTACGACTGCAAAGGTACTCCTGAAGGAGTTTTTTCCTCGTTTCGGCTTGCCCCGTTTGATTTGGAGTGATAACAGAAGTCATTTTAATGCCAAATGGATTCAATTGGTTTGAGATGGTTTGAGTATCAAGCAGAAGTTTCACGCTGCCAATCACCCACAGTCAGAAGGTTTGGTTGAGAAGTACAATGGCACTCTCAAACTGAAATTGGCAAAGATTCAGGAGACCACAGGGTTACAGTGGCCAGACGCTTTACCATTAGCTCTTTTGTCGACAAGAACAACAGCACATTCTAGGACAGGATTGTCACCGTACGAGGTCATGTTTGGACGCCCGGCAAATGTCTGGGGCTTCCCACGCCCTCGCCGGTTCTCAGATATTGAGTATCTGTTGTTGATTGACTACCTTTCCCAGTTAACTGAAAGTTTACGTTCTATTCACCAACAGGTCTGAGAAGCCCAGCCAGCTACACCAGAGGGGCCCGGACACGATATTCAGCCTGGCGACTTTGTGTTGGTGCGGAACTTCCAGCAGAAAAAGAGTTTGGAGCCACGTTGGAAGGGACGTGAACAAGTCCTCCTCTCTACACACACAGCTGTTAAAGTCGCCGGCCGAAAGAACTGGGTGCACGCGACTCACTGTTGCAGTATACCTCTACCCTTGCCCTGCGGTCAACGGGTGAGGGATGGAGTAGGGGACTCCGAGTGTGAGACCGTGCCTCAGTTTGTCCCCTTTAGCGACGCCAGGCTGACCTGGACCAAAACGGATGAGGAAAATGATGAATGCAGCAGTTCCACCGAATATACGGGCTATCCAGGAGCCCCTTTTCACTGAGCACTCTGTGCCTGGAGTTACTAAGTATAATCTGTGCCCTCGGCTGAGGAACAGTGCACCAAAGGAGAAGTCAGATTAGTTAGGGATGGACTGTGTAAGTTAGGGTGTACTTTGCTATAGTACCAATGGAGTTAGTTTAGGGTGATGTGAGATTTCTGCACTGTTTAAACATTGGACAGGATAGAACAAAGTATCCCCTTGGGGATACGTTATCCTGGTCGACGAGGGAACCCGAGCTTAGGACGGAGCAAACTCAATCGCCGGTGTTTAAGAGCGCCTTCGTTTTGATGGACAATAGGAGCCTGTACCAGTGAGGCTCTGACGGACACTGGGAACTTGCATATTCCTTTCGCTGGCATATTGCCCCCTTGTTTCATTATCTGCTATGCATCCCTTTGGTAGGATGGTTGCCGACGAAGAGCAGCCAGTGATACCCCTGTTTATACACGTATATTCTGGTCTACAAAGAAAAAGATATTATGTGTTATTCTTGTGATTTTGCTGCTTTTGATTCTGGGTGGGGTGTCCTGAGTTTTGGAACGAGATCAAGATGCACCGTCATGTACTAAACATAAGGTTGTTTCTCAAGTCTGCACAAAAAGGACAGCCCAGAGTAATGTATTTCTAGACACACATAAAAGGTTTTTTGGAGAAGGTACTGCTTGCTCCCCTACTGAGTCTGTTACTAGCTTATGGACTGCATATCCATTGTCACTTGTTAATTACACTTATACTCGGCCCCCTGATTTGGTAGAAGTACAAGGAGTATTTGGGTTTGGTTATCCAGGCCCATGTCTATATCATCGAAAGCCACGAGGCCTAGGTTATCCAGGATGGAACAACAATACTTATTGTGATAATTTCTATATGGAAAAACAGAATGTAACATTGGTGGGTTGGCATTACTAAGAATTGACAGTTCCCCGAGAAGCTGGTTATTACCTTGCATGTTGTCCAATTGTCAATTTTACTGACCTCATTCTGTATGTCAACTGCTCAGGGATAGTTCTGCGTAAGAGCACGTACTCTATGGTAGATCCAAAGGACCCTAGTACTGTTGGATGGAATTCCAGGTATGCTGCTGTAGATTATGATAGGCCTATTTATGCACACCCAGGGTTTTTCTTTTTATCTAATGGGACAATCTAATATGCATAATGGTACAAATGATGTGGCCCTTGGGATGGTGTTGCCTCTAGGTGTGCCTTGCAAACATGCAAAGCCTAAGGTCAGATGGGTTAAAAGAACACTGACAAAGGAATTTTGCGAAGGGGTGACAGACCTTGAAGTCAATAATTATAGTAATGGTATCACTTTTGGTTATATTCTCTCCTCCATTATTACCTTTGGTGGTACTGCAAAGGCCAGGGGCGAAAAAATATTTTGGATGAAGCTGCAGATACTGTCTAACTCCACGGTAGCGGCTTTGCATGACATCACCACCCAATTAGAAAGTATGCGAATATACTCCGAGCAGTTAGATATGCGGTTGATTTTATCCTGGCCAAGAGAGGTGGTGTGTGCGCAGTAGTAGGAGACCAGATTGTAGTCGGGATCACTAATATGGAAAAGAACATTACTCAACACATTTTAGACATTCTAGAAAATGTTAAAGGAATGGAAAGTGGGAACTGGAGTTGGTCACTTTTTGGTGGATGGGGTTGGATCCTTGAGAAGGTGATTTATTTCATTGTGATTTTGATTTCTTGCTGTGTCCTGGTCTGGTGTCTTCTATTAGTTTTGCTCTTATTGCACAACCCTCTCGCTCCTAAGAGAATATCGAATCATGATACCAATGCAACAATTATGATTCAAAAGGAAGTAGAAGACCTCATGCAAATAGATGAGGGTATTTTTGAGACTTCTTCCCTCCTTACTGTTTCCCTTCCCGAAGCTGAAGATATGGAGTGCTCCTAAGACAATTATTCATGATTTATTGCATTATATGTTTTTTTGCTACTATACAAAATGTTTAGCTCATGCTAAAAGGAGGGTCTGTTGGAATAGAAAAATATGTTTTAGCATTGGTTTACGTAAGTTAGCATTCGTGGTGCCATTTTGTGTAAGGGCGCCATTTTGTATCATGATCGAAACTAATCCTTTGCCATTTCTGAGAAACGGCCGTCTCTAGGATATGTTTCTTTGGAGCTGAGTTTTGCTACACTAATGAATGCACTGTTCTTATTAGCGCATACCTTTCCTTAGATGTAGGCCTTCTCCCACTTGTCTAGTGGTGGGTACAGGCAGAGTAACCTTGAGTAGTAGATAATGTGTGCCCTGCCTCAGAATCGAAACGTACTCCTTTGTAATTTACTGTCCAGCTGCATCTCCCTGGAAAATTCCATAGCGGGCGTGCTTTCATTGGTTTCGAAGTGTACATAATGTATTGTTATGCTTGCTGATGTCAGTCCCTCTGCAGCACTCCCTAGAGACTGGGCAGACAGGGCTCCGCTCTGAGCGTACTCTGAATAAACAGATATTGGTTTGTATTCTTTACTGTATGACCGACTCTTCATTTGGTATGGAAGGCTGAGAGGTGGTCTTGTGTGACCCGGGTGACCCCAATCGGGTCACTTCCTTCAACACAAATGCATCCTGCATTAGTTGCTGAGAAGGGTGAAGGAGAGAAATGTAAGAAAAAGAAAAAACACCTTGAAGTCTCTCAAACATTGGCACTGACTGATGAGAGTGAGAATGAAATAGATGATGAATGAGTTATTACTAAATCGTCCTCCATCATATAATAAAATCAACCGCAAAGTATGTCGAATTCCTTTCCAGGAGTTGTACCAGATGCACCTACGCTGCCCATAAATTCAGATTCACACAATCCTTTCTTAATAGGAGTAGAGACACCCAGAGGAGCAGAGTCTAATAATCCCATGACACTGAATGCTCCTGATACTCCTTCAGTCCCAGTGATGATAGGTCCGGTAGTTCCACTCAGGGCCGGACTGGGAACAGAAACCGGCCCTGGCAAACTGCTTCACCGGCCCCCCTGGGGGGAGGGGGTATGCGGCCGAGCTGTTTGCTAGGGCCAGTTTCGACTGATTTTGTTACAGGGGGCCGATATTGCCGGCCCCCGGTAACAAAAATGGCCTCAGGGGCCTCAAAAACGGCCCCCACCTTGGCGGCCCACCAGGGAAATGCCCGGTGCCTGCTACAGCCAGTCCAGCCCTGGTTCCACTGTATCAATCAGGTAATAGAGGACAACAGGTGCATTCATTGACCATCCCACTGGGATAGGAGGAACCAATACTGCTTCTAGGAGACCGAGTATGGAGCCATTGAACCCAATGTTGCAGGGATTCTGCACATACACAGAACTATGCACAGGAATACGGGACCTCGGCTAAGCCTTCCTACCACCTCAGTACCCACAATCTCAGGACAGACTAGCTATAGTGTCTCACTCGCTCTCCTACACAATCACGAAGATGCAAATGATTAGACACCCCAGAACACAACACTCCCGACTCTCTCAGGAATCGCGGTAACAAGACGTACCCTTTCGCTCACTCACTCATACTTGTCCACAATAAGAATTGACAGAGACACTGATATTGTTTAAAATGTTTATTTTAACTATCGTGCTCTATAACTCAGTATACGAGCCACTACCAGTAGCAAAACGCATAAACCTAAAACAGTAGGCATTGTCGCAAGTCCATATGTTATAAAGGGAGATGTCATTTTATATAGACAGTGGATAAAGGACTATTAGGCCTAACCACTCTCCCCTTGGCAAGAAGCTGTATTATTATATAATAGAAGATCTCTGGGCTTTGTCAGCAGACCCCATACATTAGTGCCTAGATGGTATGTCTACATCATAGGAACTGCATGGCTCTTCGTCCTGGAAAGGTCCCTCTCCAAGTGTGTGTTAACCAAACATGCATCCCCATAATATCAAAGCACCAGTTTCCAGCAGTCGCAGCTGTGTTAGCATGTTTTGTCTAGGTGCTAGGGATTGACCAGAACAGAATAACAAGGGGCAGTGTTTATCGACCTTGCTCGCAGTGTTCAGACTAAACTCCAGGAACAGGCAGAGAACGCACAAAGCAGACGGTTCTCATGTGAAAGGCATAAGCAGAGTCTTGCAAAATAAAGTCATGTAGTAACGTGCGCAAAAGCAGCATCATAGCAGCGGAGCTCGTGCTAACTTAGCGATGTCGATAAAGTCCCTATCGGCCATATGACACCAACACCTATAATTTCAAATTCTGACAATTCCCTTCAAGGAAATGGATTAGGATCTAGTGTAGATGCAGTTCATCTGAGTGTATTAAATAACCAAATGAGACCGATCCCACTACCAGATTTCGCTGAAAGAAATATGGAAACCTCTAATAGAGGAACTCAAGCCATGAAAGGGAGAACTTTAAAAATTGGTACTCGAGATCCTGAATTACTCACTACACCGTGTTTGGAGGGGGCAAGTGGAGGGTTGCAAGGAGATACTTTAGAAAGACAGATAGGCCCTACACCACAAGAACTTGATTATTGGATTAAAGAAATAGCACCATCTACAATTGATAAAAGTGCAAATGTTCTAGGAACTACTGTTCAGAGAAGCTCAAATAAAAAAGCACTCTCTGTAGCCAGGCTTAAGGTGGAATTGGAAGAAATGATCCTGGTAGTCCTGGTAGAATTATTCATTATCAAGATGATGAATTGTTGTTTGTGTGTAAGGATATTACTCGACGAGCTAGAATTACCCATGATAAATTAATTGAATTGGAACAAAAGTATAGGGTGACCATACAAAAATAAAAGTCATTACTGAAAACGTATCAATTTGACTTTAGTGACAGAGACCTCGAAAACATGAAACCTTCAGAGAAAAGACTGCAGATTAAAGAATTGTTAACTATTCTTAGAAAATGGGGAGAGTTGGAAAAATGAGAAGGCAGATGGAATAAAAAGAAGGAAACAAAGAAAATGACCATGCCAATGTATCCAATGTTTGAGGAAGAGGAAGAAAAATCATGTGTAAATATACTTCCTATGAGAGAGGTGCCTGGAGGAGCTTATGTTCATGTTCTATGGACAAGGCCAGATATATTGGGCCCGATTCACAAAAGTAATCTGAGACAAAATCCTAACTTTACGACTTTCGGTATTCACAGAAGGCATTTAGGAGTACTAAAGTTAGGATTCCTAACTTTACTACTCCAAAATGCCTTCTGTGAATACCGAAAGTCTTAAAGTTAGGATTTTTCTCAGTTTAGGAGTAGTAAAGTTAAGAATCCTAACTTTAGTACTCCTAAATGCCTTCTTTGAATATCGAAAGTCGTAAAGTTAGGATTTTGTCTCAGATTACTTTTTTGAATCGGGCCCATTGTCTTTTACAAATTATTTCCCGAAACTAAGAGAGAAACCTGTTGAGTGGTATAAACAAGTTGAGAGATTTGTTAAGGTTTCAAAGGCTTTGTTGAAGGATTTGGATACTTTATTTGGTATTGTAGTCCTAAGTGATTTAATGACCGTATGCAAAATTGCTATAGATTGGCCTGAGAATGAACCTGTTAGGGATCCACAAACTGGTGCACCGGCACCTGAGGTAATGAAAAAATCTAATCAAGCCATTACCTATTTGAAAGGAAAATTTCTCCAAAAGAAATAGATTGGGTAAAGGACAGGACAACACAGGGGTTAAAGGAGACAGTGCATGTGTATTATGAGCGACTTCTCGCGGCATTCAAACAATACAGTGGAATGGAAAATGTGACCAGAAAAGATATGGGGCATTTTGTATATCGGTTTGTGTATGGATTAAGACCTGAAATAAATGCCATGATACAACAGCATTTTATTTGCTGGCAGAGCAAACAAATAGATGAAATTCTCCAATATGCCAAATATTGTGGAGATGAACTGGACTCCAAGCATAAGAGATTGAAAGAGAAGTTTATGTTAGTTCAAATGAAGGCAGCAAAGAGCAGTTACATGGGTGTTGGTGGAGATTGTACAAATGTGGTAGAAGGAAATGGTGAAGCGAATTCAGGAATGCGAGGAGTAGTAGGGGTCAACAGCAGGGTGCGCCGACTTAAGGCAGAGATAGAGGTGTTCCTATAGAAGTGTTGAAAAAGACTAATCTGTTCCACATTTGCAGCAAGTTCAGGCATTGGAAGCACGAGTGTCGATTTAATCCATAAAATCAAATGAATGGACAGGTATCACAAGTGAATGATGTGATGCAGAATCAGCAGACTCAAAGACAGAAAATGTTAAACTGAAATATGCCACAAGCTCCGATGACTCACATGAAGGGTCAGGTTCAAAAATATAATGCAAACAAAGGATTCCATACCAATGCTCAAATTGATTCAAGCCCAAATGTTACCCAGCGATATTTAATTCAAGTTCACAACACCGATTCTGATTTGTCACAATGACGGTGCCTGAGGGGGGAGGAGGAATGTGTGCTTGGCGAATCCCTAGAGGTAGACCAGAGTGATCCCTATGTGGATGGCAAGGTAAATGGAAAGCCTGTTTCATTCTTAGTTGACACTGGTGCTACCCGTTCCACTGTAAGAACAGTGGCAGTTCCCAACCTACCCCTCTCGGGAGAAAGAATCCAAGTCGTAGGAGTTTCAAATCGATTGATGTCAAATCCTGTAACCGAACCTGTCTCTGTGCAGACTGGATCATTTGAAGATTTGCACAATTTGCAGTGTGTGATTGTAGTCCAGTAAATCTATTAGGATGGGACTTGTTGTGTAAAGTCAATTGTTCCATTTATTGTACACCAAAGAGAACTGAATTTAACACCAATGATGAGGATATTGTATTTAAACTAGCTAAACAAAGATCTGAAGCTGAAGTTTTTCCCGTTATTGACAAGCGATTACTTACCAATTGAGCTAAGGGACACTCTATCACCTGAGGTATGGGATTTCACAGGAAAGGATATTGGATTAATTAAAGGGATTATTCCAATATGCATTACCTTGCATTACATGCAGAATTTCCTTGAATTCTTCCATATAATCTGAGCCCAGAAACAGTTGCAGGAATAACACCATTAATTGAGTCATTGAGTCATGTCATTGAGTCATTGGGAGCCCATGTAATTCACCTATTATGGGAATTCAGAAACCAAACAGAAAGTATCGGATTGTGCAGGATTTGCGCAGGATGAATCAGATTGTAATCCCATGTTGCCCGATTGTGCCAAATCCAGCCGTGATACTTTATTAGATCCCCTGCGAAGCTGAATGGTTTTCTGTCATTGATTTGTGTCAAGCCTTCTTTTCCATTCCCTTGCACCTGGATAGCCAATTTTTATTTGCTTTCCAGTTCAGAAATCGTGTCTTGGCATGGTGCCGAGTTTCACAAGGGTATACGGAAAATCCTTCCAACTTCAATCAGATTTTGAAAAAGAATCTTGAATCATTAGTGATGCCAAATCACTCTGTGTACATTGACGACCTATTGGTAGCGTCAGGTACACAAGAGGCTTGCATATGTGACACCATCACACTCTTAAATCATTTGGCAGTAAATGGACATAAAGTGTCACCAGCTAAATTACAATTTTGCAGGAGAGAAGTCCTCTACTTAGGATATCACATTGAAAAGGAAACCAGATAAGTGTCACAGGACAGGATCACTGCCATTTTACAGATGAATCCACCAAGCACACAAAAGGAGGTTTGCATGTTCCTAGGAATGGTTGGCTATTGTCGACAATGGATTCCAAATTTCTCGTTGACAGTCAAATCTCTTCAAAGGCTTACTCATAAAAATGTGTCAGATCCAGTTCCATGGAATGATATATGCATGCTCTCTTTTAACGAACTGCAAGAGAGTCTTTGTCGAGCTCTAGCTTTGGGAATGGCCGACTTTAACAAACATTTTACTCTATTTTGCAGTGAGCTAGAAGGCTGCACATTGTCAGTGTTGACGCGAATGCATCTTACTGCGTGTAGACCTGTTGCAAATGTGTTGGCTACCTTAGATCCTGTAGCCGCAGCTTTACCTGGATGTCTAGAAACCATAGCTGCAGCATGTGTGAGTTTGGAGCAGTGTGAAAGCATTGTAATGGGTCATCCGTTGAGAGTGCATGTGCCTCACTCTGTTGAGATTTTGCTTACTCGTACTCAAACGCAACATCTCACTAGCAGTCAATTGACTAAGTATGAGCAGGTGATCTTGGATGCTGAGAATGTGTCCTTGGTGCAATGCACAAGTTTGAATCCTGCCACACTGATGACTTTGCCTGGAAATAAAATTGTGATCAATGAAGCAGGTCATGACTGTTTGGATCTGACTAAACTATTTACAAAGCCACAACCAGACAGTCTGTATGTCTCATTACCTGGGTCAGATCATGTGTTGTTTGTCGATGGATCATATTTGCGAGATGCTGGAGGAAACTTGAGAGCTGCGTATGCCATTTGTACTTTTGTGGGAGTGGTGGAAGCTTCTTCGTTGCAGGGAATGTATTCTGCTTAGGTTGTGGAGTTGGTTGACTTGATGAGAGCTTGTAGCATTACTGAAGAATTGAAAGTTACCATTTTTACCAATAGTCAGTATGGCTTTGGGGTCATACATGACTGCGGGTGGTTGTGATTGCAGCATGGGTTTATAAACTCTTCAGGGTCACCCATACGAAATGGAAAGAGCATGAGGAACCTACTGTTGTCATTACAACTGCCCGACCAAATTGTGGTGGTCAAGTGTCCTGCCCACCGACAGGGAAATGATTATGCTACAGTCGGCAGCCGCCATGAGGATGAGACTGCGCGCTAATGTGCCCTAAATTCATAAATTTTCGAAGGTGAACCTTTGAAAGAAAAAACTGATGTCATAGAATGTAGGCTGATGTTGTCAACTGTAGATACAGAAATAAAAGCATCACAAGATGAAGTATCAGATTCCAAAAGACAGGGTTGGATCAGAGCAGGGTGTACACAGAGACAAGACGTTGAGGTCTGGGTATACATAGATGGAAGACCAGTACTGCCAGATAGTCTGCTATCGCCTATGGCTCACCATTACCATGGCCCTGCACACATTGGGAGAGATGCCATGATGTGTTTCTTTTTTCAAACATGGTTTAATCTCTGATTTATAGCAATTGCAGAAGTGTTGTGTCAAAGATGCATGGTGTTCCAGCAACAAAATGTGGGAAAGAGTACACTTGTTACCATGAGTCATGTAGGAAGATCTGTAGGGCCATTTAACCAGATGCAACTCGATTTTATTGAGATTCCTCCTTGCAATGGTCTAAAATACGTTTTGGTAATTGTGTGTCTGTTTTCTCGTTAGGTGGAAGCATACCCAACCAGGTGAAAAGGCAGTTTAACTGTGGCAAAAATTACTCCTTCGAGAACTCATACTGCATTTTGGGTTTTTGACTTCTTTGGAATCGGAAAGAGGGACTCACTTTAATAATGAGGTCTTAAAGATGTTATGTGCAGCATTACAAATCGAGCAAAAGTCAAACTGTGTTTATCGACCAGAAGCATCTGGAGTGGTTGAACAGGTTAATGGAACGTTAAAGTCCAGATTGGCAAAATTGTGCGCATCACCGTTCCTAAAGTGGCCTGATGCTTTACCTCTGGTGTTGATGAGTTTGAGAAGTACCCCAGACAGAAAAACGGGACTGTCCCCACATGAAATTATTATGGCGAGGGCTATGAGATAGCCTCAGTTCCTGCTAATCAGTTGGTGAACATTACTGATGATTTTGGTACTCGATTACTGCAAAGGACTGGCTGATGTGGTACGTTCTGTGTCTCTGCAGGTTGGAGAAGCTGCAACTTCATCTCGACAGGAGCAGTGCCACAACCTCAGTCCCGGTGACTGGGTCCTGGTGAAGAAACACATACGTAAGTCGTGTCTGGAACCTCGTTGGTGTGGGCCATCCAAGTGATACTGGTAACCACAACTGCTGTTAAATGTGGTGGTCTTCATAATTGGGTGCACGCTGCCTACACTCGCCAAGTCCCATGTCTCCTTGAAGATGCAGCATCTGTAGCGGATGTACCGGTGGTTACAGTGAAACACCCGAGACAGGTCAGTCAAACAGTAGAGGGGGCTCCAGCTACTGGGTCTTGAAACACTGATTCTAACAGGGGCCCGAGAGAGTCAGCTCTTGTAGGCACTGAGGGTCACAGATAGGAAGAACTGACTAGGTGAGTTACTGACCCAGTTGAAGAGAACAGTGCGGCAGAAATACAAGTACTAAATTGAGACTATTGGCCCAAAAGAACAGACAGATTGAGGCAAAATCGAAGTATCAAGTCAATCTGAACAGAGTGACACAGATGATGATGGATCATCAGTAAGAAGGTCAAAAAGAGCCAAGGTACCAAATGGAAAATACGCTGCACCTGAATGGACATACTTTGCAGCAACCACCGACTGGGAGAAAGCATATCACAATTTTTGCTTCAAAGACACAAACTCACATAAACCACCTTGAGGAGATGTTAAAACGAATTGAAGAAATCAAAGCAAAGGAAACGAGAAATGTCTATAAAAATCTAAAGAGACGAAATTACACTGACCTATGCCATAAATGGACTAAGTCTGAAACAACGAAAGAAACAAAGAAACCACTTTAGAGTCTATATCTTGATCATTGCTGCAAAACGCTAAATTAGCATCTTCTATAAAATTTTAACAAGTCATGAAGACTAGTTCTGGAGAAGTTGAGATTTCAAACCCGGAATCGATAAAGCACAAACGCACATGTGTGTGCTTATTTACTGCATATTGTTATTGTTGTATTTCTCATTATCCTAAATCTTCCTCATCATGTTTATGTAAAAAACTCTAAACCTACATCAGTTTCTAAGTCGGAAGGAATAAACAATTAGGTTGAATCAAACATGTTAACTGACAAAACTCTACATGTAGATTTTTATTTATTTATTTATTTAGTGTTTTATAGAGCGCAAACGTGACCCGTTAGGGTATCAGATCGCTTTACAGGGATAACAAGTTATATACAAGTTTGAAATAGACAATTACATAGGTAGGGATAGATGGAAGTGCATACACTTGGGGAATAACAGGATATTTACAATAAGCAATAACCAGTCTTAAACCTGAGCAAATAATAGTAATAGTAACTATTTAATTACATTTATAATAAGGTTAGTAAAATGAAGTACTGGAAAAGACCATCAGTGTAAAGACCCAGAGATTATAAATAATTTTTCAAGAGTAATAGATTGTATAAGAAGGTGGCGGGGGAGAAAGGAGATTAGAGCTATGTCTGAGTAAAGACAATCACCGAAACACAAGAATAAGTGTGCAAAGATAAAGGAATCAGGTATCCGTGGTGAAGAAGGGATACATCAGAAGCCATCACCTTAGTGATTCCATAAACCATACTGATTCTGTATGAATGATAGGCTCACCAAATTATATACGATATCGGTAAGTCCTCAGAGAATAGTATTCCCAATAATGTATAAGTGTAACCTAAGTAAGAAGAAATATAAAATATCAAAATCATATTCCATCTGAGGCCCAAAAGGAAAATAGGAATTGAGGATCCTCAATACCGGTAGGGCGAATGCCGTCCTTTCATCTACACGCGATCATGAGTGAACGCTTTTTATTCCCGCTACACTGTATCACACTTTACCCCCTACGGGGTCCTTTTGGAAACTATCATTCTCATATGTTAGGACAAATAGGATGACATCCGAATTATTGTTAAACTACCTGCTCATTTGGCAGGTTATTTACGATTAGACATGTTATACAATTTTTCTATTATCTTGGATATTTTCATTCATTGAAATAACCAATATAGTGACCATACAAAATAATTTCAAGCCTTAGGAGACATGAGTTTGTGTGCTTCTCGAGACTACCATTACAAGATGGCTGCCACCGACCACGCAGGTTTCTTATTACATGCTGTTTTCAGGGCGGGCTACCTTTGGATTTACTATTTAAGTAGGCACACTTCAGGAAACGCTTGCGAAAAGCCGTTTGCGTTACATGGAGTACTCTCCGTCTGTGAACAGGTAGGATGTCATTTATGCATCTTAACGTGGTGCCATATGCGGACTCACTTGTCTGATGTTGAGTACTTTTGGGAACACGGGTTCCCGACTCATTGTTAGTCACTAGCTACACTTTGACAGCTAGCATTAAAATTATTAATATTGAGTTCGGTTTAAATAGGTAGGCGACTAGGAGTTAGTACAACACCGTCCCTGAGTCCTGGCGAGGTGCTATCATCCACCCAATTCACAAAGGCGGGAAGAGAAATGATCCCAACAATTACCGAATGATAGCACTCCTAGATGTTGAGTCTAAATATTACCCCAGAATATTATTAGAAGAGTTGCAGGCCTGGGCCGATTCAACAAAGCGCCTCCCTTTTAACCAGACCGGATTCGTGGCTAACTCTGTCACAATAACTAACTTACTCACCTTGACTGTCCTGACGGAGAAAGCGGCAACCCAACAAACCCAGTTGCACTGTTGTTTTGTTGATTTCAAAGCGGCCTTTGACCGCATACCCCGGGCCCTACTATGGCAAAAATTAGAGTCCCGGGGCATACCCCCGATCCTTTTACATGCAATCGTCCAACTCCATTCGGAAACATGGATCAGAATTAAGCTGGGGGAAGGCTCTCACGTGTCCAGGAAAATCAGAACCAATTCCGGCGTAAAACAAGGCTGTGTGCTGGCTCCTCTTCTTTTTCATCTGTTTATATCAGACCTGTCTCTGTCACTAGATAGTGTCAATTGCCATCCCCCTCAACTAGATGGAACCCGCATCAGCAATCTGCTCTATGCCGACGACTTGGTGCTACTAAGTCATACAAAAGTGGGCCTACAAAGGCTTCCCTACACTATAAGAAACTCCTTGGAACTGAACCTGTCCAAAACAATATCTTTCGGGAAGCAAAAAAGGCCACGTGGTGGATGGTTCTTTAACAAAACAAAAATCAAATCAACATCCTACTATAAATCTTTGGGTATCTTTTTGGGCCGTAGATGTTCTTTCGTCAAACAAAAAGAAACGCTAAGGACCAAAGCCCTTTCACTAGAGGCCCCCGCAGCGAAATTATCAAAACAACTACTTGGCCCAAGTCTAACACCTATGCTGAAAGTGATAAAGGCGAGGATAATCAACTCTCTGTCGTATGGGCACGAGATCATGAAGGGCACAACTAGCTCTTTATTAAACAAATTAACAACCAAAATCTTTAAACGTGCCTTTCGTCTACCAAAATCAAGTTCACCATCGCAGGTTCGTCTTGAACTGGGCCTATTGGATCATCACGGCGTTGAGGCTGGCGCGTTTATAAAGTTCTGCAACAGACTGCGCCATTCAAGGGAGGGCTCCCTGGAGGCCAGACTTTAGCGAGATATAGCAAAATGCCAGACCAGCCAGAATCACCGGCAACACCTGGATTACAGCTTAAAACTACTAGGAGATAAAGAACTCTGGGCAACAAACCCCTCCCAGCCAGTGCTAAAGGATGTTATTAAGAAGAGCGTCCGATTGTGGTCATTTCATTCAGACAGGGCAACTCTGTCAAAAAGGAAACATGCCTGGGCAGTAATTTCCAATTTCAAACCAGGAGTTGAGTTGCCTCATTTATCAAGCACTTTTGCACTTTACTTGAAACAAAAGTTCTTAGCTCTAAGGATGGGTGACTGGCCATTTCTAAAGAACCTACCCGAATGGCGTCGCCCAGGTAATAACATCGAATGCAGGATGTGTGGCTATCACTCTGAAGCAATGGAACACCTAGTTTGTGCATGCCCCGCTATGCTTACTGACAGACGGCTATTACTGTGGGGTGAATGGATCAGGCTAGGAGTTCGAACATGCCGCCAGGCCGTAATGGCAGCTCTAAACCCTGAAAACACCAAGTTGAATATTGGTCTCACTAAATTTGTCAACAAAGCGTCAAAGCTGCTGGAAGAAATTAGCGCCGCCAAATCTCCCTTACTTCAGCAGGGCGGCAGCCAGCTTGCTGGACTGACAACTGAGCCTTAGACTGCTAATATCAGCCGTACTGTTCCCAGTCCCCCATGCGAACATTATCAGCCCACAATGCATTCGAAGGTTTTAAATAATTTAAACAATTTTACAAGTTTTGTATTCTATTTTTAAACCTGCGATTTCTTCTTTTAAAAAAAAAAAAATATTTGAATTGATTACGTTTTCAAGTTGACCATCATTTCTCTATTATGCTCTAGTGGGTTTCTACTCAGCGGTCCTTTTTACGATGAACCGATCAAGTTTTAATTTGTAATGGTTTTAACCAAACAATAAATAATATATATACATTTATGGCACGGCTAACGGTTTGCGAAACCTAGATAGCCTGTTACCGCTCGCATTTACTTATATATTTTTTGGGCAATGATAAGATTTTTTATATGTGTGGCCGGATATCTTGAGAATAATCTTTTCGCCTCCTTTATTGATTTTAGATACACTCTACTACGTACCCGTTTTTTGGAACAATAGTGGATATAGGTACACTTTCAATTCATTTTACTAACCTTATTATAAATGTAATTAATAGCTACTGGGTACATATATATTTTTGTTGTTGTTGTAGCCCTGAGGAAGTCGGTTGGGTGATGACCCTATGATGAAACACGTGTTGGCTGCGTCTATTGATTACGACCATCATCAGGTTGTGGCTGTAACAACCCACAGTACTAACAACTGTAAATCACCTGTTCTATTGGATTTGATGACTACTCGAAAATAAAGAAGAAGAATTGGATTATTATACCCTTCGAACTCTTGAACATTATTTTCATTATTTGCTCAGGATTAAGACTGGTTATTGCTTTGGTTTTTGGGACCTTGTGTCCACAGAAATATTTGGGAATGTAGGTGGCCGTTTCCCCTTTTTCCTTTGAGCACTTTACAAGAATTTTCAGTGAGCTAATTGTTTTTATGGTTATGTGCAGACTCTAACCCAGCCACACTGTTTAATCTGTCCAGGATATTTACAATATTCAGAGCGGCGATCATGAGCGCACTAAGCAGAGATGTCCAGCTTTTACATTTGTGATAATAACAGGTCATTATAGGAAAAAAAATCAAGAATCGAGCAGAAAACATATAGGTATGCTGCTGTGCAGTGTTTGCAATGAATGAGACTTATGGAAGGAATTTGCCTATTAGGAATGTTTTAGCTTCCTTTTTGAATATTGACAGAGAGGGTATTCTTCTGATGTTATGCAGCAGCGAGTTCCAGATTCTTGGTGTGGCCCCAGAGAAGGCTCGATTGTATGTTTTTTCCTTTCAGAAACGGGGTGGTTGGAGCACCAAGTCTCTGGTGGACCTGTTATATGGCAATAGTCTTTCTAAAAATGTATCATGTGGGACAATCAGATTAAACCAATGAATTTAAACACACGCACCTAAAGAGGTGCTAATGCTGATGAAATAATAGGAGAAATATTTTGTGCAATGATTCCATCAGTTGAGGTGATTCTAAATTCTCACAAAATTTGAAAACTTTCCACTGTTGTTGATAGATTATCAACTGATACAGCTGGAGGATTTCTTGCCATAGATACTGAAATGGTTGCTATCAGATCTATGGTGCTCCAAAACCAACTTGCATTAGACATCCTCGCAAAAGAAGGTGGGGTTTGGCGGATGCTGAAAGTTCAACAATGTTGCACGTATATCCCTGACAAAAGTAAAGAATTGCAGGGGTACATTACTAACATTACTCACTTGGGAAAAGATTTAAGTGAACTAAAAGCTGATGGTGCTTGGGAATCAATTGGGAAGGGTCTATCCTCTGTGGGAAAATGGTTCAGATCTGGGAAGTAGTTAAGTGGGTAAAATATTAACACCCATATTAATAATTGCTATTTGTATGCTAATTCTAATCCTTTTCTTTCAAATTTACAAATGCATAAAAGCAAAGAAAGGATCAAGAGGAGTGAAAAGAAAGAAGTCAAAAATAGAACTAGAAGAGAGACAATGTGGATGTTATGACAAACTAAAAGCTCTAGAACAATCTAGGCTAAAACCTTTGAAAACATAAGCACTATAACTGTGACATCAGGTAAGATAAATATAAGGGTGTGACAGGCTGAATTCACCATCAAAGGGGGAATTGATAGAGCAGAGATTACATCAAATGATTTTACTGATAAAAGAAATGATTATGACTACTTGTGCGCAAATGAGGGCAAGACGTGTGTTATGTTCCACGTTATAAAAATGATGCAAATAATACAATTCAGATGCTGCATCGTAAAAGCATAGAGATGAAAAGATAGATTCGAGACATATTATATGTTTAATTAATATAGATGTGACTATTGATTATGAAATACTATTTTTACTCATTTATATGTGTTAGCATAATATAGGAGAAAAATCTCACGTTTTGGATTTTAATACTAAAGGTTTTGATTCATGTGAAAACTTACAAAAATGTTATTTCATGTTATAAAATGTGCACCAAAAATGACAAAAGAAAAGTAGGTGTTACATGAATATACTTAAATATCATGAAATTCCATTAACATGTATTTTATATATGTATTAGTGGGATAACGCATAAACGAAAAAGATTAATATGCATTTTCTTATATGTATAATGATGACACTTACAAAAGATTTTATGATGACCCTATACTTACATGTATTAATTATGATCAGATTGAAATGTTTATCAATATAGTCTGAAGTTATATGCTAGCTTTCTTATTAATGTGCGAAACACAATTTAATATGGTCATTGTCGTTGTTAGACCTGGCATCATTGGCGTGGGTCTCCCTTCCATTTTCTGCTGTTGCCTCCTGTGTTTTGCTATGTTTTTGCTGGTCTAGATGCTTTGGGCACTTTGCCACTGCTATTCAGTGCCAAAGTGCAAGTGCTCCCTATTATAAATTGTGGCTATGGATTAGTGATTCCATGATTGGGTTATTTGATTTACTTGTCAGACCCTAGTACAGTGCACCGGGTGTGCCCAGGGCCTGTAAATCAAATGTTACTGGTGGGCTTGCAGCACTGGTTGTGCCACCCACAGAAGCAGCTTGTAAACTATGGCTCAGGCCTGCCATTGCAGAGCCTGTGTGCAGTCTGGGACTGCCATGTCGACTTGGCAAGTGCACCCACTTGCCAGTCCCCAAACCTTCCCTTTTCTACATGTTAGTCACCCTTAAGGTAGGCCCTAGGGCAGGGTGCATTGTATGTGAAAGGTAGGACATGCCCTGATGTGTGTGGCATGTCCTGATAGTGAATTACAGCCAATTTTGTTTTTCACTATTGCAAGGCTACCTGCTCCCATGGGCCAGAATGGGCAGTTTGATTATAACATCTTATAATCCTAACTGACCCAGGGAACAAGGTAGAAATTCGAGTTTGGTATGCCTGAACTCAGAATGTTGAAATACATCTTTTAGTGTGAGTGATTTTTACATTCTGTGTTTGAAAATACTACTTTTAGAAAGTAGGTATTTTCTTGCCTAACCATCCAGCCTGCCTCTGCTAGGTTGTGTCTTGCCTGTCTCGTTTGTGAGTGACAGGAGGGCTTGGGCTCCAGTAGTCTGATGGGCCAGGGCTGGGCTGAATAGGACCTTGGCTGAATAGAGAGTAGGGGGCGGGGATTTCCTTTCACTCCCCTGAGCCCTCATAGAATAGAGAGTAGGGGGAGGAGATTTCCTTTCAGCTACCTGGGCCAGGTCTGCTTCCAACAATGCTGTCTCCACCTCCTGCCAGGAAGCTGCACCAGTGTGGACAGAACTGGTTTTGACTAGGTACAGACACTCTCTGCCTTCAGAGAACAAAGATTTTTTGAGTATAAATATTGGGGCCCAGACCCCAAGACTTTAGATCACTTCTGGGAACCAAGACGGACCTTTGCCAAGGAGAAGAACCAGGAAGCTGAAGGAGGAGACTGCCCCTGTGCTGTGTGCTGTTTGGGGTTGGCCTGCAGTGGTTACTTTATTGCCAAGGAAAGGAGAAAGGAACTTTGTGTGTACTTTCATCATCTTGAAGAAAATCTCCAAGGGCTTGAAGATTGAGCTTGCCTCCTGCCTGAAGTCTCAGGGATACAAGACTTCACCTACCAGCTCCCCTGAATTCCCTTGCTGGGAATTCTACCTGCAAAGAGGTGCCTGCTGTTGTGTTGGGCCCTATTAAAGACTGCGTGTCGCTGGGAGCTGGAAGCGCGACTCAACGAAGGAGAAGCGTGTCCCCACCTAAGCAGTTGCTGTCGCATCGCCGAGTAACCGTGCCGCCGCCGCAGCTGCTCGCCATCGCATCACCGAGGCGCGTCGCATCACCGGAGAAGCGTGCCGCCGCCGCAGAGGTCGCCGTCTCATTACCGGAGAAGTGTGTCTCAGGGCCTGTCGCGGCTCAGAAGTTCACTGAGTCGCTGCACGGCCATCGGGCGTGCACGCATCGCATCTACGTTGTCGCACCGTAACCAAGACGCCATTTTGTCGCATCGCACCGGATCGTCATTGCATCAAGGCGCCATCTTGTCGCATCGCACCGGATCGCAGTAAGAAACCGACGCATCAACTCCCCACACAGTAAGGAAGAGACGCATCACTCCCCTACACTGCAGTAAGGAGGACGCATCCACTCCCCTGAGTGTAAGGAACGGCGCATCACCTTCCCTGCGACCCTTTTGTTTGTTTTGCGTTTCGCATCCAAGGTACTTTGAGAGTAAACTGTCGCATTTATCATCTACATTAAACTAAGCTATTTCTACCATTTAAAAGCCATATTTTTGAACATTGCATTGTGGATTTTTGTCGTTGGTCTTGTGTTAAGTCTAGTAAAGATTACTTATTTTTCTAAACTGGTGTGGTGTCCATTTGTAGTGTTTTCACTGTATTACTGTATGTGTTCACAAATGCTTTACACACTGCCTCTGAGATAAGCCTGTCTGCTCGTGCCAAGCTACCAAGGGGGTAAGCAGGATTTATTTTAGAAGTGTAGCCCCTTACCCTGACTAGAAGCAAGGGTCCCTATTTGGTCAAAGGTACCTACCTCTGCCAACTAGAGACCCCCAATTCTAACAGTCGTATATTAGCCAAATTTCATATAGGGCTCATATTTTACTTCCCATTTCCAGTGAAGCAATTGACTGAATATTCTAAAGCGTATGGGAACTTTCTGAAATATAGCAAACTGTATCGAAATTTTACTGTTTCCTTTGACCTCTCCTGGACTGAATAGCGTATTTGCAACAACTTTAGTAACACTCTGGAACAGCTGCAAGAGGACAGAACTTTTTCAACCCTCATGTCATCATCTTCAATGTTTCAATGTTTCATTGTTCAATGTGTCTTTAACTTACATGACATGAGGAACTGCGTAATCGATTTACTTAATTTTACCAGATTTGTATCTTCTTTCCTGCTACATCACCCTCACCTTACTTTGGACTGACCAATGGAACTGAGTTGTTCGACAATTTGGTGATGCCAGAGGGTGTCACTAAGTAAACCCTTTCGAGTATAATTGTTCAATTGCGGGAGAAACTGTCCGTCTGTCCGCAGTGTCTTTTGTGACATGGGTGATCTGATTTTTGATTCAGATTACAATTCTGTTGTTGGTATCAGGACTCGTTGCAGCTGACCGGTGTTCTGACGCAGATTGACCCTTTCAGATGAAGGGTTCTTATCATGCTGCTGTGACTCTTGTGGTTACAGCGACAGACTGCTGTCTTGACGAACTGGAACTGGCAAACTTGGAACTTTGCTGAGTCTATACAAGGTTCACCTAGATTCCCATTCCTATTGACACATTTGCTGTATGAGTCCAAATCTGCCTCGGCTGAGGAAGATTTTCCTGATCATCCATCAAATTCTCCCTGAATCTCAGAGGCTTGGTATATTTAATTAAATCCTTTACTAATTGATTATTAGGGCTGTAAGCAATTTTATTTGAATGCAAATGCTCTTTACCTATAGAGTGAATAACTAAACTTTAAATTCTTAAACTGACTCTGCTGTTCTGACTCATCATTCCTTGAGAGTGATTTATTGGTTTTGGGTAATTTATGATAATAGTCACTTTGAGAGATTTATCTAATTGTAACAAATTTGTGTGGAAGATACAGTTATTCTATTCTTGGTCCTCATTGGGTAACTGTCCATCCTCCGAATATCCAACCTCTTTCAGCAAAGAGCAAGATCCATCGGAGGACCAACTGTATGAGCAAGGTAGCGAGAGATTAACAGTATCTTGTATTTTATTTGCAAGGGCCCAGTAAACGCTACAACAACATTCATTGCCCATTCTCTCTGTGGATCGCGGGTGACGCAAAAGCCCAAATAGCTAAACCAATCCAGAATGACCTGCATATCTCTGTACTGTCTCACCCACCCCAGCTCTGGACCATGCAAATGAACCCACCACACACGGAGCTCTGTAATACACGTCTTTATTCTTCAGCATGCAAACGTTAACTGAAGGCATAATGTCATAAACTTTATTGACCACACCCATACACACCCAGATACCTCCCGACCGATTATGTAACTCTGTAAGGAGTCCAGCAAGGACCACAAGGGTCCTACTGCACAGGATCACGCAACACTAAATCTCCCCTTTCTTAAATAAAAAGTACATACAACATATATACATTAGAGTTCCCCAATGAGTCGCTGAGGTGCTTGCACCAATCTTCCAAATGAAGTCGTTCGAGGTGAAGAGTTGCACTGTCATCTGGCATCGTAGATGTAGACTCAGATGCCTGACTTGGGAACTCAGGTGGACTTGTCTCACTCGTAAAGTCAGGAGATGAACATCGAGGCAGATGCTTGAAATATGACGAGTATCTCCTAATGGAATTGCTGGGACGTTGAGAGGTCACCATATGTCCTTTAATTTTCACGACTCTCAATGGATCAGCATCAAACGGAGTGTCAGTCTTCCATTTCTGTTTTTGTTAAACCAGGACCCGGTGTCATTCTTCAAAAACCGCGTCCCTATTGCATCTTCGCTAATCTGCATAGGTCTTCATCTTGCTTTTGTAAGAAGTGTCTGTGATACAAATCTCATCAGTGTCCATTACTCGACTCGTGGTCCATTGTAGTAGCTTTGTCCCAATGACTCTCCCAAACAGCAAGGTGCCAGACCTTTTACCTGTGGTAAAATGGTGAGGTGACTGGTAGGCACAAAGGGCTTGACATAAGGCTGACTTCAGATCGATTCCATCAAGCTCAGCTAGCTGAACCACTTTTTCCACGGCACCCATAAATTGCTCAACAGCGCCATTTGCATGTGGCCAGAGAGGTATGCTTTTCTTATGCTTCACATTCAAGCGACTAAGAAAGTATTTAAACTCTCTGCTATTGAAGGGTGGACCGTTGTGATATCTGAGAATGGAGGGAACACCCCACGCTGTGAAAATATCATCCAGCCTCTCGATGACTTTGTCATGGGTGGTTGATGATAAATCTTCCACGAAGGGAAAACGTGAGCACTCATCAATAACTACCATGAGATGATGGCCATTGTTTAAAGGTCCAAAGAAATCAACTGCAATTTTCTCCCAAACTTGTTTAGGAAGGTCTAACATATTTAGCGGATGCTGTGTTGTTTTGGTATTATCAGTTGCACAGGTGGCATGCTTTCAGTTCCTTCTCGACTCGTTTGTCAAGGCGAGGAAACCACACTCGGTGTCTTGGTAAGTACAATGCCACAATGTCCTTTGTGTGCCAGTTCAATGACTTGTTGTCTCAAGCTCTCATGTATGACAGTTTGTGCGTCTCGTAATAAGATACCTTCTTGAGTGACATCATCTGTGAGAGGTCGAGTATGTTTTCTCCATAATTGCGTTGCAATTCGGGCCTTGAGTTTGAGCATTTCTCTGTCTGTTTTGGTAGCAGCAATGATCTGCTCAATGGATAGAGCTGCAGGAGTGCTGGACTTTACTATGAAATTGATGTATGCTTCAGCTGCTTTAGTCGTTGCACTGTGATGCTGTAACAGCACTCGTAAGATGTAATCTGCGGGGTTTTGATTCTTCCCCGGCTTATGCAAAATAGTGTTATTATACATTTGCAATCAGAACCCCCACCTCTTGATGCGAGGGAGCATCTTGGCTTTCGGATTTCCATAAATGGTGAGCAATGTCTGGTGGTCAGTGACGAAGGTGAAATGCTTTCTGTACAGAAACACATGAAAATGTTCACAAGCCCACAGTAGAGTCAGGCTCTCTTTTTCTGGGTGAGAATAGGCACGTTCAATCTGAGATACACTTCTGCTGGCATAGGCCACAATGTATCTCTGAGCATTTGGATGTCCATTGTGTCGAGCAAGGATCTTGCCCAATCCCACCAGGCTTGCGTCTACTGCAATCTCAGTATGTAACTTTGGATCAAAGTAAACCATTTCAGTTGCATTTTCAATTGCGTGTTTGATTTTCGTGAAGTTTTGGTCACATTCAGAGGACCCCCTAGAAAGGGAATATTCTTCTTTGTCAAGTCTGTTAACGGGGCTATCACTGTGGCAAAGTCAAAAATGTATCTGGAGCAATAGCCAGCCATTCCTAAGAAGGATCGCAACATGGTTACATCTTGCGGGGGACAAGTGGAAGACAATGCTTGTACCCTTTCAGGGCCAGGAGTATTTCCACCTTTAAAGAAAATGTGCCCAAAGAAGTTGGGTTTGGTTTTGTGAAACTCACACTTTTCTGCAATTAAAGTGAGACCTACATCAGCAAGCAGACAGCATACTTGTGTAAGAGCTCTGTCATGCTCCTTTTGTGTGGCCCCAAACACTACTATATCATCATTGTAGTTAAAAGCATGTGTGACAGCTTGAATTATTCAGCAAATGACACCCTGAAAGATTTCTGCCGCCGATGACACACCAAAACTAAGTCTTTTGTATATGAGAAAAACCAACATGAGTTGAAAAAGTAGTAATATACCTACAGTTCTCTTCCAGCTCGAGTTGATGGTATCCTTTGTTCAAATCAAGATGGGAGAAGACTTTGGCACCATTCAGCTGTAATCATGTCTGCTATGTGTGCACCTGTATGTCTTTCTCTCTTGATTGCTTTGTTGGCCTGGCGCATGTCAACACAAATGGCCACCACACCTCCACTGTCCTTTTTTGGCACTACCACTATGGGGGAAACTCATGGCGTTGGACAAGTGGAGCGCTCAATGATGTCATGCTTAATAATGTTTCTAGGTTTTTCTCAATGGCCTCCTGTAAATGAAAAGCAATCTGACGGTGTCGCTCAGCAACAGGACGAATGTCCTTATTCATTTGAAGTTGCACCTTCATTGTCTTGAATTTCCCTAGTCCATGAGACCACAACAGAAATTGACTCACCATTTCAGAATGTGCATTGAGGTTGTAGTTGATTTATATCAGTCCCATGTCAGCAGCAATACTGAAACTTAGTAGACATGCACTCGACGAAGTACCTTGGAGAACATGAGTTGGCGCTTGTACTGTACTCAGGTCGGCTCCAGGCCCTAGTGCTGCCTGAACGGGAAGACTCTGGGCTACCCCATCTCCGTGCATACCCTGTACAGCAATAGGGGGACCGTATGGAGAACCACAGTGCTCCGGGCGTGAAGAATGAAAGGGAGGGCCATTGCTTTCAATTGTAAATTATTCTTCAAAATAGATAATAAGCGTTTACTCACTTGAACACAGCCCAAGAAAACTTCCCAACCAAGATATTGCTCCTTAAAACAGACGGTGAAATAGAGATGGGGGATTTAATATTGGCTTGGGTCCCTGATTTTGACAGAACACGCACACCCTTTTAATCCATGGGGACTATGTTCAAGATATTAAAAAAGATGATAGGAGACCAGGGGCTTGTAGGCAAAGACATTTGAACCCAAACAAACAACAGGGATTTTTCATTTTATTCACGTCACAATACATATCCTCGAATAAACACACACTTTACTTTGCTCCCTTAATAAAGCAGACATTTCAGAGATCTCTATTTCTGATCACAATTAGAGGTGAGCTGGAATGAACTGGGTGAGAGCTCTGAGAATACTAATGGGTGGTACAGGTGGGCATGTTTCGTGACCCGTTTATAGAGCCTTGTTGGCAAACGAGGTGGAGGAATTTTTAGACATCCTCTGTCAACTCCCCTACAGTCACTTAGGACTCCTACAAAGGAACAATGAGAGAGGTAGCTATTGGCATGTCCACTGGTATGACAAGGCAGACGTACCTCATTGTAAACAAATTTATCACAGGACTTAAAACACTAGAGAAATTGGACAAACAGAATCCCTGTCAAGCTAATAAATGCATCTTGGTGATGATAAGGAGTCAATTGCATGCCTGTTAAACCAATAGAACTGAAAATAGAGCATACCAATTATGAAGAGAGATACAAAATTGGATCATGATTGACTGGATAGTAAATTGCTCATTCATAGAGTGATGATATACATAGCTAGAGGGGTGGTGGTTAATGAGAAATATGTAAACACGAAAAGCAAGAGCTGTTTAGAGATTTTATATCCTTCTATAGTAAGAGCCTTCATCAAAACTTTGATGTATGAGCATTGCTGGAGAGGTGTTGGATTCCTACCATTCCAGTGGAGACTTTGGCTTACCAGAAAAAGAATTTAAAAAAGTGCGTCCCGTGGGATTTCTTTATAAACTTTTATATATACACACCTCATTCATATCAACCCACTACATACACACCACAAGCATCCAAAATGGTCACCGCCAACCTGGTGGATACAGTATGTTAGCACAAAAAATCCACTAAAAATCAATAGTATCTGTGATTTTCCTGAGACAATTTATTATGATTGTTTTAAAAAAGCAAAAAAGGATTCAATAAAAACATTAATATTCAGAAATAATCACAGGCATCATATTTCATAATGAACACAATTGGTCACAAACAAAGATAAAAAATTTCTAAAAAAACAAATTGTACATAAAAACAAGAGAGATAAAAACAGACAATTATCTTTGTCATTAATGGCCACAATCCAGATTAACATTCATATGTACATGCCCTGATCTTTTGTAGACCCTCAACATCTAAGGCGCTATCTGTGTAGCTGGATTCATGGCAACAATAACCAAAGCGTCGACGCGTTTCGAAGGTTTTATCTTATTCCACCTTCTTTTTCAAGACTCAAATAATAAAACCTCCCGTTCTTTGTGGATCTATAAATATAAACACACAAAGAGTCATAGATCTAGCATCCTCATTTTAAACATCTTTCTAAAAGCATAAATGCATGTCCCAACCTTACATTTGCAGTTTATTTATAAACGGGACTATCAATACCTCACACTTGGTTATCAATAAATCACAGATTCCACAGCAAAATTATCTAATGCCTTGTAGCCTGCGATTTGAATCTACAGCAAGAAATTCAGCATTATTACAATTATTATAAACCCACGATGCACAGTGATAACGATAATTTTTTATGCCACAAATGTAAACCACCATGTCCCATCGATGACTCTTAGCCTTGGTGAAAATTCAACCAAGTACCCTCTTACATTCCATCATCTACTCACCATAACCCCTGATTATACAACTAAACATCAATTCATCAGTTACCCCATGCATACCCCACATTTTGTTTTATTACATGTGAAATAATTATCACACTACATCTAGTACTTGTAGTGTCTTATTACAATTCCTCATAGTGCTACAAATAAATAGAACTACTTACTTACTTACTTACCAGAAAAAAGCCCATAGACATTACAGCAGTCAGAGATGCACTGAAATCCATGCAGCTGAATAATACTCCAGGCCCAGATGACTTTCCCATCTCCTTTTATAAGATTTTTGTAAAAAAACATTGGCAGCCTTGTTTAACTGCTTTACGCACCTATCAGCCCTGACACCATCAATGTGGAGATGCATATGTTCCCTTTATTGAAACCTGGTAGGAACAGAGAAGAATGTTCCTCATATGGGCTAGTTGCACTGCTAAATGCATATGCTAATATATTTATGAGAATGTTCTCCAAATGAATGGAATCTTTACTGCCTGGAGTAATAGCTGCTGCTCAAGTTGGCCTATTTAAGCACAGACAAGGCAGCAACAACACTAGACCAATTGCTCTCTTGGTAGAAAAATGGGGGCAGAAAGAAACTCATGGTTTTACTGCTTTCACTTGGCACTGAGAAAGCCTGTGACTTGATAAGCTAAGAGTGGCAGTACACTGGTCTCACCAAGATTTGACTGGGTGAAAAATGAAGAGGTTGGACACTAGAGGTGTGAGAAATTCTCATCATTTGCTTTTGTATAATTATGCAAAATGTTAACAAAATTATGTGAGAATACACTTAATTATGCAAAATGCGAATCTGCCATTTAGCACTATATTTTTTTATGTTATGCAGATGTGTAGAGTGCACTATCACCCGAGAGGGTATCATGGCATTTAGTAAGTGTTAGTCTAGCCAACCCTAGTGCCTAGCTGGACTACTCAAAAAGACAGGTCTTCAGCTTCTTGCAGAATTCAAGAAGTAAGGAGGAGGCTCTTATATATAGCAGCAGGTTGTTTCATGCTTTAGGAGCAATGTAAGAGAAGGCTCGACCGCCAAATCTGGTTTTGCATATGTGTGGCATGTGTTCAAGCAGGAGTCCAGATGAGCGGAGGTGTATGGAAGGTTTTTAAAAAACAGATGCCATTGCTGAGGTATGCTGGGCCAGTGTTATGCAGTGCCTTCAAAGTGTGGGTGAGGAGTTTGAACTGTGGTTGTTTGTGTTTGGAAAGCCAGTGGAGCTTCTTTAGGTGTGGTGTGATGTGAGTGCTGTGATGGAGATCGAGATTGATTCTGGCCACCAATTTCTGAATAGCATGCAGCCTTCGGGTGAGCTTTTTGTTGATCCCAGCACAGAGGGTGTTCCCATAGTCAATCTTGCTTATAACGACGGTTTGCTGGTTGCTGATTGGGAGCCATATGAAAATATTCCTCAGCATCTTCAGGGTATGGAAGCATGAGGCGGTAATGACGTTGACTTGGGCAGTCATGACATGCTTGCTGTCAATGATGAATGCAAGGTTTTTGGCTTGTGTGGTGGGGTGCAAGTCCAAGCTCTGTTGGCCATCAGGTGGAGTTCCACAATGAAGTGCTCTTCCCGAAGATCATTGTGAGAAGCTGGCCTGTTATATGATGTCCACTTATGTAAGTGGGCACCTTGCACCAGTCCAGACAACCCTTATGGTGATTTAAGAGGTCTTAGACAACCTTAGAAAGCTCTCTAAGTGGTAGCCGTGGAGAGCAGCATTCAAGCTTAGTCCAGAAGGAGTGTAAAGCAGCTTGTTTTCCCAGAATGCAATCTTTTAGTATAGATTAAGTGAAAAAGAACCACACAAAGGGGCATATTAGCAAGCGATTTATCGCCGCTTTAGCGGCACTTTTTGCCGCTAAAGTGGCGATAAATCTATCGCCCTATCAGCAAGCTGTCGCTAACAGCAGTTAGCGACAACTTTCTGACGAAGGCGATCGGTTTGGGTGCCGCTTTGCATGTCAGCGATGTTTATCGCTAATGACATGCAAAGTAGGCGTTCCCGACCAACATACCCTGTAAACTGACGCTAACAGGCCTATCACCTATTAACAAGGAGTCCCTGACCCCGGTTAGCGACGTGAAAAGTCGCGCTAACCGGGGCCATCGCCATTTTTTTATCACCTGCTATTTTCCTGACTTAGCCATACATTACATGGGGGTGGATTATGCTGATACGACCACAGGGTCGTATCAGCAAGGTTTTCCACCTCCCCCATGCAACATCGCTGGTTTTGTCGCGATGTTGGCCCTTCCCTCCGCAATCGCTGGAATATTTATCGCCATAGCGCTAAATGTCGCTAATACAGCGTTAGCGTGGCGATATATTCCAGCGATAGCCGGCGATAAAATAAATCACGCTAAGCAGGGTTAGCGATGATTATCGCCTCTTTTTGCTAATATGCCCCAAAGTATTTATAAAAATATGTATTTATTATATAATACTCTCCAACACATACAAATATCTCCTACCCGGAGATATGCACAATGCACACAATACTTTGTAAAGAAACACAGTAAATAGCACCTAATACACAGTGGACCTCAGGGGGGGGGGCCACACCATATACTAAGAAAGTGGTATAAGAACCACGACTTGGGTCAAAACAATGTCGAGAGGACATAGAAGTGCTGGGGACCAAAGGAGCCACGCAAGGTGAGTGACGAGGAACCCCACGTAGAGTGTGTGCAGTGTGGAAACAAGACTGCGTGCGCCGTACAAGTCTTTGAGTAAGTCGCGGTTGGATTTTTAAAGATTATGGACCCTTCCCAGTGGAGCCTGAAGAAACCCCATGGAAGACAGAAGGTTGGAGAGCCACCTCATCCATGGATACCCTAGTATCTGACACGGGACTGGCAGAGGACTGATACGGATGCTATTGCCCTTACCCTAACACACCAAGACTTGGTCTAGAATTAGGTAGCCTATGACTTAAGGACACAACATCTTTTTAAACCGAATATCTGCCTTAAATATAGTCCCCTTGGCGGGACCAGAGAATCTACTTTTAAAAGTCCTGCCGCTTCTCAACTAACTGTGTCCACGCTTAGTGAGATAGATTGATGGTTTCCCCCGCCCCCCCGGGCATAGTACGCTGGCAGCTTCGATAGATTATACCAGCGAGCACAATACCCCATTTACAACAGGGAATCCTTCAACTGAGACAAGAGCCCCCATTAGCGCTCGGAGTCAGCCAGATCAGGAATCAGGACCTACATCCCCTAGTGTTGCGCTGAATACCAACATATCCCAAACATCACGTACCATCTCAATACTATCCTGGAACATCGCAGGGCTGAGGAATAGGGGGGATGCTCCTGACTGGAATAACTTTATAGAAAAAATTGATGTATGTGCCTTACAGGAAACCTGGTCTATAGAGCCGCTTTTCCACCTTGGGTACCTAAATTATTACATTCCAGCCACCCAGGGTGCTAGGGGCCACCCGTTGGGGGGCTCACAATCTGGGTAAGACAGAATATAGGTCTCAAGATCTGGGCTCTACCCTCAGCGTGCAGTGACATGCTTGCACTTAGGGTGGCACTTGGGCCACATGGAACTTGTGCCTTCCTAAACGTATATGCTAGAGGCCTGAGTGGGGACGGAGATCCAAAACTATTTATGCCTTAGGCGGGGTTTTAGACACCCTCCCAGGGGAAGCAGGAGCTGTCATAGTTGGGGATCTAAAGACAACATTCAAACCTCTTGATATTGAGGATAATAACCTAGCGAGGGAGGAGGATGAGCACTGGGGTTTCCCACTTCTTGAATTACATCCAATCAAACGTTGGACTGAGGCTGCCATTCAACTAAAAGCTCTCTGCTTGGAGCATGGTTTAAGGGCTGCCAACGGCCGATCCACCTCCGACAGACAAGGGTCAAACACGTTTAACAACAGTTACCCCTCTAGCTGTATAGATTACCTCCTAGTCAGCCTGAACCTATGGCACACCCTTGAGGACATGGCCGTACAGGCACCTATGGAGAGTGACCATGATCCACTCTGCTCATGGTTCATATTCAGGGACCTAAGTGTACTGGCACAACCGGACACTGTATCTATCATAAGTGATCTTTTGGTCTCAAACAATATGCGCCGAGTTAAATGGCCCAGGATCCTAGCATGTCCGGAAACACTATCCACCATAAGTAGTGAGTTGGAAAGCACAGTTAGAGTGATGGAAACACACCTCCATAACCATGAACCGGCCAACTTACTATTTTTAAAAATGCGTAGGCACTTCCAAAAACCGAGTAAGGCTAAGGCGAAAGATATCATGCCAAAACTTCACTGGTACAATCATGAATGTAGATGTGCCCGTAAAGCACTCAGTGAAGCAATTAAGTCGGGTGCTGTGGCTAGAGTGCAAATTGCTAGGTCCACTTATAAGAACGTTATCCATTGCGCCAAAATATCTTGGGATGAAGACAGATGGCAGGAATTAAAATGTGCCTGCGTCAGTAAAAACTCCAAGTGGTTTTGGAATGTGGTTAAATGGGGCAGGGGAGGAGTAGCACAGCCTCCGGATAATCACGTCGACCCCAATGTGTGGGTTAGCCACTTTGCCACTCAATATGCTGATGACGAAGCAGAAGATAGACTACCATTCCCGATCTACCCCTACCCTGCTGCCAGGGTATTTGATGAGGCCAATGTCAGTGGTGCACTCAGGGCTTTAACAGGTGGTAGAGCCCCGGGGATAGACTGTATCCCTGCTGATATTTTCCTGCATGACAGACCGAAATGGACCAATTATATACTATTACTCGCTAATGCCATAGCCCAAGGAGCACCTATCCCGGCCACTTGGCGGGGTATGGAGATAATTCCCATATATAAAAAAGGAGACAAATCCATGCCTGGAAACTATAGGCCAATAAGCCGTATAGATTCGATACAGAAAGTGGTGGCCAGGCTTGTTCTGGCCAAGGTCCAGGCCTGGATTGATGTTAATACCATTCTTACCCCTCTCCAAGTAGGATTTAGGGCCGATAGTAGCACAATTGACCAGGTTTTTCGCTTTGTTCTTATATATTGGCGGATAATCATTCTCTCCAGGGTAGCATGTATGCTGCCTTTGTCGACCTCAAATCCGCTTTCGACCTGGTCTCACGGAACAAATTGTGGGAGGTCTTGAAGGAGATAGGGATGCCACTTGATTTACTTTCCTTGATTGCCCGCCTCCATGAGGAAAACTATGCACAAATACGTTGGGGGGCAGCAGGAAATAAGACAGCTCCCTTCCCTGTGCGAAAGGATGTCCGTCAAGGATGTTTGTTGGCTCCCACATTGTTTTCTCTCCTCATAAATGGAGTCGCTAACTTTCTTGATGCCACCCATACTGATGCTCCTGTCTTAGCTGGAAGAAAAATCCCCATTCTAATGTTTGCGGATGACACGCTGATAATCTCCAAAACTCTGAGCAGATTGCAGCGTGCCCTCCATCATTATGAAGAGTTTTGTCTCCTGCAAGATCTTAAAATTAACGCCGCCAAGACAAAGTTCATGGCATTTAACCAACATAGATCCTTTAAGGGGAAAATGTTGATGGATGGGCTCCCCCTGGAGCAGGTTGATGCTTTTGTTTATCTGGGCATCAAACTGCAGAAGGACATAAGGTGGAAGCCACACATCGAAGTCATGGCACTAAAGCATCGTCAGTTAGCTGGTACCCTTAGAAAGGAACTTAAAACCTCTCTGACAAAGCCCCTTAGTCCGTCACTTCAAATTTATAACAGCAAAGTGGTGACCTCAGTCCTCTATGGGGCTGAGCTGTGGGGCCTAGGCAACCTGACCCAGCTAACAATCGCCGAGCATGCGTTTTTGCGTGCGATTACCTGTCTGCCACAGAGTACACCCACCCTTCCCTTAAGAAATAACTTAGGCAGGAAAGCCCTGACAGATCTAGCCAGGCTACGGCCAATTCTATACTGGCATGGAATATGGTGTATGCTGGAACTGGTAGCATTTACAGAGGGCTTAAGGGATATCATCAATTTGGATTGTTTCCACAAAATTAGCTGGCTGCGAGATCTGAGAAGTCTGATTAACAAAATGGGCTTATCACACCTGTGGGGTTCCCCTTCTACCTCAAAGTTCCCATCAAAAAACAACCTCAAAGAAACCTATTGGGAAATGGTTGCACAAGAAGAGTTTAGGTGCCATGACCCCACCTCACTCTCGCGGCTTTTTCTTCAGATAAAACCTTGCCCGAGCCTCGAGCCCTATTGGGATATCATCAACAAGCCTCTGACCGAAAACTCTAATTCCAATTTAGATCAGGATCCTTGCTCCTGAAGTGCTTTACATCCAAATGGTCTTCCACCGGAGACAACAAATGCCATATATGTGCCAAATATATAGAAACATACTCGCACGTGCTCTTTGCCTGCCCTGCCTACGCCAGCCCGCGTAAAGTTTGGCTGGCGCAGCTCTGTAAGAACATGGTCACAAGATCACACAGCATAGCCCTGTGAATCCTTTGCTCTGACCCATCACCTAGGTACGCAATCCCGGTGGCTAAATTCTTGAGTTGGATGTGGCACATTCGTTCCAAACAAATTATGGCTGGAAAATGAACATGATAAAATCCTTTAACATCGCGCCGGTGCATGTGGGCATAACGTGATTTGTGGGGCCCAACACGATTGTAAAGGCTTATGAGACTGTTTGTATTTTACATTTTTTAATCTTCTCATGTCATGTAATGTATCATATAGTGATAGCTCTGATTGCCTTCTTTGCCATTTTTTGCACAAACGTTTTAACTTAGATTTGAACTTTTGTACTGTTTTTTTTAACTCTTTATCTGTAATGCTTTTATGACTTGCATAGTCGAATGAAGCTTCTTTGACTGACTGATACCCTAGTACCCACTTTACCTACACCAGGGAAGCCGGGTGCATACGTGTGAAGTGGTGTTGGGAACCACCGTCGAACCCAATGGAGGACTTCAGGTAAGTGCCGCTGCTGAAGAAGGAGAAAGTGTCTGGTGGAATCCGAAGATGGATTCTAGATGAGAGGTACCTGCAAGCAGAGGGGACAGAGTCTATGTCACTCAGGAGTGACCAGGAGACTTGGAAGACGAATGCCCTCTGATGTCGGGTGTTGCAGGAGAGTTGACGATGACCAGCTATGAGGACCAGGCGACACTGAGGAAGACCAGGAGCCATGCATGAGCAGTCCCACAAAGGATGTTGAGTGCTGAGTGGTCGGTGTCTGGCGGGAGCACCAACAAGCCTTGGCAAATGCAACCAACGTAGGAGCTGAAGAAGGAGCAACGACGGGACCAGCAAGGTCCAGCGGACTCCCCACAAGCAGCGGAGTCAGGGCAGGCCCCGAGCAATCAGGGGAGCCCAAGAGAAGCAAAGGTGACCCTCAAATGGACCCACAGGCCAGAGGCACTGGAGTCGTGAGAGGACCTCAAGCAGCTCACCAAAAGATACAGGCCACGATGCACACGATGCGGTGTGGCCCAAGTTTCTGGTCACCGGAGATGCTCGAGGTTGGGGCTACTTGGAGCCTGAAGATTTTCTTGGAAGGAAGCCAACAAGCCTTTGCAACTGCAAGTTGATGTGGTGCATAAGGCTTCGGTTATTGCAACCCCCACGAGGGATACTGGCCTCAAACTCGGTGAGAGGTCAGGGCAGGCCTCAGGAGCTGTGGAGAACCACCACCTATGTTGCAGAGCCTTTGGAGTCCGGAGCTCAGGATCAGCAGACCGGTCGACTTAGTTGTGGTGCCTGCTCATGCAGAGAAGTGACTCCTTCACTTCAAGGGAGATTCCTTCAGGTGTCTTTGATGCCCACAGGTCTTGGAGGGTTTCTGTATGGTGCACAGGCACAGACGATGCAGCATACTGGAAGGGAGATGAAGTTGATCCCAAACGAAGTCCAGCGAAGTCTAGAGTGCCCAGACGGTAGAAGAAGAAGTGGTGTCTGATCTGAATCTTATCCCACGATGAATCTAGGGACCTACACCCATGTGAGCCCTTAAGTACCCTAAGTAAAGGGTTGGGATGATTCAGGGGACCCTCCCAGGGGAGGGTCTGGACATTGGGGAGGTTACTCCCATGTCCTTTGTCCAGTTTTGTGCCAGAGCGGGAGCCAATGGCTCCCAGGACTGGTTTGAACTGGACTATGCATGGGTACACCAAATGTGCCCCTTATGCACCCACCCTGCCCCAATACACTAAATCCTGTCTGGGAGGTGGTCACACCTTCCTGTGACAGGATGGCTATTGTTCTGCCTTCCCCTGCTCGTGTCTCTGGTCGGCAACGATAATTTTGTGCTGTCCGGTTCTGGAAGACTGGTACCGGGAACATGGAGAGCCTAACGGAGGGCTCTTCCAGTGCTTGGAATCATACTTCCCACACGTTTAACAGTTGCAGCCAGTTTCGAGATGGTCATCGCGTAATTACATGGTGCCCCTCTATGTGGCATATGGCTGCTTTGCTGACAACCCGGGAGAATTGACTCCATAGGCTGTAGGGGTGTCCTGCTGATGCAGGGGCACCAGCTCACTTAGAACCAAGCACCCTGCCTTCAGGATTGCAAAGGCCTGCTATACGGGTGACTTATAGGTTTTTAAGTACAGTGACCCTAGATAGAGGAAACATATATCTTTAGTAAGTGGTGCTAGCACCAGCTTACACAGGCTGCAATGGCAGGCCTGTAGTTCCATTTTGACTGGTCTCCCATGGGTGGCATAATGCATGCTTCAGCCCATGGGGACCTCTGGGGTATCTATGCCCTCAGTACCTTAGTACCATATACTAGGGACTTATAAGGGTACCCCAGTATCCAATCTGGGATGTACCTAAGTACTTGTCACAACAATTTAAGGGAGAAAGCAGAGAGACTGGGGTCCTGATTAGCAGGATCCCAGTTAGACTAGTCCAAAAACAGCTTAGCCCCAGGCAAAAAGTGGGGGTAACCATGCAGAAGGATCCTACCTTCCTACAATCATGATTTTGGTCTTGTCGGTGTTAAGCCACATACAATTGGTCTTCATCCAATGGATGATTTCAGTCATGCAGGCATTGAACTTGATCTGTGTACTGGGAGTGTTGTCCGTGAGGGAGAGAATGAGTTGCGTGTCGTCAGCATAGGAGAGGACGTTGATATTGTGAGAGTGGATGATGCTGGCTATAAGGATCATGTAAGAGTTGAAGAGGGTTGGGCTATGGGAGGATCCTTGCAGAACTCTGCAGATGAGGTTGCGGGGCTCTGTGGTGTTTGGTGTCAGGCTAACTAACTGGATCCTTCCAGTCAGGAAGGAGCAGATCCATCTGAGTGCATGTCCTTGAATTCCAATGTTGTGTAGATGTTGGATGAGGCTGGGAAAGGAACCATGTCAAATGCTGCGTAGAGGTACAAGAGGCTGAGGACTCCATGTCTCATCCATCTAGAGTTATGCAGATGTCATCCACGGTGGCGATGAGGGAAGTTTCTGTGCTGTAGTTGAGCATGAAACGAGGCTGAGTGATGTTGAGGAGCTGGTGGTCACTGATTTATTCGGAGAGGTGTCTGTTGATTTTCTCTAAGACAGTGGCCTGGAATGGTAGCAGGGAGATCACTCAGGAGATAGCAAGCATGGAAGGGTCTGCAAAGGGTTTCTTCAGCAGTGGGAGGACAGTTGCATGTTTCAAAGTATCTGGGAAGGTTGTGGAAGAGGTGTACCCATCCTGAATGGGTGTGAGCATGGTGCTGATGGATTGCAGTCCTCTCTAGTAGGTGAGTTAGGTACAGGAGTCCAATGGGGCTCCTGAGTGGATGGTCTTCATGGCAGAGGTGGTTTCTTCTGAGGTGATGACATGCCATGGGGTTAGCACTGGTTCTTTGGATAAGATTGGAAGGCATTTAGCGAGGTCTGTCTGCTCAGGTTAAGGGTTGAAGTTGCTGTGAATAGCAGTGATTTTGTTGCTGAAGGATTGAGAGAGATTGCTGCACAGGTCCTGTGAGGGAGCGGCGGCTGGTGAGGTGAAATCATTCTTGATGGCGAAGATTTCTTTGCTACTGTTGGTGCTGACATTGATGCGACTCACCAGAGCAGCCCATTTTCTGGACCAAACCATTTGGTGGTAACATCTCAGGGTGGGTTTGAATGTGCTCCTGTCTGCATTGCCCTGACTCAGTCTCCATTTGCGCTCCAATTGTTTGTACTGGTGTTTCACCAGTATGAGTAAATCTAGGTACTAACTGGCCTGATGTCTAGATCTTGTTGTATTGCTGTGTTTGATGGGGGCCATACAGTCTGCGCACGATCCAATTATTGAAATTCTTGATGGCTTTGGGGAGGCTGTTGTTGTGTCTGGGTTGGTGAGTGCTGAGAGCAGTGTTTTAGTTCGTCTCAGTCATGCTGTTCCATTTTCAGCAGGCTGATCTGGAGGTAATGTGTGTACATTGGACTGGAACTGGGATACTGAACTTGACAATAGCGTGGTCTGTCCAGAAACCTGATGTGGGCTCTTCGACTTTTATATTGTCAAAGGTTGTGAAAATAGTGTCAGGAATGTGTCCAGTGGCATGGGTAGATCCCTTTAAGGCCCAGGCTTCCAAGGTCTTTGATGAGTGTTTTTGAGTTTGGGTCAGTGTTGTCTTCCGGGTGGAAGTTCAGGTCTCCAAGTAGGGTGTAATTGCTAGCGTCAAGGGCAAGTGGTGCAAAACAGTATGTGATGGTGCCGGTGAAGTTGGTTTGCGGTCTAGGTGGTCTGTAGATGAAAGTGCCACTTTGGGTGAAGTGGGCTGTGATGGACAGCTTGACTGACAGTTGTTCAATGTAGGAAGATGACGTGTCCATGGAGGTGGTACAGCTTATGGCGTTCTTGTGGATGATGATGATTCTGCCTCCAGGCTTGTGAAAACAAAGCCTTGCCTGGTGATCTTGTAGCCGGGGAGATGTTTGTGGTGTTGTCAGGTACTGATGCAGGGTTCAGCCAGGTTTTCATGAGGAAAGGTAGGCCAGAGGCGTTGTGCAGTGGGCCCCAGATCTCTGTGGTGAGTTTGGTGATTGAGTGGGTGCTGAGGAGCATGCATATGAGTGTGGAGTGTTGTGAGGGTGGTTGTAGGACTGTGTGAGTGTGAGAGAGTGGGGTGTTGGGTGCTGTTGGTGTGGGCACGGTGAGCTATGAGTGTGGGTAAGTGCACAAAAACTTGCCCGAAGTGCAAGAGAATGCTTCCTCAGTGTTGTGTGGTGCAGCGAGGCAGCAGCATGGGGAATGGTGGGTTTGGGATTGGAGGGAAGCAGTGGGGTAGCATTTGGAGGGGGTAGGACTGTGGTTCCTGATGCTGGGTGCAGTCCAGACGCAGATGGGTGAAAACGGACTTGCCTTTGATGCCCCTTTGGACTGCTAGCAGCCCACCCCCTGTGTGCAACCACAGGGGGTGAGGAGTAATATTACTTCCTGTGCGGATGGATGATGGCAAATACAGTGCTGCCATTCCTGTACAGATGGATTATGTGAGTCCTCTTGCATTGCTTCTTCTTTTAAAGACAGTTTTGGTTGGAAACTAGTGATTTCACTTACTGTGCAGCTGGATGATGGGAAATCCAGTGATGTCACTTCCTTTGTAGATATATGATGGGAAAAATGTGTCCTTGTGTCCTTTTTTGACATGAAGATGCATTTTGCTCTAATAATAGTGGAAAAAGCAAAGCACCACAAACAGAAGTTGCTAATGTTAACTTGTTCGCCTGGGTTTGTGGTAAATTCTTACTGCAAATGGAACATTTGACACAAAATTTGTACCGCGAATGGTATTTAATTATGCGAGTTGGTATAATGGGGTTATTTCTCTAACTTAAACAAACATAAAGCAAACATTCCAAAATTCCATGGATTGCATAATTGAAATGTTAACTTGACACAGGAACCTGAGACTATGACTCAAGTGAGCAAACAGAGGCCCCTCTTCTTTACTCTTCCAAGGGACACCTGTCAAGAATGTCCACTCTCTCTCCTCTGATTTGAGCTCATGGTGCTGCCCGTGGCATTAACTTTCAGAGCAAGATTAGACATCAAGAGGTTACCTTTTGCTCTGAATGAACACATACTCTGCTTATTTGGTGATGATGTTGTTCTCTTCTAACTAACCACGAACACATGCTTCCTGAGCTTACCAGGATTGAGAGGGTCTCAAAATTTTGCATTAACAAGCAAAAACTGATGATTTAACTATAATGGTCCCCAGGGAGATGGCCCCACAACTGCAGTCAACTTCACCTTTTGAGTGGGCACCTAAAATGATCCAATATCTAGGTTTGAACTAATAGGTAACATAGAGGGCTGAACACTGGCTAACTGGCCGAACATTAGAGAACAAATATATACTTATCGGAAGCACTAAAGACTGCTTTATTCTTCCAGGTTGGGCCGTTTCAATGCTATAAAAATGAAAATGTTACTGAGGGTCCTGTGTCTTTTCCAGTAAAAAAACACATTTTCCTCACATTTCTGTGATGGAAAGTTCTGGAATCTGCGTGGATCCACAGACTTACACCCACCCTGAATTCCCTGAAGTCTTCTGATAAAAATGGTACCTCATCCTCTGAGCTGAGAGTGTCTACATGCAGGGCCACTTGATTGATTTTGAGTTTGAGGGGGCAAGAAAATTTGAGTCTCTAAGAATAAATAAATGGATCCGAGGGACATGGGAGGTTTGGCATGATCACATCTGCTGCAGTAATATTACTGCACACTTGAGCATTATCCTGGAGTGGACTCCTGTGGAATCCGACAGGCTGGTGCTGGCAGTGATGTTCTTGTAGATTTTCTAAGATGTGATTGAGGACCTCACTCTGAGACAGGTAGAAAGTATAAAAACCGTTGCAAAATGTTTTTGTGCCCTGTTTTAGCTTTTAATGTGGGTTTAATGCAAATCGCTCTCACGTCTGATTCTGCCAGTTCTACCTGTGAAAAGTTGCATGGGTAAAAAAGTGTAATAGGATTCATAAAAGCACACATACAAAAGCGAAAAAACATTTGCACCTCAAAAAAATAACCTTACACCCTACACAAATATAGTTTGAGCTGTGGATGTTTGTGTCTGTTAATAACTCAGTACTCAGAATTATGCAGTGTCTATCACATCTCAGCTTATCTGATTGTAGGGATACTGAAAAAAACACTTCATTCAATTTTATGTCACTTCACCGGTTGCCACTCGAGTGTTGGATGTAGTTTAAATTGGGTTGCCAAATGTAATAGACTATGGGCCCCGTTCACAAAGTCATTGTGAGAAATGTTTTCCGTTAGACATGTATCAAAGTTTGAAAAAATGCTGGCTTTTATGGGACTCACAACCGATCAAGGAAACCTATGTGTAGAAATGTTACTGATGATGTAATGTGGAATGTAGAGGAAAGAGAATTCTGTTGGCTGGCAGTTTTATAAGCTGTGACCTGGCTGGAGGTTGCTGGATCTTTGAGAATAAGGACGATTATAATTTACACCTGTGTATGTGTAAATTACTACACTATGCCATTCATATGTTGCCTTGAGCACTAAAGTGTTATGCATGACACATTTCCACGAGCTGGAAATGTGCGTAAGCACAAATGTGACTTTTGTGTTTCTGTATGAGGAAAGTTCCCAGTGGAAGTATACCTTCAGGACACTTCTAGTAAATATTGGGGCTTTTATCTCACATTTGCACTGTGAAGATGCATTTACTCCTTTCTTTCTCAAGAGTACATTTGCATGTGTTTTCAGTATATGAAGTTATCTTCAAAAACTATGTAAATACCCAGAAACTTAAGATTTTGTTTCTGTTTCCAGTGGGTGTAAACCTACTTTTTGGAAGGAGACCTACCCAGCAATATCCATGAACCAGTTCCTAACTATTAAGTTGTGAATTCAGTAATTTTATCATATTGGCAGTATAGACACATTCATAAAAGCATCTAAAATTCCAACACTCCCAATTGTGAAAACCAGGATTTGGACATTTTATTTACACAGTATATTTTTGTACACCTTGCTTATACTTGGATATGTAAAATGCTTTGTGTTGTCATCATCATTATCAGACTCACCCATGTCTGTCTCAAGGCGCTGAGTAGGGATGGGGGGTCTGCGGTTCAGTCAAAGAACCAGGTCTTGAGGTCCTTCCTAAATTGCGGCCAGCAATGGTGATTGCCTGAGGTGCAGAGGCAGGGAGTTTCAGGTCTTCGCAGGGAGGTAGGAGAAGGATCTTCCTCCAATCGCGGTTTTGCGGATCTGTGGGATGGTGGCCAGGGCCAGTTGGGCGGAGATGTCTGGTGGGGGTGTAGAAGGAGAGTCGGTGGTTGAGGTATGCAGGTCCTTCGCTGTGGAGGGCTTTGTAGGCGTGCGTGAGAAGCTTGAAGGTGTTCCTTTTGTTGACAGGTAGCCAGTGAAAGTCTTTCAGGTGGCCGGTGATGTGGTTGTGACGTGGGATGTTCAGGATGAGTCTGGCAGAGGCATTCTGTACGGTGTTGTGAACATCGCCCATCCGCTTTCTTTCTCACTAATTATAACATCTCGTAACTTTGTAGTATAAAATAATGTATCTCTTAACTACTCCATAAGAACTAAGGTAATGCTAAAAGAACAATAAAGGCTGGTGGTATTTTTAGGAAACAGCTTTAACTGTTAACACTTCTTCCACTGAACTATAATGAGAAAAGTCTACCAGCAGAGTGGAATTGAGAAATAAAGCATTACAAAACGGAAAGAATAACATAAGCAAGTGGTATATGAAAACATGCCTGGAAATCTACACCCATAGATTGAACCTTACACCTATATTGAAAGGAAATATACACATTTTTGGAACTCACAAAGAATATCCGCAGTACTCCTGGAAAGTTGCAACAATTCCTGCCTCTCCCTGAGGCCTCACATGTGTAAGCAATTTCATATGTAAAATTAATTGTGCAGGGGTAAACACTTATCAAAAGTGCATAAGCAAATGCTAATGTTTTCCTCCAAATAAACCTCTTTCTGAAAATCAACTGAAGTTAATTTCCTTTGTTACCGATATAAGTGACATTCGTGATTCTTTTTTGATGTGCATAAATTATGTTAACATATGTCTCATCATTTTTAGAGACATTTAAATTTTCAGCATGGACAAGGTGTTAAAGAAGTAGTCCACCGAAGTGCACAACTGATGGTTTTCATGATAATACTTCATTTTTTGGTGGCGTTACCATCAATTGCAGGAGCACTGCATAGTAACCCTTGGGCAGAAGGAGGGCAGAAAAATTACAATTGAAGAGAGACCATCTATTCCTGTTGATTGTGTTTTTGTGGCTGAATAAGGAACACAGAAACACTTATTTGGAACAAATGTGGACTTTTTCCACATGAAGGAAGAGCACATTCAAAAGTATTATGGACTGAAGAGGGTTGAATTTAATTAAGATTCAATCATAGCTGAAAAGAACTACATGCATTTTTGTACGATCACTAACCAAGCAGTTGCAAATTTGTGATTTGTGCTCTGACTGAAATCAAAGGACAGTTGCTATAGTTGCCAGTGTTCCTAAACTAAAGCAACTGTCCTCCATGTTTCCCACTCTCCCAGTTTTCTCCATCATTTATATGATGCACCTCCTTACCGCACTCATATTTTTCAGTCATGAGTGCACTCATACATTGATAAATGCAGGTCAATTTGCAGGACTGTGAGCAACTCGGATGTTGGACATCATGGGATAATGGTTGGGGTAAGGGTTTCAAATACAATGGGGCAACAACCTAAATTCTCTTCTTTGAATCAACCCAAAACCTTTACCATGCCAAACACCAATCCAAGTACATCTTTCCTGAGCCACTTTCTTAAACCTTTCAGGACACAATCTAAGAGGCAATTTAAATATATGACTTCTGCAAAAAAAAACTATTCAGTTGCCTGTACAAGAGCATCCAGAATACCACATGGACATACTCCAGAAAGTCCATGACATACCTGCAAAACTAGCCACGGAAATCAAAACGAGAGTAAACATCCCAAACGCATCAATGCCCTAAACTGACCCTCTGTCAGAAGGAGCTCTCACTCAGAAGAGACTGAAAAGAAGGCTAGAATAGAGGAAAGGAGTAGGCAATGCACAGGGAAAGTGGAAGAAGTCAGGTAGATAGTGTAATCATCCCTAAAATGCTAATATCACACGAAACAAAGTGATAGTGTCCTGTGAGTTGCAAATCTAATTGTGCCACATGTAAATACATGTAAAGCAAATATATATAAAAATCAAACAATATCTTGCCCCAGATAATGTTCTTTCTCCCCCCAACCCTCATCACATAGTTTTCTGTAATCGGATTTCATCATGGCTATATACAGCAGCTCGTTCAAGATACTACTCTAATAAAAATGCTACTAGAGCTACTGTCTTTCTGCATTCCTTAAACTTGGGTGCGAGTTATTTCAGTAAACTATAAATTAGAGCATCAGAAAATTAACATAAATACTGAAAATTAGATTACCCGTAGGTCTCTTCTCTGCTTTCATTAACTTTCACATATCCCATGCTTGAGTACTTTCTTTATATTTGTCCTTCATACAACCATTATTAAGAAATAAAAGCTATTCAAACTCAGTAGAGCATGCAATATTGGTCAATGATGATGTCATTATCCCCTCATTCTAAGGTACTCTGTAAGTATCTGATCGGGCGCAAACAGGTGTTTGCACTCAATTCGACAATCAAAGTGCTGTACCACTAACACTTGAAACAGCAATCTTCCCCCACATAAAATTCGCCATGTACTATATGGCAAAAGTTTTTTGAAGTATACAAGTCTTGATTCGATCAGCAAGTTACCGGGCACATAGGAATTACAAGTTTTTGTTTTTCACCCGGAGATTTCAACTGTGGATATTATAGACCAGGTGCAAAAGGACTAGGCACAGAAAAAACAATTCCCACATGGTATTCCCCCCCCCCCCCCAAATTTGTAATCCCTGTTTTTCCTCAGCCAAGATTGGTAATTCTAGGGCAAAAAATAACAGGGATTAATCTTGGACACTTGCAATCGAGCCCTTATTGTCTAACACACTATTTTATTTATTTTTAAATGTAATCTCGAATGTATATTTTTAAAATACAAAATCCTGATCCTTGTATTTAAATACGTAGTTTATATTTCTGAGGCTAAGGATATACGTTTCTTCCACAGTTAATGCCCTGTGAATTTTAACATGTCAACATTTATTATTGGTCTAGGTTTTTTAATTTTCATTTTCAGACACAGGCATAATATGCATCATCAACAGCCATAGTAAAATAGTTACTAGACCACCTTAACCAAAGTGCTTCCATCTATGACCTCATCTGCAGTGCATGCTGGTATGCAAAAACATCCCCTTCCTGAGCAATGAAAGTAAATACATGCAGCCGGTGTGATTTGTAATAGTAAGTCAGGTCAAGTGCGCCAGCTTCCTTTTATCCGAACCAGGTGCTGGATAGAAATATTGTTTCCTCAGCTCCAGGTTGAACTGTGCGTGTTATGGGGTGACATTGCAGGGGTTAAACTTCGTTCCTGTACCAAAGCTGTCAATATTGCGCAAGTAGTAATACAAAACATATCCTCCCTGACTTCCTGACCTCAATTAATTCCTTAAAAAAGTGGTACTAAATTGTACGTTTGAACTTTAGGTAAAACTCCACTCAAGTGTGATTTTCGTGCTTACTGCAAGAATGTATTTTTATTCATGAATGCTATCACCCTTAGGTAGAATGCATTCCTTTAATAATTCATACTACCTAATAACAACTTTAAAAAAAAAAAGGTACAATTAGAAAAATTGATTAACTTGTGAAATTTAAGACAAAACAGGATTCTCTATATCAGTTTTCATGTTGAGGCCCCTTTTGAGTTAAGTAATTTGTTCGACTCTTGAAAAAAAAATCCCAAAAAAATCCCCACACTTATTTTGTGAAATATTAAATGTTATAGCAAGCTAACATTTCGTAGGAGGGCTTAGGAGCATTTCCTACAAGGAATATAGGCAAAAAGTATGGTTTAGATTGCTTTAGGCAGTGTGAAAGACTGCAAGCAAGCAACACACTTCTTTGCTGTATGGTGATCTCTCCCACTAGTTAAATTCAATTGTGAAGTTAAAAATATATTGTAATCGAGACATATGTTGACAAATAATAATTTTAATAGTTTTCTGTTTTTAAGTTTAGCATACGTCAAATTTAAACATTGACATGATGCTGTTGTTTTTAAAAGCCCTTTTTTTCAAAATTAATTGGTAAAATTCCATTGATTTGAAAAAGCATTCTTAGAATGACTACAGAAGCCTTAACCTATTTTGTAACAGCTGTGCAGAACAAGGACACCCCTTAAGCCCCTACACAGTTTTGAAGACCATTATAATATAGCAATGTCTATCCTTCTTTAGGTCTGGATTGACAATGCAGTGGTCTCTAGACCTTATGATCAACGGAGAAAGAGCTTTAAGAATCACTACTGTATGAGGGACTTTAGATCCACCCACATGTTGATTTATCTTTTGACGGTCCATTCATGTAATTATGGCAGAGACCACTCTGTTTCCGCCATGGTTACACCGCTCCGATGGCCCGACTGAGTAAGGGCCATCTGATGCTGACATCTATGCCTGCCCACCTAATTTAGATGGGCAGACATTCAGGTCAGTTTTCACTGTCCGTCATGTCCAGGAAAACCATGGCGGTGAGGAGCACTGGAAACTGGGCAATGATCCCCTTGCCATGAGAGAGAACCCCCATGATGAGGGGAGCATTTTGTTATTTATTTTCAAAAAGAAAATCCCAATTTGGGATTTTCTTTTTGAAAATAAAAAAATGAAGTTTGACGGATGGCTCTGTCATTTTGACAGTGTTGTGCGTCAAACTTAAATAAGCATTGACAGGATAGACTGAGACCGCAGTTCCTGACAATGCTTTAGAAATGACCGCCAGCTTGATAGTCATTTCTAAATTTCTCAGGCTGAGTAGTGACGGCCTGGCAGAGGACTTAACGTCTGTCAACATTTTAATCTTGCCCTTACATTTTTCAATAGCCCATGTAGGACCATGGCTTTATTTTGGGTGCAGAGCCTGCTTGTGTGCCAGTTGTCACATGGTACTCACATATAATGGGAGCACACCAGGGTTAGTTGTGTCCACTGATATTTCTCTAGGGTACTTGTTTTTCACCATGGTTAATCTAAAAGGCCTCTGTGAGAGGGTTTCTAATTTGTAATTCTACTGAAAAAGCAGCGGCAGAACATTTATTTATTCAGTGTTAGTATTGTATGCTGGTGTGTTCTGAGTATCTAGTCCACAGTACCTCCGAGTCAGCCTTTGACTGCTTTACCTTGTTACCTTCAGAGACACATGAACATGTTCCAATTTGAGGGTATGGGGTAGAGAGGGACCAGAACACCACAGGTGAAAGACCCCCATTTAACACAATTGGAGTTAGTAATTTGCCCAACTGCCCTGGAACTGGATATCTCAAATAAAATAGAAAGAGGTTTTATGTTTGAAATCTGTAGCATATAGAATAGGAACGGAATTTAAACTACAAACTTTCGCCAAGCACCATAGTCTCTGACAAATGCAATTGGTATAAAGTCTCTGACAAAAGTGACTACAATGGGGTTTACATTGTGAACCTTCTGTCAAGTACAATATGAAAGGGTTTTACATTTTGAACGCTATGACAAACACATTAGGAAGGAACATTATATTTTGAACTATGTCACAAACACAATAATAAGGGATTTTACATTGTGAACTTTCTGATAAATGCAATAGGAAAAAGTTTAGAACAGAAGTCCCATTTTGGATCTGGCCAAGGAAAATGCTACGTGTCTCGGAAGGAGCCTTTATGTTCATGTCAATACATAGTTTGGGACAGTCTAAAATGTTTAATCGGTCTCTCTAGGCAGATTACACATGGCCATTCTTATGTTAATAATAAATCCAATAGGCTTAAGTTGATGATTGTTAAATGTGCTGAAAAAGGCGGTAGCCCTGTAATTTTACATTCTGAATGACCTGACAAAGCCTGTAGACTTATTTTTTTAGACTGTAAAAAGCCTTACGTTTTTTAATAGGTCCATATAGGAGCATTGTGGCTTTTAGAATTACAGCCTGATGGTGCACAAGTTGGCATGTTAACTTACAGATAAAAGAAGCAGACTACATTTACAGGGTTTGGTGCCCCTTGTGATATTTCTTTAGGGTAAATGATTTGCACCCTGGTTAGTCTGTGAAGCCCCTAAAGGAGGGGTTCTAATTTGTAATTCCATCTGAAATCTTGTAAATATTTGTCATTTTCAGTATAGTATTTTGCTGTGTTTGTATTAATGTACTTTTCCTTTTTAATGAAGACGCATTGTTTGGACATTGATTGCTCGGTTCTGAATTTTTAGTCCACAACACCTTCCTTCGTCAGCCTTGGACATTTCTGCTTCAATAACCTGAGAGACATTTTTTTATATTTTGAACTCTTTAACACATGCACTAGAAAGAGGGCTTTCATTGTGAATACTCTGGCAAATTCAAGAGAACAGGGATTTACATAGAGAACTCAGTGACAACTGCAATTGGAACAACTTCCCTTTGTAAACTCCTTGACGAAAATCATAGGAAGGGGCTATTTATTATTTAACACTAACAGACATTCTTATACAGATTTGTAAATTAAGTTGATGCTAGGGAGGTCTCAATACCATGGTGTACATTTGTAAATTTCAGTTAGTATTTAGTTGTGTGTAAATTAGAATATTGTTCCTTTTTAAAGGTGAAATCACTGGACATTGACTTAGGGCCTCATTACGAGTTCGGCGAGCCATAGGACCGCCAAACCCTTTGTGGAGCTCTGACCACTGCCACACTGCAGGTCCCCCCGCAGTATGACATGTGTGGCAGTCGGACTGCCACAGGACCTCAGCGACCGCCGGGGATCCAGGATCCCGCGGCGTGGTGGTCAGGCTGAGTAATATGCTGGCAGTGCCGCTGTGGCACTGCCGAGCATATTACGAGTAGCCTAACTGCCACCCTTTCCATGGCAGCGAGCCCGCCATGAAAAGGTTGGACCCTAACAGAGCCCCCTGCCGCTCCAGGGCAAGGGGGTGCACGCAGGGGGGCACATGTTGTGCACCTCTAGAAATGCACCCCCAGTTCCTGCACTGTATGGAATGCATGACATGGTGCATTCCATACCTTGCTGGAACGTGCTGTGGCGGTGTCACGGCAGTGCCTGTCTAAGGCTCTCCTATGAGCCTTAGACAGGCATCGCCGTGACACCGCAGCAGCACCACAGCAGCATCACCCGCCAAGCCTATCATAATTCATCGGGCGGTCGCACTAGGGGCTTGGCGGTCCTCCTTCGGAAGGCGTCCAGCCGCTGGAGGACCGCCAAACTCATAATAAGGCCCTAAGCGTTGTTGTGCACTGTGTGGAGTTCGTTTTAAAATCTTAGTTGCTTCAATTTGTACTTTTGGCTTTACATTTATTTTTATTTATTTTTAAATTTCAATCCATGATGATTCAGTTACATATATAAAACCACAATACTTAAAACTTAGAGAACATGGGGGCATATTATCAAGCACGGCGTTAAAATTATCGCCGGTTTAGCGGCAGAAAACTGCCGCTAAAGCGGCGATAATGGGCTTGATAATATGCCCTGGAGAATTCCAATAGAAGCCCATGTTGACACCAGAACATGGGCTTCTATTGGAATTCTCTAGGGCATATTATCAAGCCCATTATCGCCGCTTTAGCGGCAGTTTTCTGCCGCTAAACCGGCGATAATTTTAACGCCGTTTCTTGATAATATGCCCCTAGATCCTAAATCACACACAAAAGCAGAGCATATAGTCAATGATTAACACATTAAATTCCATACAATACATATTTCATAGTTTTACCCAAATGTCTTCAAAAGTGCCGATTTTAACAAATTAAAGATATACAGTACATGTTTCAAATACCACCATATCCAAACCCTAAGGATACATTAAAGTGCTAGTGCTCAAACACAAATGAGTAAACACTCAGTTCTCCATATATGCCAACACAGGACCCCATATCTCCATCCCCAGCTTCCTCTTGCGAGAGCCCTTTAGAGAGTATAAGCCATACTCTAAATTGAACATCGTAAAGAATCTAGCCTTCCATAGCCCAAAAGTCGGGGCATCTTTCTGTAGCCACATTGATGCAATGCAAAGTCTAGCTGTGGCTGTGGCTAAAAAGAACAGATATCGAAATCTATAGCCCGCCTGATCCCGATCTTCACTCTCTGCCACCCCCAACAACATATGGGAGGCAGATAATATTATGGCTCCCCCCGTTATTGCAACTAAAAAGCACTCTATATGCTTTAAAAAATTGTTTAGGTGCCCGCATGAGAAATAAATATGCACGATGTCAGCTTCTTCAGTACCACATCGAAAACACCTCCCATCATTGACACCTCCCCATTTTAGCATCCTAGCTGGAGTGTAATATAAATTGAATACTGTCTTATAGTGCTGTGACCAAAGATTAGCCGTCAACAAAAGCTTCCCAGCCAGCTCAATAGAGTCTTCCACACGAGCACCATAACACCCAAGCCTAGCATCCCACTTAGTCTTATGCTTATCTAAGTCATCAACCTGGGTATCCAATAATACCTTATATAGAGTGCCTATACGCGCATTCTTCCTAATAGCTTCTACGAGGGGATTCACCTCAATCCTCCATTGACTCTTACATAAATAATCCCGAATTTGTAAAAATTAAAAAAATTCAGCTCTGGACAGGTTATATTTCTCAGCTAACATCTCAAAAGACATCAGAGTCCCATTATCGTACAAATCACCAACACATAAGATGCCTTTCATCCTCCAATTATCTACTATCCTATCCCAGAATATAGGTGGTAGTAACCCTGTTGCTGACAAAGGCGTATAGAAAGACACCCTTGCAAATTGATAGCATTTCCTAATAGTCTTCCAAACTTTATAGGCAGCATTTAAAACCTTAAACCTGTTTTTTTTTAATAATAATTAGGCTCGAGCCTCACAAACAGCCGATTCTTAGCATCGTCACCCACTAGCATCTGATAGATAGAAGGAGAATTTGCTCTAAAGGGCACCTCTTCCCCGGTCATTAAAATACGCTTGTTTTGGAGCATGCACACATAATAATATAAAGTGAAATCGGGGACAGCCCAACCGCCTTTCTCCTTCGGGAGGACCATAAAACGCATAGCTCTTCGGGTCTTCCCCTGAGCCCATAAAAACCTAGCGCAAATTGATTGAAGTAGAGATAGCTGGACACAGGAGATTTCTAACGGAACCGATCGAAAAAAATATAAAACCCTGGGTAGTACCAACATTTTCAAAACATTACATCGCCCCACCAATGTCAGATGTAAACATTCACAGCGATCTAATTGATTACGTACAGATTTCAAAATATTCCGCCAGTTCACTTCTACTAATGCGTCTAAACAGGTCCTCAATTTAACACCCAGATATGTTATCTCACTCATTACATGATGATCACTATAATTTTCTTGATTCAAACAGAGGATTTGTGTTTTAGACACGTTGAGTTTATAGCCAGAAACTGCTCCAAACTCAAGGGCCAACTGTTCTATCTTCGGCATAGCTGTAGTAAGATTTGTCGTAACCACTGCAATATCGTCCGCGTACGATAGTGCTCCTGCCTCCAAAATATTGGCTCTATCCCAGAGTTTTTTTCTAACATCATTAAAAAGGGATTGATAAATAAAGAAAACAACAAAGGAGAACACAGACATCCCTGCCGTGTACCCCGTGTAATATATACCAAACCCGATTCAAGGCCCATTATACAGATTTTTGCAGTTGGACGCCGATATAGGACCTGAATAGCTGTGGTAAAGCTGTGTTGAAAACCAAGCCGTCGTAAAACTGCCCATAAAAATTCCCATGCGACCCGATCGAACGCCTTTTTGGCATCTAATAAAATCAAGCCGGATTTACTCTCCGTAGCTTTAGCTACATCTAACAGGGTTACCACCCTGTTAATATGATTGGTTGTACCCCTGTTGGGTATAAACCCGTGTTGTCGAATCATAACCAATGGAGTAATAACATCAGCCAATCGGGTCGCTAGGATTTTAGCATAGATCTTACCGTCTGCATTTAATAATGATATAGGACGGTAAGAACCTGGCATATCCGGCGGTTTACCCTTTTTTTAAAAAACAATTATACTGGCCTCGTCCCAAGTCAAAGGGGCAACACCTAATTGTGCTTGTTGAAAAGTAACTAACATATCGGCTTTCAACTCTCCCCAAAAAGTTTTGTATATCTCCAGGGGAAGTTTGTCAGGCCCTGCCGCTTTACCGCTAGCTAAGCTATTAATCGCTACCTCTAGCTCTTCAAGCGTTATAGGTGCCTCCAACATTTCTATGTCTTGGGGACTCAGATTTCCACAGTTAAGATTCTGCAAGAGTGTCTCACTTGCCTGCATATCATGAATCTCTCCAGTGTACAAGACATCATAAAAATCATGAAACACTTTAAGGATCCCAGCAGGAGTATCTACCGAATCTCCCAGGATATTGACTATGGATCCAATCCTTTGGGCCGCCTCTCTTGACCGAAGCCTTTGGGCCAGACAACGCCCAGCTGCCTCACCATACTCATAGCTTTGTTGCTTACTAAGCGCGTACTTCATAGCTATTTCTTTGCTCCACTGTAGATTTATTTTAGCCTTACAGCAAGCAACTTTTGCCTGCAGTAACGCTACATCAGCTATATCGCTTTTTGCATGTATCCCCCGCATAAGATTAACTTCAGCAGTTATCAATTTTTTATACAATTCCACGACAGCCGCTTTTAATTTTCTCTGCTTATATAACCCAAAGCTAAGGGTCTCCCCCCTGAATCCGGCCTTTAGAGCATCCCAGACAAAGCCAGGCCCAGTAGAATTACGGTTTATAGTCAAAAATTGGCTAATCCACCCCTTCATATGCCGTACATAGACCTCATCAAATAACTACACTACACATAACTTTACATTTTAACTACACTGTTGATATTAAATTCCAGATATGACAAATTGTTAGCAACACTGACATTTCCCTTAAATTCTGGAATGTTTTGCTTCATTCGCATGTTTGATGACCAATAACTTTTTTGAAGTTGAATGCAGATAAAATGTAGGCGTTGGTTCTAAGCAATCACCTCGACCTCCTTTTGGTACTCATTGGCCCACTTCCAGGCCCTGCTGCTATGACCAAAATGTAGGTGTTACTGTTAATGCTGATCTTGCCTTCTGTCTACATACAGATGGTGCGCTACTAAAACAGAATCTAGCCTTCCATAGCTGGCATTGTTTTGTAGAGAGCAAGTGCTATGATTAGTCACTTGGAGCTGGTGATGATCTGAACATATTTCATCTTAATGGAGCCTTTGAGTGTATGTCCCTTCCTGTGCTGAAGTCAGGAGGTGAAAGGAAGATGATGTACATTTCGATGGGGTGATTCAAACAGGAAGCTTCCTAGATTACCTCCCTATCCCAACATGCCACTTTGGAAGGGAAGAGAATGGAGGCATGGAGCATTGGCCTCACCACTGAGTCAATGGTAGTGCAAGATGGCTCAAATGGCAGACCACACTGCTGTGTTAACATAGCTTGCATGCTGCTATAATCTCAAATAGGTGGCCATTGGGTAGTATAGGAGGAGGAGAATGGAGGATACATTGGGCTATGGTGAGGATATTTGAGGTTACTACGAAGAGGACAGAGAAGTCATAAGTCTTTCAGGGACAGTGGAGCTAGCAGCAACACTTTACATACTTTTGCTTAAGTCGAATAGTATATTTGGCCCCTCTAAAGTACAACATTTTCCCTATTGTTGCTTGGAGTGGGAATAGTATATCTGACTCCAACACTTACCCTACAATTGCTTAGTTACAACGTTAATATATTATTACTTTTTAATTGTTTTAAAAATATTTCTTAAAGCGTTTTAAAAATTAACTAATTTGTATTTTTATTTTTGGAATAGTCTATTTTTATTTTGTATATAATTAGCTGTATGTTTTGTTATATATATTTATTATTTTTTTCTTACAGTTAATATTATTAATAATTTAATGTACTTATTTTTTTCCTCAAAATTCTCTTTATTTTTCAAGTAAAAGAAAAAACACAATACAGAAAGATCAACATGTAACCTCAGCTCAATGGAGTTGCTATTTCCAGAAATACAGTAGTCATCAATAGAGAGGTAGACATGGGCGAATTAGATCAGTTGCCCAGTGTCAGAACATACCAACTGAGTCCCCCAACAAAGCATATTCTGCAACCCACCCCCTCCCCAACAAACCCCACAAATGAAAATAAATGATAAGGGTGTAGTACATGAGGGCACGAGACACATCAGAGGAGAAAAGCTATATGCGTAATACTTTTTTACGATTCTCAGTAGTATTGGTGCAATGCCAGTGTTCGCTCAGTCTCCCCGAGGCAGTGTGCATTCAAAATTGAAATAGATGCAGGGCCCCTTGTTCTGGTAGGACAGGCACACAGGAGTAAGCCCTTTGAAAGGTATGTCACCAGAGGGCCCCAGATATATTCGACATTTTTATGAGTCTATTAGGACATCCAGCATCCGTTCCATCGTTATCGCCCTCCATAACCTAGCATGCCATTGATTAGGGTGGAGGCCTCCAATCTTTTCCTTTCAGCTGCCACTGCCATTTACGTAATTAGTTTTTATTAATTATTTAAATACTTTAAAATGTGTTTAGGATATGTATATATATTTATAAATATATATAAATATATATTTCATTTATTTTATACTTTTTAATTTTTGCTTTGTTTATTTGTAATTATATTATTATTTTAAACTTGATATTTATTTTAAATTAAATATAACTCTATGTATTGTAAATTCAACATACTTACTTGTTTTTATCGATATTCTGGTGCACAATATTTTTGTTAGTTATTTTTTTAGTTTTTATACAAGTAAGTAAACACTATATTTTGGTTTCCGACATTTCTTTCGTGATATTTAGGTATCACAATATTTTTGTTCCCAATATTTTGTCACACAACCATAGCAAATGTATTGAATATTTACTTTACGAGGCTCGGGTCAATCTCCTTCAGACATTTGCTTCTTTTGTATAATACACCGAATGGACCCTCCTCACTTGTTAAGTTATCAATATTGGCTTCAGACCGTGGGGAGGGGGGCACACAACAGTATACTAAGAGGTCTTAGCAGCCTACATTTTATTCCACATAGGAATAAATCCCACTACAACAGATCCAGACCACACTCTATATATTCTTTTTAACATGTTTCTTATTTTTTATATTCTTTTCAACTGTTTATTGCAAGCCTCTTATTACAGTTGTAGCACGGTCAGGCCTCCAAGCACCAGATCTCTCTTCAGCCAGGTAATGCAGGGACTGGTCCTATGTAGTGATCTTGGCCTTTTGGAGTCAGGACTCTTTCTGCCTTTTGTGTCCCTAAAGCAGACAAATAGGAGGCAAACCACCTCACCTGTGGAAAGTAGTTACAGTCCCTGGGTGCTAGCAGGAGTCATGATTTCTTGAGTTCTTAAGTCAATGAGTCAGTCCTTGTCTTCCAGCAGTAATCAGAAGTAAGGAATCTTCTTTCTTCTAGCAGGCCCTTCTTCCTCCAGTGTATTCTTCCCAGATCTAGAAATGTTTTAAGCTGAAGCCCGTGTACCAAGAGGAAACGGTGACTCCGTATGCCAGAGGAGGTCACCGGGACCAACAAGGCATGCAACCTGATCCACACACCCACGCTGGAGAAGTGAGGCTGCCGTAGGAGCACCTGCACACCATCATTAAGGAGAAGGACACACTTCAGAATCATCGCATCAACCCCCACCGTGAAGAGGATCAGACACTTACTCTGCAAGTAGGAGCTGCAGAGAAACTCCAGTCGCTTTGGTGGCATGACCATATGTGAGGAACTCTGCACCCGCTGAGTGCAGCCCGCCCGGTTCCACCCCAGCACCATGAAACCGACCGGTGGTTGCGCATTTTACAAATGCCATTAACATCGCATAACATACCATAACTGGTCCATGAGCGGCAAACTCACCTGATTCAGCTGCTGCCACTACAAGCGCCTGTGGACGGAGTGTGCCCAGGAACTCCAGATGTGATAGAAAATCAAATACTCCTCTTTTTTCTTAAAAGTGAGTATTTAACTGCGCAGTGTTTTTTTGCAGTTGCTGAACGCATTTTGAGTTGTGAGACTGTGCTCACTTCCTTGCATCCACACATCCCCCTGAGGGAACCTTGGACTGCTTAAATCCTGCTATTACTGAGAGTCAAGTGCTGAAGGGGTACTTGGCACACTAGCTCAGAATCCATAGTCCGTTGGGGCCTGGGACATCAGAGGCTGTATTACAGAAGGTGCCCGGGGGTGCAACGGGCGTTTGCGCCCACTTTGAGAGCCCCAGGGCACTTTAGTATTATAGAAGGGGGAGCCGACTCTTGTGCATCCCCTTCTATAATACCAATTGCACTGGTGCACTTAAAGCGCCAGCGCTACCTTCAGAGGGTGTTCCCTCATTTGCATAGGGGCGTGCCCTATGCAAATGAGGGAATTCCTTTGATTCTGCACCCGCGCCATATTACAGACGTGGGTGCAGAGTCAAAGAAGCCCTCAGGAGGCACACTGACAGAGCGCCATTTAAAAAATGGCACACTGTCAGTGCGCCCCCTGAGAGCAGCCCTCTGCAGAGGGTGAAGGGGGTCCCATGGACCCCCCAGACATCCCCTTACAGGTGGGTGCAGCCGCTGACTGCACCCGCCTGCAAGGGGATCTCTAATCCCCTTTGAAAGTGCAGGTGGGTGCCGCCTGCACTGTGAAAACACGGAGCAGCTGCTCTGTGTTTTCACATGAATGCACTGCCCTGGGGCAGCACAAGGTCGCGACTACCGGGGGCAGCGCGAGGTCGCGGCTACCCTGGGGGCAGCGCAAACACCATAATGGGGCGAATTATCATTGTTTGTGCCCAGCGCACCTTTTGAAAGCCCCAGGAGTAAGACCCCCTCTGAAAGGGGATCTGACCATGGCATTTAACTTTCCAAGCCATCGGTGTAGTTCATCTGTCTTTTACATTTGATATATTGAGAAGTTAAATAAGCCACAAAGGGAATTTAAGTAGGCCTGGGCAGAACTTGCTGAGTTTCACCAAAAACTCTTTGAGATTCCGCGGAATTCTGCAAACGGGTGGAAATAGCCACTTCGCACTGCTTGCGTTGTGATTTAGTGCTGGGAGCTTGTTCCATGCCGAAAAATCAGCACAAATGGCACCACATGGCATGCCAAAGAGTGTAACTTCTTGAGTTGATTTTGCTGCTGCTTGAGTAGATTTTGTACTCGAGCGGCAGCTCTCTGACCGTCAGCGGTCACGACCACCCACGACCGCCCGTGTTGGGGAAATCTCACCGGGTTCACTCCTAGTAACCAAAAATCATGTTAGGGGATGCCAAAGCACGCTCACCAACTTACTGTTTGCGAGCTGTGCATGAGAACAAACTCCACCGCGGGGCAGTTGGTGGAATTTGGCCGGAACTCTGTGTTACAAGCATTACGCAGAATGGCCAAAATTCTGCCCATTCCTCTGGTGGAGCAGAATGTATCGGCTTCCCCTAAATGTTTGTGCACAGCACGTGAGTTGGAGGGTGGGGGGAGTGAAACACGTGTCTTACTAATGATTAGCAGTAATAAAGCACATACAGTTCTACAGCCACCAGAATCAGGCAGAACAAAAATTATGTCATTCATTGCAGATGGAAAATGGAAAATCCCTAAATTTGTGGTGAAAGTGTTAAATTTAGAGGAGACTCTGCCAACTGTGAATTCTGCTTCAGATTTAGCACTTGATCCACAACTCTGAGGATTTCCATTATCACCCATCTCTGAAGTAGCCTCATAACTCCTGTCAGCATATTGATGGTTCCTGGGGTCCTCAAAATATTTGTCTTCAAGTAATCATCAACCTGAACACACAATACAACATATGAGAATCTCAGCATGAGGAGCAATGGGACCGAAGCATAAACAAAATGCCCACAGTGGCATCAGGCAATGTTCAAAATATGAGTAGGCTTCCACATATAGTCAAAGAATAGCCTGCTTTCTGTATGCTGTTTCTGAAATACTTGCAGACAATTTTTAAATAAGCTGCTTGGCTAGCAATTATATTGTCACTTTTAAATGTGACCGCATTATATCCTCAAATAAGTCTATATATCAGTATGCTAGTCAGTTCAATAATATAAATTTTTAATCATTCATGTCCTAATTCATTAAAGTAGTATTGAGAAAAACCAGCTGTTAGGCTTTTGCAGTAGTCCAACTTGTTCAGAACGAGTGCACCCAGTAATGTTTTGGTTATACGAAGGAGGAAGTGGTGTAATTTACTGCACATATTAAGTATGTATTGTCTGCCAACTGTGGCTGTCAAATTGATGTAGGAATTTAGGGTCATAAATGGAGAGAAATACACAGCATGATTTTCAGCCGAAAGGGTGAGAAGGCCAGATAGACATAGAATATGATTCTTCAGCTTTGTGGGTTTTGATTTAGAAGGGGAGTAGATAAGTTCAGTCTTAGATGAGTTGTTCATAAGGGAACAAATAACCATTCGGAGTTGGGGATGTTGGTTTTGAGCTCACGGCTGAATATTGGGAAGGAGAAGAACATTTGAATGTCAGTGGCGTATAAATCATAGGAAAAGCTGCAAGACAAAAAGGTGTCTCCTAGAAAAACACAGAAAAGCAGAATATCTAGTAGTGATCTTTGAGGAACAACTTTTAGCAGAGCAGTATGACTGGAGCATGATAAACCCTAGGAGACAGACATGGATTGGTGGGAGAGATAGAGAGAAAATTGTTTGAGAGCTTGTATAGTCATGCTTAGAGTCTAGAAAGGAGAGCAGCATGGTTGACGCCATCATATTGGATAAAGTTGGGTAACTAAAGCTGATTTCACAAAGGCCAGAGATTCCACATTTCCTCTGACTATGCGTGTGGTAATAAATCTCGCCTTTAGTCACATATTAATTCTACTGATCCAAGCATTGATAACATTGGAATAAAGCAGCCCAACATTGTATCAAGGCCAAATTACAACTGGCACTCATGGGTGTAGGAAAATGCCCCTTTCTGTGTGGTTGCCCCACTTTTTGCTAGATTGTATTGCTGGTTTTTGGAATCTGCACTCAGGGACACTGCTGTACAGGGCCTACTGTATGTCCTCTGACCCCCTCAAAACATGCCAAATTGGCTATATTCATAATTGGCACATTTATCCTACCTATAAGTCCCTGATATATGGTACAAAGTGTAATCAGGGCATGTAAGTTAAATGTCACTAGTGGACTGCAGCATCGATAGTTTTACCCACTACAGTGACAGTGCAAACATGACTGCAGGCCTATCATTGTAGAGTGCCAGTGCACTTTTAAAGTTGCAAATTTGAGCTGTCAAAATACCCTATTTGACAGGCTTCAACTATCGCATTAATATATCTCCCTAAGTAGGTCTTAACGCCCATAAGGCAGGGTCATGGTGTTTAAAAGTAGGACATGTAAAAGTTTAATGTTCAGCATGTCCTTACAGTGACACCACCGCAAAAGCTTTTTTCACTGTAGCAGGGTTAACAGTTCCATAGGAAAGCATTGGATACACTAATAAATGTATTAATGTAATCTCTGCCAAGAAAACAGCTACACAGTGTATTCTTGGACTTTTAAAATATTTTTTAAAAGCCCAATCCACTAATAAAGTTGGATTTATAAAAAATATTTTGGAAAAGGTACTTTTAGAAAGTTACCTTTTCCGTGTCTAAAGCCTCTAGAGCCCCTTTGCACGAGCTTCTGACAGTCATCCAGGAGCTGAATTAGCACCTTGATGAGGTGTGAGCTTGCTTGTAGAGCTGAGACAAAGGGCTTGGGTGTGGGGAGGTGTTCTGTTTCTCTAGCAGGGTGACCATCTGGACTGTGCCTAGGAAATTAATTAGCTTCAAAAAGACCTCTGCTGTCACATGCAAATGTTAGATGATACCTGAGCAGGGCCGTCTTTTGTCCACCTAGTCAGGCAGGCACTAATCTCAGTTGGAAAGTGACTGCCCCCAGAGCTGATTTAGAGTCACCACAGAGGTGAAGTTGCTCATTTACATGGCCACACCTTGGGGTGGCCGCAGGAGCTCTGCATAGAGGAAGGAAGGTTCTGCCGTCTTGGTTTTAGGAAGCGAGGAGTAGAGTGAGGTTGTTTGCAGTACGGAACACACGAACAGCTTCAAAAGTGGGCAGGGTTCCCTGGTAACTTTTTCCCTATTGGTTAGGAAGGGGCCATGAGTCAACCCACGCACAGACTAGTGCCAGACATAAATGTGGCACCCCTGGGTGTCCTCTTCAGAAAACTACGCAACCTGTGGAACACAGAAGAAGGACTGCACCTGCTGTTGAGACCTGTGAGGAAACCTGAAAAGCTGGACCTGTTCCCACTATACCCAAGACAAAGAAGTGGACTCCAAGGGTCAGTGTGCTAACCTCCTGTGAAGCTACAAGTACTGAAGAGGCTACTAGAATCCCTTTTTCTGAGGAGCCCAGCTAGCCAGTTCCAACTGGACCTGCCCCGGTCCCTGCTAGAGGCTTCTTCTGGAGTGAGCCTTGATTCTTCAGTACTGTTCCTGAGGTCCTGGGAGCCTCGGCTATGTCAAAGTGTACTCCTCCTAGCAAACTGGAAAACCTAGGACTTAGAAACTTTTGGCTCCAAAGATCTCCAGAGGATCAGGACAACCCTGCCAAGTCAATCTGATGAAGGCGCATTGCCGCTGGGCTAAAGATTTAGGTTGCTCCCTCTTAGAGATTTTCTAGAGCAGCAAATCTGTTTCAGCTGGACTTTGCAGAGATAGTATAGCCCGCGGGGAGCCCTGTTCAGCTAAAGCTTGCAGCCTTGCACCACTGTAGGAATCGGAGTTCCAAAAAAGTGACTAAGGGCCTGATTATGACTTTGGCGGTGTGGCAGCAGGTCGCCACGCCAACACCTGCTGACACAAAGACAAAGCCGTCCGCACACCCCCGCCAGATTACGAGTTGAAATCCGGCAGGTGGTCCTGCAGCGGCGGTCCCACGGCAGTGTCTTTGTAAGGCTGATAGCAGAGCCTTAGAAAGGCACCACCGTGGGACCGCCAAAGCGCATTCCAACACGGCATGGACTATGAAGTCCATGCCATGCAGGAACAGGGGGTGCAGAAAGACAGGTCACACCATGTGCCCTGCTGCATGCACCCCCATGCACTGTAGGGCCCCCTTAGTTTCCTCACTTTTCATGGTGGGCTCACTGCCATGAAAACTGGCAGTGAGGAAACTTGTAATATGCTTGGCAGTGCCTCAGCAGCAACGCCAGCATATTGAGGCATCAGACTGCTGCAAGACTGCTGAGGGATTAGAGATCACCAGCAGTAGCAGCGGTTTCATGGCAGTCTGACTGCCAAAGTCATAATACAGTGGTCGGTCCTCCGGTGCCACCGCCACCGTGGGTTTGGCAGTCCATTGAACCACCAAACTCGTAATTACCCCCTGAGTTACAATGTAAAAATATTCACCAGGTGAAGGCACCAAAAGTATCCAGCCAGCGAAGGACATTCCTTGGGTGCAAATTTTTAATTTCTCCTGCTAAGAGCTTTTTGACCAAAAGTCAACGACTTCAGCAAGACCTCATCCGATGGCTATCCATCCTTGTGGAGCCCTTCTCATCCACAGCCCACTGCCTTACCTCGCTGAGGATTCTGGACTGCATTTCAGAGACTACGTCAGAAGGTAAAAATTCGGATCAGGACAAACCTGGTATCTGGATTTGACCTGCATTCCATCACGGTGAGTCCATTTTGTTAATTAATTATTCATTATTTTTCTAAATTGGAGTGGGAATGTATTAAGTTTTGTTTTCAACTTTTTAACTGTTTTGGTAATCCTAAATGTTTTACACATTTTCTTAAGTTAAGTCTGTCTGTTATGTGGCATAGATACAAGCATTTAAGCTAAGATTCAAATTAATGAAACCTATTCTGGACCTAACCAGAACAGTGACATTATTACTTGTGGTGAACTACCATCCACCTCAACTCATAATCCACTTTCTGATAATGAAGAATAATCCTGTTTATATAACTGGCCTTTCTCTATTGTTCTCCTACCACAAGTTTATGCTCATGGCCATTTATCTGGAATTTTGGTAATATATAGGAGACAAGAACTTGTAACCAAAGCTTGAGCCTCAGTGTTTCATCATATGGGTTTTTATTTCAGTTAAGCTAACAAAAGCTAGAGAAAGTTAACAGTGTCTGGTCACAGTTTCAACTCTGGTCATGAGAGATACGAGCAGGAGACTGGTTCAAGAAGAATATCTCTCTCTTCAAAATGTTTTCTGCTGGAACAGCGTCAGGTGCGTAAAAAATGAGGAAAAATTTCAAATAACGAAATTTCATAAATTTTGCAAGTCTTGCCTAATGTAAAATTTGAAAAAGTCATGAATTTTTAAAGTGTAATTAAAATTTCACAGAGACCTAATCATGAGCCCAGTAGCACAAACTTCACTGCACACAGACCAGTAAAATGCAATTATGGAATAAAATGCACAGGTTAAATAGAGAAAACATATTTTTCACCCACTCACAGAAAAGCCGCATCATGTAGATGGAAGTTTAAAACTGACCAAACCTTGTGAACAAGACATAATTCTCTTGGATATAATCCACAAGCCATATCATTTTCTGAGGAATGAAAGAGACAATTTCTTGATGAATACAATAGTTGCAAGAGAAGTTTGTAAACAAGGATTGTCAAAGCCAATAGGGCTCACCTATGGGGGAGCTATTGGCTTTGGAAATTGTGTGGGGGTGAGTGTGGACGAATGGGGAGTGGGTGGGTAACTGGAAAGTTAAAAAAAGCGCTATGAAGTAGCCAGCACTGACCGCTTCATAGCATTTTTTGTTTTTACTTCTGGGAGGGGGAAAAGAGGCACGGACAGGAGGGAGGGAGAATGTTGGGGGGAGAAGAACCTGGATGGGGGATGGTTAAAAAAGCACAATGACGCCACTAGCGCTGACCACATCAAAGCGCTTTCTTTTAAAAAACATATACTATCTGAATCACATTGCGAGCAGCGGATGGTCAGAGGAGGGACACTAATTACATTTATTTAATCTGTGCCTGGTCTATGTGCCACCTAAAGAAAAGGAAATGACATGTGGCAAGACCTGCCCAATTAGAAGGCGCCAAAGAATAGAGAGACAACGCTGCAAATGAATGGTAAAAAATGAGCTGGTTCCAAGCCTACTATAGCATACAAGAGTTTTCCATTCGAGAGCACATTCGCTAGCACATACACATGCAAGCAAGACCGAAAAACGTATTCAGACTTGTAAAGTAAGTCAGAAAAAGCTGTACAACTCTTACAAATGTTTACGACTCCCATAGTAATCCTGATTTGGGCACAAACTCCTGTTGTACCCGAATCTCCTGTATATACCCGAATCAGCTTTCCAAACTGTGCAGTAAAACAACACTATTTCTCTGTACGATATTGTACAGGAAATCCTGGTAGAATTTGCGTGGGGAAAATACTGCACATTCTGGCATTGTTGATCTAAATAGGGTTCAGTATTACCTCACCCAATAACCAAACACTCATGACGCAACCCTTAGTGTTTGAAGTCAAAATAATATTACTGAATAAGTGTGAGTAGAAGGCCACATTGCAGTAAGTGTGTTTGAGGTCCAAAGGGACAACCTTAAACAATATAGTCAGTGAGAGAGTCCCCATGCATGCTTGCTGGCTGTACCAGGAGATCATTTGTTTACACTACCAACAGAAGGCTGTACTACAATAGAATATCTTAATATGGTCCAGCAGGTTCTTCTTCAAGCCAACTAAGATATCTACCACTACATCCAAGGAAATTGAAAAAGCTTAATGATAAGTTTCAGCTCAGCCTCAAGTCGTCATCAAGAATTCACCAGTGGGACATTCAGAGGATCCCTGAGGGGCCCCTTGCACAGCACTTCCAGGAACCAAATGCTCCAATCAGTCAACCAGGTATGGAAGCAAGCAAATACAAAGAGTACAAGGTAGCTATCACAGTTTGAGCAGGAGTGTCAATGAACACATTACTTTTTATAGCTCTTCTTAATTCTGAACTGTGACAACTTGGTCCCAAGATAAAAGCAAAAATTAATAAACAACAGAAATAACATGGTAACAGAGAGAAGGAGTAATGATGAAAATCACAAGGAAAATGTAAGTAACAAGTGGAGTGAAAGCATGAATTAGGAGGAAAAAGAATACAAAGATGAAAAGAAAAATGAAAAAAACAGGAGGGTAAGAAGGTTGTAAGGAATAAAATAAAAATGGAAAGAAGGAAATAAAAAGTGAAAGGAGACAAAGAATGAAAGCAAGAAAGAAGAACAGTAACATTCCTTGGGAAAACAATTGCTGGGGAACTTCTTTGGAATTATCAGGATCACACTCACTCAGTGGCAGCCGTTTAGCTCACAGTAGGGAGTATTTTATTTTTATGTTTACTCCCTTGCCCAAACACATGAGAAGATGGCAGCTTCTTGCTTGTATTATATAGCTGTATGAAACCAGAGGAAGGTGTTTCACCCATCATCAAACTATTGCATTATAGGGAACCGGTGCCTGAGATCAGACTTCTTTCTCAGAATTTCAACCTTCAGTCTTAGCCTTCCATCTTCCTATCTGCCATCTCTGCTGCTTTGACTGCTGATGCAGCCATCTCCACCCATTACAGGCTGTGCCATTATTTCTTAAGGGCAATCACAGGCTGTAAGGAGAGTGAAGGGTGCACATAACACAGCATATGCCACCATTAAGGATGATGTAATGATACCGGGAAAGGTAAGGATGGTATGTGCACCGTGCAAACATGGCGCAAACTCGAATCTCCACTATGTCTACTGGGATGGACCTTTGTCTCCAACTCAGGCTAAAATCATACATTCAGCAATATATCAATGCAGGTGAAGTAGAATTTGCCCAACGGGAATGACAGAGAATGGGATTTTTGCAAACCATGAAAGTTTATTGAAAAATGTGTAAAGTTACAAACTCAAATCGAATCAGGTAAGCATAAATCAGTAGTCATCTGAATACAGCATGTATATTCCAGGCAATTCAATTTGGTGAATGCAAGTATACATTATTAAAGACAGCATATGCAAAGTGAGATAAAATTCTGTTCCTATAAAGGGAACCTCCGTAATGCTAAATTAAGGTTGTGGGTAAGTCGGACAATTTTTTAGCAGCTGGTGTCAGCAAATATAGCACTTAAAGTAGAACCAAATGAAGGTGCCAAACAAGAAAAGGAAAAGGGTATTTGCTCTAGAAAGTAAGTTTATGATCAGAAATATAAGGTTCATTGGGTCTCTAGAGAGAGAGAGGAGGGACGTCTACATACAAAGGTGGGCAGGGGCAAGTCTAAGGGTCTGATTTAGATCTTTGTGGATGGGTCACTCTGTCACAACGGTGACTGATATCTCGTCTGCCAAAATATAAATCCCATAAGATATAATGACATTTATATTTCGGCGGATGGGATATCCATCACCATTGTGACGTCTGCCAAGATCTAAATCAAGTCTAAAGTCTCTCTAACTAAGGTCAAAGCATACAATTAAATAATCAAATTCAAGGTAGGATACATCTGCTACAGTTTCCAGCGTAATAAGTACCAGTCACAAATCAGCTTTCCTGATGTACTTAGTGTCAGCCTCTTTCTTATGGATAATACAATGCCAGATTGTTCCATTATTGCAGTCTTCACAATATTTTGCAAAGGAGTGTCCACCTCGTCTGCCTCCCGTCCTGTGCAGGTGCTGAGAATCATAGTCCAACCAATTTATTGCAACAAACATGACCTTCACACAGCAAGCCAACAACAAATAATTTTCAATGAGAACATGGTGACTCTGGTACCTCAAACAAAAAGAAAGTTAAGCACACCAAGCAGAATTACAACATTTACTTTAAAATAGAGTCGGGCACCTAGGCCCACTCATGTCAATGTTAAAATGTATATATCCCAAATATAGCTACAGCAAAAACATATAAATCACTTGTTTCGTTAAATCTAAATGTAAAATAACATGTGCACACATATCAGTGATGGTTAAGCATGTTGCAAGTTAACATATTATTAAGCACAAATACATGATGATATCTTTGCGTCACCAGTAGCAACATGTGTGTTTTTGTTCAATGTAAACACTTGTCTTTCACATTTGGGTTCATGTAATCTGGTCCCAAATAGACCCTTTGTGCCCATTCTAAGCACACACATCCATTCACACTATACTCCAGGCTTCTCCAGTGAATAGCTTGTGAGCTACTGTTAGCTCTCCCGCTACCTCTAAGTAGCTTGCCTGTGTGCACCCGAGACTACTAAAGTAGAATTTTTGCTTGGTTGAACTAATATATGTATCCCAAAATTGAAAAGCATGCATTTGAGATAAAAATGTGTGTATTTTCTGAACTCATAAGCTTAGCTGATGTTTGTAGATAAAATATATTTAAATCTGATATTTGTGAAATTAATCATGAGACGTTCGGAAGACTTAATATTAAAATTATAACCATGATGCCAGTGGCATTGCTTCTATGGTTGTCATGTATGAACTATCTATTGGTATAATTGATAAAGCCATTTTCACATTACTGCTGGCAACCATGCCTGGTGCACTGAGGTAGTCACTGATGGTAATTTTGCATGGTTAGCTTCTAATTTAACCTAGTCCGACGTGATTACTATTGCCACAATAACAATAGTAGCTCAGTATGATTTTAATTGAACATATGTAGATCTTATTACAGAAAATGTTGGAGACCCATGTCATAGTGTCTGTGTACAGTGCCTCGTATATGAGATTCACTTGCTATAAAATATGATTTTTGTAAAGCCAGGTCTGAACTAATAAGAAATATAATGAAAGCAATCTCCTTTTCTGTAAAACACAGCTTTGTATGAAGAGCAGTCATAGCAGTCTATGCTGCTACTGCTAAGTGACAGAAAGATCTGCCTCCTTGTCACACCTCGGCTACCATGCCCCAATGAGCACAAGCTTGCAAAAGAGTGCCAGGTGCAAACTGGACAGCCGTGGTTGAAATACCCTCCTAAAACCTTTGGGTGAGTACTATTGAAGTGTTAATATGCAACAATTCACATATTTACAACAATTTGAGTGCCACTGTTATATATATCTTTCTGTGCTCATTTACTAGCCCTTATTGGTGTGGTAACCCAAGTTTTGGTATTTTTTTTATACTTTCACTACTGTTTCCTTTATTGAAATGCATTGCATATCATAGCTTAAGTGACTTTCTGTTTCTAGTAAGCTTTGAAGCCACCATGTGTACATTACAAACATTTATCAATGATGGAATACGTTTCTGGAAGGTGCAGTGTTTAAACATATTAAAATAAACATGAAAATACCTGTGACAGGAGCAAGAGGCACCTTGCTGGAAACCTAAACTTCCACCCTTCACAATCTCGTGTTTAAATCTTCATTGTAGTGGCTAAGTGTTACTCCCACATGGCCTATTTGAGAAGTGCTGTTAGGAGTTTAAACAGAAAGGCATTTTGGAGTACGTAAACTAGGACTCCTTTTAGGTATTCTTAATCATCTTTGTAAATCGGCACCAAAATGTTTGAAATAAGATGGAAATATTCATAGGAGATTCATATACAGTTACTACAAATAGAAAGGAGCATTTTTACTAATGTAGAGCTGGGCGTTTCAGGACCCATATACAAAGGCATCTTAAAGTTGTAAAATAGCACTACAGGAGTACTGTGTCCAGAATTCATATGCTTTTGTGCCTCATCCTTGAGGAGCATATAGAGAGAAACCTACTGACATTCTCATTAGTCAAATGCTTTTCTTATAGCCACTCACTACTCTGCTGATGATGGATTGCAAACCCGAGGGAAGTCTTTGTTTTAATATTGTTATTAAGACATTTTCTTATGTTTATCTGAGTCCAACTTAGGTGGGCAAAGTTTGTATTGGTGGTGTTTTGAAACTTCATTCATGGACTCAAGGTGTGCTGATTTTTCTACTTGAATATTCTATGTACTAGTAGTGAAAATATGCTAGATTGGTGGATTTTCTGCAGTAGCAAATGTAAAGCTAGGGTCACATGTTGTTCCCAGAGAAGAGGTGAGTGGTGGGGCAAGCTTGAAAAGTACTTCCAACTCCTACAAAAGTGGTATTTAGTGGGCATTCACAAATATTTTGCACTGTTAGTCCCATCGTCATGGGACATGTAAGTGTACTACAAAGAATGAAGGAGTAGGTGTATATTTAGGGTAGGAAAGGGTACTGAACCTGTATTGTAATTGGATTCTTTAGCTGGCATGTGTAGAAAAAAGTTAACTGCACTAATGCACAATTTTAGTCTAACTTATTCCAACACATTTTCTGTAAAGATTTCCATACACACTCCTACAGATTTTTGTGAATTTCCTGGAAAAAAAGGAAATCTAAGCAAATCTTACGAGGAAGCCAAAGATGATTTGATTGATTTTCAATTTTCCAAAAGAATCTGTGTAGAAACATTACTGAAACTGAATGAGATTGAAAATCTTATCTCTATCCAATTCAAATTTAACATCGAACATTTGGCAGTTCCTTTGTAGTCAGACCCTGGTAGGGAAATGTGTTGCCAGATCACAAGATAAAATAAATTGGCTTAATAAATCCTCAATTGGCTTAATAAATCCTCAACACCCAGTATTTGATAAAAGCTAGTATTCAATAAAAAGTATCTCTCTTATAAGACTATCACAAACAATGCTAACATAAAAATGTGATCAAGGACATATTTTCCAAAGAAAAGTTCACAACAAAGACCAACTTAAATTTTATCTAGGCTTAGTCGAGTCCTACTCAAAGTTTGTTGCTCATTTTGAAAAAAAGCTCCTTTGAGGGCTTTGCTCAAAACTGGATGTCCCTATGATTGGATTGAGGAGTTCCATAGTCCTGTGGACAAAATCAAATGTGTCATTGGGAGTGCTATGCCCTTGAAACCTTTTGACCCACCATTATCATAACTGATGCAAGTAATGATGGTCTTGGGGCTGTTATTGCAAAGGAGAGGAGATGGTAGAGAAGATGTTATAACATTCACTTCCAGAGCGTTACATGGGTCCGGATCAACGTACTATACCATTGAAAGAGGTGATGGAATAGTAGTGGAGAACGCAGCACTTACATACCCTACCATGGAAAGAGGCGATTGAATTTTAGTGGGGAACGCAGCACTTTAATACATTCGTTTGGGGTAGTCCTGTAATCATATGGAGATATGGACAGACCACAAGCCTCTGGTGGATTTATTTAGCACAAAAGGAGGTGGAAGAGCTACCCCCAGAGTTGCTGAATGGCAGTATTGTTTACAGTAGTATCATTATTGTGTAGAGCATGTGCCTGGTAAAAAAATATAGCTGCAGATTATCTATCTAGAATGCCTTTAGACACCAATGAGGACAAGTGTGACGGTATTGAAGTGGTTGTGTGCGCTGAGATTCTAATTTTGTCAATAACCAAGAATGGTATTTCAGGACAAGAGTGGAGAAATGCCCTTGATCAAGATACTATTTGGACACAAATCCAACATTAGGTAATGGAAGGTTGGCCTAATACAAAGAATGCAAGCACTGAATTTAGACCTTATGTGCATCCGGCATCAGAGTTGACATGTGAAGGAGGTCTACTATGCAGGATTGATCAGTTGGATGTGCTGGTTTATTTAAGACAGAGAAATTGCATATGGGTCTTCAGGGACATCCTGGAATACGGGCAATGAAACATAGAATCAGGAAGGAATTTTGTGGCCTGGAATTGATAAATCTGTGGAGTGTTTTGTGTGTGTTATTTTGAAGCAAGTAACAAGAGCCAGGTTAACAAATTGTTCCCGGTTGTTCCTGTAGAGACTGACATGTCTCCTTGGTCTAAGTTGGGTTTGAATATCACAGGTCTGCTCAAAATTCCTAGGAAAGTACCTAAGTATGCCTCGGTATTGATTGAACACATATCATTGTGGCCTGAGGCTGCCTTTATCAATAACATTGAGATGCGCACCATCATTGAATTTCTGCAAAGTGTTTTCAGTAGGAAAGGTTATGCAAGTGAGTTAGGGCCTAATTACAAGTTTGGCGGTCCATAGGACCACCAAACCCGCAGTGGAGGTGCAGTGGCAGTCGGGGACCGCCGCACCAGTGGTCTGACCGCCGTATTACGAGTACGGCGGTTGGACCGTGAGAGGACTGACAAAGCCTCCAGCGATCCGTGGTCCCTGGTGCTGGCACAACGGTCTTGAGGCTGCAATATGCTTGGCGGTGCCGCTGCGGCACCACCAGGCATATTACAAGCTTCCTCACTGTGACCCTAGCCACGGCAGTGAGACTGCATTGGAAAGGGTGGCGGTGAGGAAACAAAGGCGCCTCAGCCCCAGGGGATGTATGCGGGGTGGCACATGTTGTGCCCCCCTGTGTGCATGCACCTCCTTTCCTGCATGGCATTGACTTCACAGTCCATGCCCTGCAGGAATGGGCTTTGATGTTCCATTTGCGGTACCTTTTTGAAAGGCACAGCCATGCGAACGCCAGAGGACTGCCCGCCAGACTAAGAGGAAACTCATAATCTGGCAGGCAGCTGGCAGTCGAGTTTGGCAGAGCGGGGCGGTGGCATGCTGCCCTGCCAAACTCGTAATCAGGCCCTTAGGGCCTGATTACGAGTTTGGCGGTCCATAGGACCACCAAACTCGTGGTGGAGGTGCGGTGCCGGTCGGGGACCGGCGCACCAGTGGTCCGACTGCCATATTACCAGTACGGCAGTCGGACCGTGAGAGGACCGCCGCAGCCAGCAGGGATCCATGATCCTTGGTGCTGGTGTCGCAGTATTGACGCCACAATGCTTGGCAGTGCTGCTGCAGCACCCACAAGCATATTACAAATTTCCTCACTGCTGCCCTAACCACAACGGTGAGACCGCACTAGAAAGGGTGGCGGTGAGGAAATGCCCCCTGGTGTCTTAGGCCCATGGAATACATACAGGGGAGCACATGTTTTGCCCACCTGTATGCATGCACTCCCTTTCCTGCATGGCATGAACTTCACAGTTCATGCCATGCAGGAACGGACTTTGACGTTCCCATTGCACTACCTTTTTAGAAAGGCACCGCCGTAGGAATGCCAAAGGACCACCTGCCAGAATATGAGGAAAAGGAATACGAGTGAAAAGTTGGGATGTTACCCGAGCCTATATTGGGGTACCTATATGGAATATAACACCCACTCCTCATTGGACTGGAAGACAGACATAATCTAATTCTAACGTACTACCTGTCTAGGTACTGGTACGCAAACATATTTAGTAAAAACCATAGTTCTGCTAAAAAAATTTAAAAATCTTTTTAAAAAACTCTAAAAAGTGCTAAACAGAAAAATCGTCACTCAAGCCATGGCTCTAATATGTCCGTATATATAGTTCGAACAACTAAAAGCATCGGAAAGCCATGCAGGTCATAAAAAGTGTCAATTTGTTTTGGAGTTCCAAATTTAGTTCTTGTTTTCTAAAAAAACGAATTTTTTCCCAGCACACAATGAGCCAAATGTTTATGTGTCCTGGCTGGTAGACGCAACATTGCTGTTGCCTGCCTCCGCAGATGACGGTCCCTGTAACACCTCACAGAGTACGTCAATCGAGCACAGATGATCTTCCGTACTGCCTGCAGCCGATGCTGGGGCAGTCTGTGCTCCATCCAAGGCCTTGTTGTCAGTGGGGGAGCCAGTATCCATTCCTACATGAGCAGAACCTTCCTGTGGAGGCTCTAAGAATGCCGCCATCAACATTGGAATACACTGGGGACGCTGCAGAACATGGGCCGTTATCGGGTCCAGTAGTGCATCAACGTCCGGTTGCGCAAGCGATGGAAGTGTCAGACAGAGATCCAACACGCATTCTTCTCTGCAGAACAGGCATCGAAGAACAGGTAAGATGCAGTCCATCCAGACTGGTCTAAATGACAGGAACCAAGATGCACTCAGTTCCCGTAGGCGAGGTGTGCCCAGATGGTGTACCATGCGATCACGGTATTTACGCTCCAGGAGCACTGTTTCCATCTCCTTGGTGACTGGGACGTCCATTGTGTAGCAGAAAAATTACAACCAGGATACCTGCTATTAGAAACAGGATCAGCGGAAGTCCTCCAAAAATGCTTCCGAATACGGAGTGTATAAAGTTTGGTATAACTCCGAGGACCGTCTGAAAGGTGCTTAACAGTCCCGAATCTATGGTCTTAAATAGGTGTACTATACCCATTGTATCAGACATGTTAAAGATATGATTTACCATTTCTGCAAAATGGAAGGGGCAGTTCGTACGTATGAGTGCCTGTATCTCAGCCGAGGACCTTGCGATCTGGAGATCGAAAGTCTCCTGGGCGGAGGTTAAGGGCACGCTTTTCTGTAGAAGCATGGCTTTCATTCTGCTCAGAGTATCAAACCGTATAAGAGAAACATTTAGTGAAGGCCATAACAGCGCCTCCCTGACTGCATGTGTTGGTGGAAACAATACTTTGATACAGCAAGTAACCCTGGAGCTCACGGTGACTAGATATGCGATGCCCGGAAGCATGCCACAATAACCTTGATCGTTCAGCATCAAGTAACTCCCATTTGAAAGTAGCTTGAATACCGGAGTAATCACAGCTGCTTGGGTACCCCTCAAGTGGCAGGACAGGTTTGCTACCGAACCATTGCAGGCCCCGTGCAACATAATATCCTGACATATGAGAGATCCACTCAAAGCGCTCTCGCAGTTTGTACCGCTTAGAAACACTTCTTGATCCCCACTCCTGCATCGAAATCTGTACGGTAATTCCCAAGATTCCTTGATATATTCCCTACCCATTTCTTCATATCTGCCTGCCTGTTGTAGTTCTAGGCAATATTGAAATTGGAAAATTGTGACCAGTAGAGTTATGTGGCCATGGATCAACCATTCTGTGGACGGTGATTCTGCCACAGTAAAAGGTAATCTGTCCAGTTTTTCAATACGCAGCATTGTATATTTTGCTCCCCTCTGTGCCATTTTCATCTGTTTTTCTGTTAGATTGTATGCAGAAAATAGTGACGTACTGTTGATAAAACGCCAAGGCACATAACCTGCGCGCAATGTTTGCAGCGTCCAGCTCAATAACATAATAGAACGTAATTGTGACTGTCCGTGCTGTAGTATGGACAAATCTTGTTCTAGTACATCAATAGCAGAAGATACAATGTTGCCCAGTGGCTAAATCCTGGATGTTAACGTAGTCATACCAAATGTCAACTACGGCTAACGCTTTTTCTAAATTGATCCTATCTATTTCTCGTAGTCTCTCCGCTGCTTCTTGTTGGGAGATTTTCCAAATTTCATTATAGACAGCATAATAGAAACGTTTTTGACGTGGCTTTCTGGGACCTAATAAAAAATCCTGTAGGTCCACATCCTCTGTAAGTAAGGATAAGTGTTGTTTCATCTGTGTTAGTGTTGAGGTTCTTAGCCAATCGAGGCATAACTTCCCAACACTCTATGATGTCACCACCCCCGGATGTTCTCTTTGTACATAGCGTGGGTCTGGCTTATGGATACTAAACCCTTCGGTGGTACCCCTGAATCTTATCTGACATCTATTAGTGTCTGTGGGCCAAACCAACCATCCCTTCCAAATGGGGTCTGATCTATTGTATTTAAAAATGTCATCTAATGTAGCCCCTTTTAGTGATGTAAAATTGCCCTCGGCCTGTGATGGTGTTGGAATTCGAGGTGTATTTAAATCCTTGTTCTTGGCTATTCCAAGGCAGGAAGTCTGTTGCACAGTTCATTTAGAAATATCATCTGCTGAGGAATAAGGCATGCTCTAGATAGCGCTTCTGTTCCCTGGACTTGCCAGTCTCTAGAACCCCAGACTGATTTTAAGTCTATAGTGTCTTTCCATGATTCGAATCCTTGTTCAGACAATTGGGTAATAAGGGAAGCAGAGTAAATCTGTTTCGTGTTAGTCAACATATTTTTCTGTGCAGGTGTAGGTGCAACCTTATAGAAATATGAGGTCGGGTCTGAAATGTTAAACCCTAAAAAATATGAAAATTTTTGTGGAAAGGTTTTCGAACTACTTTTCGGGGGTGTTGGGCAATGTTCCCATTGGTGATATGTGAAAACATTCCTAGGTTTACTGGATTTGTGTAGAAAATGATGACCATAATGTTGAGAACAATACATTGTGTTAAAGTCCGATGTGTCTTCTAACATTTCATTGCTAGAAATTGCGGCAGATTGTTCTAAATCAGACAACATATTATTCACAGTTTCAAAATCCCAATCATCGGAAAATGTACTGGAGATAATGATATCATTCAAGGAAATTTTAAATAAATGTGTTATTTTTAAAAGTTCTGTCGGTCCGAATATATCATAATCCACCTTGTCCCATACTATACCATCGGGTATAGGAACTGCTGTGATGTTCACTGATGATAAGTCTCTTTGTTCACGATGTGAGGAAACATGAGGTTTCAGGAGCAGTTCACTTTTGACGCTGCAGAGCTTTGGCGAAGGTAACTTCCATTAACAAGTAAGCAAACAACAGCTACTAAGCCTAACCAGAAGAGAAAGAAAAGTATCCCGGTGCTTATCCAAAGGTCTATCCAAGGCGACACCAGGTAAGTTTTTTAAGAAATATGTAGAAGTCTTTGATTTGTTGTTTATGAGAAATTCGGGCTGGCGTTGTTTCGGGTTCATTTGGATCCAATGAAAAGGTATCAAAGTCGATGAATAGCCAGATGCAGTTCGATCTATTTTAGGTAGCTCAGCAGGTTTTGTTGAACTTGTAGATGTTGCTTAGTCCATCATTCCGTATGGGTGGCTCTTCGAAGGTGATGAGCCTTTCTGTTTGAACTTCCTGTATGGTAGCTAGAGGAGGGCGGCGGCTACCCAGGAGCCCACGAGCCCTACTATTCAGTATCAGCCACATAGTGTGGTTTTATCAGGTCAATGGAGACAAATCTTTTCTCCTTTTTCCCGGCAAGAGGCGGCAGAAGTACAGTTCTTGTTCCTTCAGCAGCCAGGACAGGCACAGGCTTTCTGCATGATGGCCCAAATTCTTTTTTGTCCGTTATTTTCTCTCTGACCAGATTTCCAACCTTAGGGACCCAGGCAGGTCTTGCCGTGACTGACTTGACATCCCGAGTGGCGAACCTTTTCCATTGGACATTGCTTTGTAGTGCCCGTGATTCATTCAGATCCTGTAAAACAGCCAAATGTTTATGGATGTCAAAAGGTTTTTCATCCGCCACTGTGCCTTCACAATCAAGATCAGGTACCCACATTCTCGTCCCAAATAGGACCTCATAAGGAGTGACCCCCCCTAGAGAGCTTCTTGGCATGTTGTTTAAGGCCTTCTGAACCCCATATAAGTGATTGACCCAACTACCACCCGTGCCTAATACTCTAGCTGTTAATGATTGCTTTAAGTCCCGGTTTTTCCTCTCCACGACCAAATTTCCCTCGGGATGGTACGGAGAGGAGTACCGCAATGCTACACCCAAACCTCCCATGGCCTCCTTGTAAGCCCTAGAGCTAAACGCGGGGCCACGGTCAGAATGTAATGTGCCAACTGCGTATGTCCCTATAAAGACTTGAAAATCTTTAATAACAGTTCGAGCGTCAGCCAAGCGCTGAGGCCATACCCCTAGGAATCTCGAGCAGGAGTCCATTGCAACCATTATGTACTTGTAGGCCCCATCAGATTGTAAGGGGCTGCAGTGGTCCAAATAGACACACACGAGAGGTCTGTCTGATATTAACAATGATGTCTGCGCTGGACGTGTTATGGTGGAGCCCTTCATCTGTTGACAGATGTCGCACTTCAAGACATAGTCTTTGGTCTGCTTTGTTAACCTTGGCCACCAATAGCGTTGTTTCAATAAAGAAACAGTAACCGTAACTCCTGCGTGTGACAGTCACCGCAACTCCTGCGTGTGCAGAACCCAAACCCTCGTCTGCAGCTAATATTAAGCCTAATCTGCGGTCCATATTTGGTATTACTCTATCCCCCACTCCAGGAATCTGAGCAAATGGAATGTTGTTTGCATCTAACTTGTACGAGTACTTGAGTGGAAAACCTTTCGGAAGTGCTTTGTTGTCTTTGCGTGAAGCAATGACCGCTACCATTATCTGTCCGTCTATTCTCATTTTTGAACGAGTGATTGCAGCTACGGACGCAGTTCATACTGCCCCCTTCGCGGCTTCATCAGCCAATGAATTTCCTTCAACATGAACGCCATCACGCTGATGACTCAGCTTGTGTATCACGTGAGCTCTTGGTAGTTCGTTTTTCAACTCAGCTACCTGTTCCCATAACATGTTATGCTTAATTGTGCCACCTTTTGAGACTTTAAACCAATTTTGTTCCCAATAATGAAGATATTCATTGTATGACTGGACACAGTAAAAAGAATCTCACACTATTAATGTGGGGAATCCTTGATCCGTATTTATCAGTGCCAGTAAAGGAGCTTTTAGTTCTGCTAACTGAGTCTTTGTACAGCTTGGATGGAACTTACCATCTCGCATACGACCTTTTACAATTGCACACGCAGCGCTGTATAGTTGTTTACTTCCTATGGCCGGTTGTGCAGATCCGTCAGTGTAAATTATGTATTCATACTGATCTAGAGGCATTATTTCATTCGGGAGAGGATATTCCTGTTCATATTGCAGAAATGCTTGTGTTTTCAGATTTGAATCATATCTGTATTCTACATCTGATGCAGTAAGAGAATTAGCCCATTGTATCCATCTCGGATGTAACACTTTAGCATTAGGAACGCTTGCCTTTGTAGCAGCCTCTAAGGCTGCTACTGGAGTCACAACAATTATTCGTTTCCCCTGAGCCAGTGCTCTTTCTTTCACTACAGCAGTCTGTACTGCTGTCTGAATTTTTTCTGTGGCTGTGATATGCATCTCAGCATTTGTGTACAAGTGTGATTTTTAAGCAATGGGTACTGTTTCGCCTTCATTATATGTGAGGTATGTGTACCCAGATTGACCCGCAACTATATGGATCACCAGGTTGCGGACATTTACGCGTGTCTGTAAGTATTTGGACGCTATCATGTCAGCCTGGAGTGAACGAAGTGTATCTGTATGTTCTTGTGTCCATTGCCTAACTGAAAAATCAGGTCTTATGAGGTCGTAGAAAGGTTTAACCCTTTCTGTGTAATCCAAAATGTATGTTCTGCCAAAATGTAGGAATCCCAGTATTGATTGTAAATGTTTCGATGATTTTGGAGGTTGGAGCAGCGCACACTTTTCTAAAAAGTTGGCTGCCAAGCTTTTCCCTTCACTTGAAAGCTCATATCCCACAAATAGGATGCTGAGGTGGGCTATTTTCGATTTTTTTAAGTTAAATTTGTAACCCTCTGAGGCGAATCCCAAAATTATGGTGCTCACCCTCGTCACGTGTTCCTCCAGGTCATCATCCGTCAGATAAATAAAATCTACATAGGACAATGCCTCTTCATCCAGATTCTGAAGTAACTCAGTTACCCTGGCGGAAAACAACCCCGGGCTGTGTTTATATCCCTGGGCTAGTCGACAAAATTGACGCCGGGACCCTAGTGCTGAGAATGCTGTCAAGTATCTGCTCTCAGGCGCTATATTCTGGCAGAAAAATCCATTTGAGGTATCTAGTGTTGTTTTGTATATTTTCCACACATTGTTATTCATTAATGCGGCAATGTGTGCATTTTGTACTGCAAATGTTTTTGTGCATGAATTTAAATGTCTGTAATCCAAGACTAGACGATATGTACTGTCAGGTTTCATTACCGGAAACAAAGGATTATTCATTGACGAGGTGCAAGTTTCAATCACCCCCTGGTACTCAAGTTGATCTAAGATCTCCCTGACCTGTTTTTTCGCTTCTTGCTTTATGGGATACTGTCTCTGTGGAGTTGGCGTAGATTTTAAAGGTATCACGTGGTGGGTAGACTCTTCATCCCATCCAACCTGGTTTCGATATAGTGCTGGAGCAAAGGCTACTGCCCACTCCCCTGCATATGTATGTTTTAAATATTGGGGAACGAGGTCGGAAAAAGCTGGCATAATTACCGTTTCTCCTTTTGGGCAATCCATAACAATAGCAGGCGGCCAATCTTTTTCAGCTAATAAAATGTCATAGCCGAAAGTTAGGTTCTCCCAAAAGAGACCTTTAATTTTCCTGGGTTTGTCCCCCTCCATCCGGAGTGTTATCTCATGTAGCCTATGTGGGACGCTTACCCCCTAGTATCAGGCATTTCCACCGTGATATGTTCACTCAACTCCGCTGTCACCTGAAATTCCATCAGGTTCTGGCGAGCTATTGTTACTTCTGCTGCGCTGTCTAGCATCATCAGAGCCCATTCCCCGTTCAGTAGTTGAGTCCTCAGAATTCTGGGCATGTCTGATCTTGAGACCTGCTACTTGCTTCTTTTTTAATTGAGGTTTAGGTTTTTGTTTTTCTTCTTTCTTAGGTGCGTAGTCCACAGTGCGTTGCGTGTCTCTGGACTTTGTACGCTCCTCCTGTCTGTGTTCCGACCGTCCTTCTCTCTCGGAGTTTTTCGAAGAGCCCTGAAAGGAACGAGAGGAACGTGTATCAGTGTCCTGATACCTGTCAGGTTTTCTAATGTTGTCCCTATTCCTAAGGTTATACCTCCTTTCGGAGGGCTCCTGTTGAGGAGATCTACCTCTGGATTGAGATCTATTGTCTTTACACTTTTGTTGTTTGTTATTGTCCCATTTCTTCTTTGAAGAAGCAGGTTTTTGCTTAAAGGTGTCCTTTTCAGGATTCCCCATTAATTGAGGTTTTACTGGTCTAGCTCCCAAACTATCTCTACCTAATTCTGCATAAGCAGTTTCAATTATTTTAGGTAATTCTGTCTCCTGTTGTAAATGAGTGAAATCTCTCAGGCGTTGGCGTATTGCCACGGATGCTGCGTCCCCTTTAATGTTTGATAATACTATAGCTGATACCTGGGCGAAGTTATTTAATAACTTCATCCCTAAGTTCAGAGCAGGTTCTGCTCCATACTCGTTCTGTATCTGTCTCAATACGTCTGGTATGACTGCTAATGAAGGGATACCATGAGTCCTGGTATATATTGCAGCGAAGACTGTACCCCAAGAAGTGCAATCCTCTATCGGGGGAGCTATCCCCATTTGCAAGCAAATTGTTAGCATTCTATGCTTTTTGTGTGGACCAGTGTGTGGAAATACTGCCTCTAGCTGTGTTATTTTTTGAGTTATCCAGAAAGGCATTTACTCACGTTTAGTGGGCAATTTATCCATTACTGCGTGTAATGATTGTGGTGTAATTTTAGTTGTAGAGGTTTGGACTGGTCCTGCTTGTGTAGCTGGTGTTGGCTGAAGTGTGACTGTTCTCATCACAAACTGTGTCATGTTTCTGTAAAGTTTTATTAATTCTTTATGCTGTGTAAGTAAGTCTCCTCCTTGCATTGTGTCAATATCAGGATGTGGTGTGTAGGCCGCTAATACTGGCCATGTTCTCTGTCTCTTCCGAGCGGACCGAGTCTTATTCTATTTCTTGTATGGGGTAGGGCGCCTTTAAACCAGTATAAATGTTCGTGGTAAGTGAGTGGAATTTCAATGTCCACATATGGACAATATTCGTTTGGTATTTCATCTTCTGTGTAGTAATGAAATGTCTTTGTTAATGCATTTGCCTTTGGGAATGTAACCCATGAATAGAATACCTCTGTTCTAAATGATTCGTGTGCCTCAATCATGAATGTTACTTGCCCACCCCTATATGTTAAACCGTATGCGGCTAGTTTTAGGGTGATGGCAGTTCTAACATTATCTGAAATGTGTATTGCATCTGAATCTTTTTCTTCTCCTGAGAGATTTAATTGAACCACAAGTATCTTCTTGTACAGTCATTGTTTTTAGTAAGAAGAGCCTTTCAAGGTAACTTGAGATAAGGTGTTATGCACAAATAGGAACAATGTGTCCTTCAAGCTTGATTAAACCAACAGCCAATACATAGGATTTTGCCTACTCAGCTGTAGCGGAGTTTTTACCCTCCCACTCCAGACGTCTCTGGGGGAATGTGAGTAGGGGTCTCTGAGAATAGCACGACTGAACTACTCAGATTTGACCGTTAAATAAGTACCCAACCAACGTTGGGCGCCATGTTGTGTAGTTCCTATAAAACCTATACAGGATCTGTGCGTTTAGACAACATATACTGTAGGATTGGTGTCAGACTGATTCTAGACACCCCCAATGGGTATGTTGGCCTGTGTACCAGCTAGCTCACAGTGCCACTAGAAACTCCTCTTACCAAGGAGAGGATAGTTCTTGGCAACTATCGAACATGACAACCCTGATCCCTCAGGACCGTGGAAACAGTGTACTACTTTTCGCTTAGTCACTTGTGCTCACTTAGTCTCAGAGAGATACACAGAATAAACAGTAGGGACGTTTTCAATAAGTATTTATTGAACAGTCGTTATTCTAGTGTAAAATATGTGTGCTGAAACAATCATTAGACAGTAACAGAGATAAAGGATTAGAAGCACTAAGAAAGTAAAAGGATGGTAGATTTCTACCATCTTGCTATAATCATGATTACAAGTAAGTACATAAAATACATGATAATAAAATGCGTACTCCTACGATGCAATCCTAACTAGATGTACCTAAATGTACCTAGCATGTGTGTAGTTGTTAAGCCAAGAATCCCTCTAGGATAAAGTCAACCCCCATTACCTGAAGTGAAAAACTGTGGGACCCCGTCCTGGTCTTGGGTTGGACACCCGCAAGGGATGTCAGACCACTGCGAGCTGGAGTATCTGCATGCAGGGGCTTCAGCGTCTCGCGTCAGTGTGTCGGCATGGAAGTCCTGATCTCCCCTGACTATCTCAACAAGATGTGATGTTTATATACCCGAAGGTATTCCCAGGGGTTCTACCTTGCTGTGCCACTGTCGGACTTAGGATGACGTCGGGAATGAACCTTGTACATAGTTATTATGCAGGAGATGGTAGTCCTACTGAGTTTCCAAAAATCCACGGATCCTCATGCATAATATATGAGGCTATTTGTTCAGGGAAACCCCCACGTTCTGTGTGCAGTACTGTAACTAGGTAAAGAGTCAGTCCTAGCAGCCCGTTATGTATGTAATGTAGGGATGAATATAGGTGAAAGGTTGGGATGTTACCCTAGCCTATATTGGGGTACCTATATGGAATATAACAGACAGCCGGCGGTTGAGTTTGGCGGTGCCGGAGTGGGAGCTGGGCCTTGCAATGCCACCCCGCTCCCACACCACCAAACTAGTAAATCAGGCCCTTAGGGCCTTCTTACTAGTTTGGCAGTCCATAGGACCCCCAAACTTCCGGGGTGGTGCTATAGTGGTCGGGTACCGCCGCACCAGCATTCTGACCACCGTATTGGACAGTGAGAGGACCGCCGCAGCCACAAGAAATCCACGGTCCTTGGCGCTGGGACGGCGGTCTTGAGGCTGCAATATGCTTGTCAGTGCGCTGCTTACCCACAAGCATATTACAAATATCCACACTGCGACCCTAACCACAATGGTGAGGCCGCATTGGAAAGAGTGGCGGTGAGGAAACAAAGGGGGCCGTACACGGCCCCCTGGTGCCTCTGGCCCATGGGATGCATTTAGGGGAGCACATGTTGTGCCCCCCTGTGTGCATGCACTCCCTTTCCTGCATGGCATGGACCTTACAGTTCATGCTGTGCAGGAACGGGCTTTGACGTTCCCATTGCAGTGCCTTTATTAAAGGCACCGCTGTGAGAATGCCAAAGGACCACTTGCCAGACTACGAGGAAACTCGTAATTTGGCAGTCGGACGGTGGTCGAGTTTGACGTTGAGGGAGTGGGAGTGGGGCGGTGGCATACCACCCCGCTCCCACACCACCAAACTCGTTATCAGGCCCTTAGGGCCTAATTACGAATTTGGCGGTCCATAGGACCGCCAAACTCCCGGTAGAGGTGTGATGGCAGTCGGGGACTGCCGCACCAGTGGTCCGACCACCGTATTACGAGTACGGCGGTCAGACCGTGAGAGAACTGTCGCAGCCGCCAGGGATCCGTGATCCCTGTCGCGGCGGTCTAGAGGCCCCAATATGCTTGGCGGTGCCGCTACGACACCACCAAGCATATTGCAAGTTTTCTCACTGCGACTCTAACCACGGCTATGAGACTGCATTGGAAAGGGTGATGGTGCAGAAACAAAGGGGGTCCTAGAGGGCCCCCTGGTGCCTCAGGCCCATGGGATGCATACAGGGGGCACATGTTGTGCCCTCCTGTGTGCATGAACCTCCTTTTCTGCATGCCATGGACTTCACAGTCCATGCCGTGCAGGAATGGGCTTTGACGTTTCCATTGCGGTGGCTTTTTGAAAGGCACCACCATGGGAACACCAAAAGACCACCCACTAGACTATGAGGAAACTCGTAATCTGGTTGGTGGCCAGCAGTCAAGTTTAGCAGTGCAGGAGCCGAGCAGTGGCGTGCCGCCCCGCTGACACACAGCCAAACTCATATTCAGGCCCTTAGTATTGGACAATGGTACACAATTAGTTTCAGAAGAAATGAACAGATTTCTATCTGAATATGATATAAGCCATACCAGCATTTCATTATATCATCCTAGAAGCACTAGTTTGGTGGAAAGATTCTATCATATTCTGAAAGACCAATTGCAGCTTGTGATAAATAACAAATTAGATGGGTAGTGTGTGGTTAGGGACATGTTGTGGGCTATGCAATCAGCACCTAACGTAGCTACTGGGCTCACACCATTTGTTTTGTTGAGAGGGCGCGTTTCTGAGTCCAAGCTGAACAGGGACTGGAAGGCTCATCACTCTATTGACTCTTCCTACCTAGAAAAAGTTGTGGATGTCAGAAAAAGGTTTCAAGACAATTACTGAAGTAAGGGATGTAGCAACAGTAAGGACACTTCTAAGCATGTTGGGTCAGAATAAGAAAGCCAGTACATGAGGTGAAGGGGGAATCCAAGTACTTTTCTCCTGTGGGTGTTGTAAGTGTGATGTCCTATGTGATAAGCATCAGTGATAGACGTATTTGGAATAAAGATAGGATGGTGTTTATTCCAAGTGACAAAGTTCGGAATGTGTCGATACTGGGGCAGAAGAGGAAATTTCCCTCTCCAAAGAAGTTCTTTACTCTACACATTCATTAATTTCCAGGCGTTTACCAGATAGATACGAGGATTATGTTGTTAGTTCGTTTATGTACATTGTGATTTATTTATGCTAAATTTATCAAGTTAATATTTTGATAATTTTCGAGCTCTTATGTATTCTTCTTTATCTCATATTACTTTTTGTTGTTCTCAACAGTTTGTGTAGTTGTATTTCTTTTGTGTTATTTTATAAAGGGAGGGATAGTAGAGTTTTGCTGCACAGGACATTCCACGGAAGCCTGATGCATGCGGGGTTCTGCTTCAGGCATTCTGAAGGTGGCAGTTGATGGATTGGTGAAGGTGCTGGCGGTTGCTATCACCAGTCTCATGAATAACAAAATAACAAAAATGAATGTGTCCTCGTGTAATGCAACTGGTGCTATGTAAAGCGCTCTGATACCTTATTCGGGTCAAGTTCGCGCTATATAAAACTCTGTGAAAAAAATAAATAATAAATAAACAACTTACTTTGAATATCAGATTCTTGGCATCCTTTCATTGACTATATTGATTGTTTAAAAAACGAATTTCTTCAACTCATGGAAAACGTACCTGCTACTTGTTTTGCTCCTTGCTGTATATAAACGGGAATATGTACGGTCTTTTTTTTCGGAACTGCACAACACGGTTGGCAGTTTTCTTGCCAGATGTTGACTGGTGTAAATGGTTGCAGCTGTGCATGGGTCGGCATCCCACTTGGTGCAACCCAGGAAGCTCTTTGTTACTCCGCATCCTTTGGTTGCAGAGGAGCTCTGACATCTGAGGGGCTCATCTGACATCCGAGAATAACTCAGGACGCCAGCAGCCGTCACCGTCCAAGCCAGCCGTGATGAAGGTGTGCTGCTCATAAAACAGTCCCGCAAACCACTTCCAGATTCTAAACCGGAGTGCAGGCAACTTGAAAGACGACTGAGAAACCCATAAATAGTTCAGTTTTATGGTAGTTGACAACGAGTGTCGTTAAAAACATGTCCATGGACTGATAAGAATAGTGAATAAATGTTTTTGTGTGTGTTTTACAATTATTTATATATCCCCCTACGCTTATATTCTGTTTTAACCAATGGCCTGGGATTCATTTCTTGTAAAAGCAAATCAGTACAGCACTCGCCCAGCAGAGGCAATCATCTGTCATCCAAAACTCTTGAGGTTAAAACAGACAGCACAGAAGCTTTCGGATTAATTTTAGCACGGATTTGGGAAAAGATTTAACAAGCTTTACTAGTTGAGCGAATCCAATTACTGTACACAGTTCAGACTGTCATGAAGGTGATATCACTCTGATCTAGAACAAATTGCTGCTCCTGCATGACAGAGTAAAGCACCTCTTCTGACACAGGCAGGAAGCAGTGGGTTTGTTTTACTCCCGAGGTGCATGAATGCCGATATAACTCCTCAGACAGAGCCAGTGGTCTGTGGTTGGGGACCACCTTTATGCATGCCTTTGTTGGACCACATGAAATTGCACTCCTACACACACACACAACTCACACACACACTGACAAAACATGCAATAGAGTGTGCAGACTTGAAAACACACACTGTATAAATGCAATTAAAATACAATACAATATCACACACACATAAGGCACACACATACACACATAACACTGCTGGCCGTGTAAGTGGATCCAAGTGACACCGTCACATTTAGTAAAATGGGTAGCAATGACATCCACAGAAATACACCAGCTCTGCAATTCTATGTTCTGATACAACGGGTTTAATGGGAAGACATGATGTTTGATGGCCTAGTCGTCATGGGGAACACGCCACCTAAAATGCATTTGACAGCAAAACATGTATGGAAATATCTACTACTGAGACTGATATATGGCACTACTTACAATGCCATTACTTTTAATGCCGCCACTTCTCCAATATTACTTTGATTTACCATTGTTTTGATCCTCCAATACTCAACATTATAATGACTTTGAATTGTACTTTCTCACTTTGACCTTTACAATATTACTGTGTCACTGTTCCTAACATTATCCTTTACATTAATACTTGTGCTAAATCTTACACTTGCCTTTTTTTTGTAATTATTTTCTAACTAGGGTGGCTTGACTCTTAGTCCTCAAACAACACTTAACTCAAATCCGTGTGAGAATTTTGTGTCTACATTTTTAGATTTTTGTTGTAAATAATTATATTTATGTGTATGACTTGATAGGACTATGTTATTATTATTAGAAGTAGTAGTATTAGTAGTAGTAGTAGCAGTAAATTGTATTTATAAGAATAATAATAAAGTCTACCCTCATCAAAGATGCATATTGCATCAACTTGACTGGAAGCTGCCTTCCTAAGGCAGTCTGGTCTAAACCTGACCAATGCATTGACTTGGCTGGAAACCGTCTTCCTACTGCAGGCTGGTTTTAATCCTGATTGATTAGTGCTGAGTACATTGTCTCATAGGACTGGTACTCATCAATAGCTTTTAGTTGTGGGTTTCAAGTGAAACACAACTCAGTAACTCTCACAGTGCATTCTGGTCAATACGGTCCATCAATGCAAGGTTGAAGTTCTTCTAATGAAGCAAATTTTGATAACTTTTCATTTCTTCCAATATTTTATTTTCTTAGCTTAATACCTATTAATTTCTTCCAATATTTCAATATTTCAATTTCTTAGCCCCAGACACATGTTTCACTCTTCTTGAGCTCTTTGGTGGAGCACAGAAGGCATTGAGTGCCAAACCTCTTTGGAGCAAACCATTTAAAAACCCAGTGCCCATATGTGTGTCACTTGAAACCCATTATTTGTGAGTGCCAGTCCTGTTTTGAATTCAGCCTCATGTAGATTGTTGCTGCATAAAGTGGTTCCTGTGGCCAATGGCTATGCACCAGAGGGAGATGACCCTTTCAATAACATGCTGTTTGATGAACAGTAAGGAGGCACATTTTCTCATAGACAATCTGGTTTAGATGACTGGCATTCTACTATTAAAGACTTACCAAACATAGGACGGATCACCGCCAAAGGGTCCTAGGGAAATTTAAAGACCTCACAGGGTTCGCTCCCCAAAACAGTTTCATAACACAATCTAAAACCCCCGGGTCTACACAAAACAAAGATCAAACAAAGTGTAATAAATCACTATATGATTTGAAGGCATGAAAAATGTATAAATGTGCATTTACAGAACCTAGTAGCTAGTGCCACAGACCTAACTGGAGGCACTTCCCTTTTAAGGACGAAATCCCTCACTCACCAGAGGTGACATGCTTCATCATATGGGATTCTCCTCCCAGAGGAAAAACCTAGTTCCTCTGAGGGCTACAACTCTCTCTCTGAGAGAGAGGAGCTCAGGGATGTTTTTAGTAGGATATTATAAATCCACAAATGAAGAGACAACTGTGTGAATGAAGGCGCAGCGCAACAAAAAAATGTGTGAATGTGCAAATAGTGAGAAATAAAACTGACTAGAGAACGCAAACTAGTCACTTTATTCAGATGCGTCCTTTGCCAGGATTAAAAGAGTGTACCCGCGGTATGAATTTAGACCGCAAAGGTAAAATAGAAAAAAGTGGTCAACATGTTTCAGCCATCCACCTAACAGTAGGCAAGGCTTTCATCAGGACCTATTAAGCTGCTGCTATCTCAATAATGTGCTATAACACAAAGGATATGAAACCAGAAAAGCTCCTCAATCAATCTGGTTTTAATCCTGATTGATTAGTGCTGAGTACATTTTCTCATAGGACTGGTACTCATCAATAGCTTTTAGTTGTGGGTTTCAAGTGAAACACAACTCAGTAACTCTCACAGTGCATTCTGGTCAATACGGTCCATCAATGCAAGGTTGAAGTTCTTCTAATGAAGCAAATTTTGATAACTTTTCATTTCTTCCAATATTTTATTTTCTTAGCTTAATACCTATTAATTTCTTCCAATATTTCAATATTTCAATTTCTTAGCCCCAGACACATGTTTCACTCTTCTTGAGCTCTTTGGTGGAGCACAGAAGGCATTGAGTGCCAAACCTCTTTGGAGCAAACCATTTAAAAACCCAGTGCCCATATGTGTGTCACTTGAAACCCATTATTTGTGAGTGCCAGTCCTGTTTTGAATTCAGCCTCATGTAGATTGTTGCTGCATAAAGTGGTTCCTGTGGCCAATGGCTATGCACCAGAGGGAGATGACCCTTTCAATAACATGCTGTTTGATGAACAGTAAGGAGGCACATTTTCTCATAGACAATCTGGTTTAGATGACTGGCATGCTACTATTAAAGACTGCCTGGTGAGTAAACTTAAATTCAATAAATCTGAGGTATTTATTTTATTCAATGGAAAAGCAATTTGACTAATCTTGAAGATTTTTATGGAAATATCAATTTTTTTGGGTGGCACCAACTACCTTCAGCTAGCAAATAGTAATGACTAGGAGATAGGAGTTGAAAAATGGAGCGTACAATTGGTCGGCGCGCAAGTCTGAGGTTTTAAGAGAAGAAAACCTTTTAGAAGGAGTCCAAAGAGAGATGAGGAAATTCATCTCAATACTGTGGCTAAATTATAGCTGTGGGATTAGAAATATTATGAGTCAAAGCCATTCAGGAAGAGGAAATCTCAAGTCTGATAATTGTATACTCTTTGGAATGTAATTTGCAGACTCTGGCCACATTGCAATTGAATAGGGAGGTACTGATGGTAGCATAAAGATAGAGGCACATGATGATCTAAAAGGGCCTTATTGTTGAGGCCCTTGAGGAAAGAGATGTTAGTATTGGTTGCGCCACTCTTGCACTGTGACTGGTAGCTTGGAGATTCCTGGATGTGTTTGCAAAAAGGTTTCATGCTATGCTCTTTCTCTGATCCACATTGAACATCTTTCTTCATTTACTTATGCTGAGTACTACAATGGAGTGGAAGCTTTAATCTTCTGGTTCCATGCAAAAGATGTGTCAGTTTAATTTTGATATCTGATACAGTTTTGGTGAGGCATGGTCAATTATGTCCCACTATGTCCCAAGTGAAGATTGGTTGGGCGACAACATGTTATAAAACACTAGAAAGGAGGCATTGCCTGCTACTGAAACGCGCTTGAAAGCACCTGCAGTACTCCCGCTGCGTGGGACGCGCACAGGCCATGGCCGGGCCAAGGGCGGCTCATTCATGCCCATCCATGCCTGTCAGAAACCGTCCGAGGCCGGGCTGGACTACCCCCCTTGGTTTTCTGCTTTCACATTGAGGTACTGCGTTGTTTTATCTGAGTCTATTATCCCAGCACCCCCTTAGATTGCTCTTCTCTGGGCAACTTGGCGCTACAATCTCTGTCTAACTTGCTGACTGTCATTTGCTGCGGGATCTTGTGTGTTGTAAATGTTGCTCGAATATGAATTTACCTTTATAAAACAAAAGACAAGAGGTGTTTGGCAAAACGGGAACAGTTGATTTAATGAAACACTTCGGCCCGGAGCTCAATTTCAGAAGCAGGTCTGAGCACTGTCTCAAAGTATAATTAATCTGAGCGAGTTTTTATACAGTTTTTGGGTAGCATAAAAATACTTCCACGATCCTTGTTTGGTAAAAGAATGTGGGCCGTGTCTGTGGAGTCAGAAATAAGGCCCCTGATAATAAATCCAGGTGGGCTTCGACCTTGCGTGGACCCAATGGGGGCCAGTGGGTAACGTGTCCAGAAGTCCGGCGTGAGGGGCGTTTGATCACTGCATATACTGTGTGTGCTGTGTCCTGATTGGCTATGTGTTCCTAAATTCGTGTGGCAACTGACTTTATGATGTTTTGGGAATGTGCACACCCCTCCTGCCAGGTATGCTTTATTGGAGCCAATCTCCCTGGACCATTGTGGTGTCGCTGCGCTTATCTGGGTGATGGACCTGAGTTTCCTGTTTGCGTGTTTGTCTGCCAGCTACAAGCCACCCCACCTGTGATGTATAAATCAGTAACCTCAGGCCTATGTTGCAGAGCTTGCCTGGCCACGAATTTCTGAATCGGGCTTGACGGAGAGTTCATGATGGGCGCGTTTGTTAACAGTGATGCAATTCTGCTCGTATATGCGAGTGTATCATTATAAAGATTGGCATCGATGTTATCAATATTAACATAAACATAGATGGCAAAGCACAAGTTGGGCCTGAATTTGGAAGGGGCCGCCGCCAAGAAATGTGGCACCCTTGATGGCTACATTAAAAAGGCAATGGGTGATCTTGATAAAAAAATCCTCCTTGCAGAAAGACGACTTTCTACAGATGTGTCACATTCTGATTCAGATGGCCATGCTAGTATCACGAGGCAGGATGTGAGGAGTGAACCCACTGTGCTAAACCTGATTCTCCTCCCCTTACTCACGTTGCTACTCAACCCCCGCCATTATTCGTAAAACTGAAAAAAAGATGAGCACCTAAAAAGACTCTTAAGCCCACAATGCCTGTTCCTTCGGTCTCCCTACCATCAAACGATCATCTTAATGGCAAAGAGACTATTGAGTGCTTGTTTAAACAATTTGGTAAAGAAATTGTTGCTCTTTTTGTATCTAAGATGTGAGGGCTGTACGAGCACCTGGGGCGAATTGAGGACAAATTATCCTATATGGACTCCAGGTTGGACTGTTGTGGGTTTGGAAGTGGCAGGAGAGGAGGGATTGCTAACAATGATGGCCCCCAGTTCTGCCCAGGATTTGCGACTGGTGTGGCTTTTGGTTGATGGGAGGGGAGGAACTCCCGCCTGTTTGGCGGAAAACACCCCCCAGCTCGACCTTGTTGCTCCGTCCACCCAGAGTTTAAGGGGCACAGCATCATTTGATATAGTAGCGGGAGGCTCCCGCTTAGTTGGAAGTCCCCCCACCTCAGCAAAAACAGTGTGACAGTAACATGTTGTGGCAATCATGAACTGGCACTTGCACTTTATTAGGCCATGCGGGAGTTGGGACATAGGATGTTTTAACAAGGGGGTTGATGCCACCTTATATGTGACATGTCGGACTCAATTTGATGCCTCGCCCCTTTAATTGTTTTAGTGTATGGATGCTCTTGATGTTTCGTATCCTATGGTCTGTGTTGCCATTTGCTGTTTTTAAGAATGTGTTGTATTTTTACTTGCTGTACTCTTATGGCTACTTTGGTAGTCGGAATAAATATTTTGATGATGATGATATAGCAGAGTTCAAACATCACTGTCATCAATGGTACAATGCCTAGTGACAGGGGTGTACTCTAGATGCCTATAATTAGCCAGTTTCACTCACAATTCCAACTTCAGTTATGGCCCTTTCCCTTTCACAGACTCTTTCATTGCAGAGGGTGTAGGTGTCACCTTTAAGGGGCACACAGTCAGAACTGAAATTGCCCTCTTCATCAGAAACATTAGATTTTGATTTCATTGATTGATTTCCTAATGAATAGCCATTCCACCATGGAACTTTTTTCATTTGCTTGATATCTTTTCACAATTTCCTGTTTGAGGTTGGTCAATATCCTTGACAAGGAATAGGTGAGTCCTTGTCTACTAACAGGGATGCTCAGTCACATAAATAGATTTCAAATCTCTCACTGAATGCAAACTAGTGACTACATGGACCAACTTCCTGTCATGCCCATAGATGTTATTGTTATCCATCACTCTAATCCTTTGAGCTGCTACCTTGAAGCAAATCATTTGAATCTTAACCTGTGATAATTACACAGCTGCAAAAGATCATGGGAAACTTACTTCTTACAGACCGACTGGGTTTTTAAGCTCCCATGAAATGTTATAGCTTCGGCAAAGGATCTAATTATGGCAACAATGAAGGAGGAAACATTGGTCAATTCTCAGCTACCAAAACATAAAGGAAAACTTGACAATGAGCATCCTGCAGGAATACCATTGGCCTGGCTCCTACAGGAGCTACATTTTCCACAGTCCTGTCACAAAAAGTGTGGCAACCTGTCTGCTCTGTCAAATTCTCAGCTACCAAAAAATAAAGGAAAACTTGACAATGAGCATCCTGCAGAAATACCATTGGCCTGGCTCCTACAGGAGCTACATTGTCCACAGTCCTGTCACAAAAAATGTGGCAACCAGTCTGCTCTGTCATTTAGTCCCATGCAAAAGGCCAATCTGTCAGAGGAAGAAGGGATAGAATTAGAACACCATAACCTACTATGTATCCTCAGTTAGAACATCTCAGAATTGAGCACTAAGATTGAAGCTCCAAAGTGGCAACTCTTCATTTAGAAAAACAATATCTGCTGTTATAAGAAGACCTGGGGTCTGCCAGAAATTTTGATGGATGGCCTTCTATAATATTGCATCCAAGCATCTAACCCCAAACCTGGCTGTCCCATGGGAGGGATAACAACTTCAGTTTCTACCAAGCTTCATACCACACACCAACAACTGTGTGTAATAAATGCACCCATGAAAATCTTGCAAGTCAGATTCATTGGGGTATATTCCAAGAACCAATTAATTAGCAGATTTATCAAATACTATGCAGAAACAGGTCAGAATATTGATGCCGCAAAACAAAAGTCACGATAAGACAGTTTGCAGAAAATAACAGATCTCTCGATTGTGTATAAAAATTTTTCATTATCTGGGTATTCTCTGTAATCACATACTCAGTTGGGATTCCTACAAAGAGAAAGTGATCACTGCATTGAGACAAGCAACCTTTGCAGTGTTGAGATACAAAGAGAGGATTGGTAACTAGCCACTTACTACAGTTTGCCAAGAATACAGACTAAAGGCTGTTTCATGGGCTATCCATAGCATTAAACTTCTGGGCTGTCCTGACACTAGGGAGCTCATTTAAAAGTATAGCAAACTACTGGCTATTACTCCACTTTATAAGTGGGATACTTGGACATGTCAGGATTTCAGTGAAATGAAGACCAGGGACTCCAGTGCGAACCCAACTCCTTTCCCTTTCAGTCAAATAAGATCGGCAATGGATTCTAGAATCTGAAATGGTGGTAGTGGAGAAAAAAAGGGAAGAATGGTAGAGAGAAATGAAACACTCAGTAAGCATCTCAGTCCGCTGACTTCTGGAGCACGGGCTGGTGGAAAGCGTGTGGAAAGGACCATTGGTCTGCAATAGACTGAATGGTAACCCCCCTAATCCTATAAAACAAGGTAGCATTAATTTATATGTACTTGTGTACAAGAGGATAAAATATTCTGAGAGTATCAGTAGAATGGATTACCCAGGAATGTCTGCCTCAAATAGTAGAGACACAGGAGTGAGGATAACTTGAAGTGTTTAAAACTGGAGCAGGAATTCTGCGTGGCAGCAAGCAAAGTTCAGTATCTGTGAAGGAAAAGTTAACCCGAGCTGCACTAACCACAGAGGGAACTGAAGGGCAGCAAAAAAAAAGTTACAGGGAATGCAAATGGTGCTAACTATTCCACTAGAGTAGAGAACCCATCAACCGCTCTTGCCAAGTGAAGTGTAACACTGGGACTGGGTGATAAATCTTACCAGCTCTTACTAACCAGGAAATCTCTGGAGTCTTCTGGCCATTTCTAGATTGTTCTGGTTTCTCTAGAATGCTACAGCTCTTCTGGAATGTGCTGGTTGTATCCATTGGACCCAAGAAGTGCTGATCTGTGATGCCCGTGACTCCATCCTCCTTTGCCTCCACAGCCTCTACTGGGCTGGCTGCCACAGTCTCCAAGCTGACCCACAACAAGCTTGTAGTGTGCAGTATGAGACATGTGAGCATGTCCCTGCGACACTAGACACGATCCAGGATTCTTGACAGGACATTAGTGTCTGAGGTCTGAAGCCCTTTTGCAAAGTGAAGAGGCTATGGGTCTGACTTTTAACAGGGTAACCTTTCCGATCATAGGGAATTATTTATCTTTTTATCTTATTTTTTGTAGATGATTTGCACTGCTTAATGGTATTGTGAGAAGTTGGGTTGTTGGTTGAGGTGGGTGAAACCCTACTCAAGCAACAGCCATAATCCTTGTCAGGGTAAACCACAAAAAGTCACTAAATTAACCTGTGTTTAATCCTCTGGTAGCTGGACATAAAAGTAGTCTAGCTTAACTTAGTGGCAATGTGTAAAATATACATGCAGCACACAAACAGTAATAAAGTGAAAACACAACACAAGAAAAATCCCACACCAATTTAGAAAACTGGTGTAAATTTTAACAAATTCTTTGACACCAAAATGTCAAATATCCAATCAGTAGAAGCAGAGATATGCAATGTTAAAGGTTTCAGGTAAGTATAGCGCCTAAAAGCACAAGGCGCCACTCATGGCCATCTGGTCGTGCAAGACCGGGTGAAAGTCACAAGTTCAGGCTGACCGCGATGGAGCACAGGCTGGGTAAAGGGACACAGTTAGTCCAGCTGAAAAAGTTAACTTCTAATGTCCAGCCCAAAGAGTTCCATTTGCGGTGGAGGAGCCCGTGAGGAGCAGGGAGAGCATCATGGATGGTCATTACTGTAGCACAAAGATCCTGTTGGGCGTCCTGGATGCCTATTGGTGGAGATTCACGTTGCAGTCACCATGGGCTATCGATGCTGTAGCATGAAGTGAGGATCTCGCGTTGTCGGTCGTTGCTGTTGATCGCTGTAGCGTGAAGAGTCAGGTTCACCAGAGCTTCGCGTTGGCAGTTGGCGCAGGCAGCAAGATCTTGCAGATCTTGCATCGCCAGTTGTCGCTGGTGATCGCTGTAGATCTTAGCGCAAACAAGCCCAAAACTTCAGCATTTCTCCTTTTCTTCAAGGAGCTTGCCTGATTCCACACCAAGGGTCCAGAACCTGGGATGCACATCTTGGGGATCAGGAACTCACTCCAGCAGAGGCCAGCAGGGCTCAGGCAGGTCCAGTTCCAATTTCCAGGTAGCTCCATTTGCTGCTCCAGGCAGGTCCAGTTGCAGCAGGTCAGGTGGGCAGTTGCAGAAAGACATCAGGAGCTTGTTGTGTCCCTGTAGCTCAGAACAGGAGGTCAGTCAGCTGACCCTTGGTGTCACTTCAGCCTAGGATGAGAGGTGCAGACCCAGTCCTCTTTCTCAGACAGCAGGGAAGGCCTCAGGGAGCAGTGTAGTCCTCTGGGAGAAGGGCATTCCTTCTTCTGTAGTACCCGCATATGTATTAAGAAGGATGGCTTCGACCTGGCAAAAAGGTTTATCATGCCACCTTGGAATTGCTGCAGTGGCAGGCCTGAGAAATGCTTTTAAATGGCTACTTAAGTGAATAGCACAATCAGTTCTTTAGGCCCTCTATTTGCATATAATTTACAGGCCCTGGGTACATGTACTACTATTCTACTAGGGACTTATTTATTTTTATTTATTTTAGAGTTTTCTATAGCGCGGACCAGACCCAGGGTAGTGTATCAGAGCGCTTTAGAAAGAGTAAACAGAACGAATAAAAACAAGTATCAAGATAAGGCAGTACATAATATCAACATGTTTTGTCAAAGATCGGAGGGGCACAGGCGACAAAGATAATCTGAACAACAGGTAATAGGTGCGAGGGAGTCCTTGGAGGGGGAAAGGAGGCAGGTATAAGGATGTAGAGCTGGAGTGGTTCCTGTGGGAGTTTACGGGAGGAATTTGCACATCAGGAATGATTTTGCTTCTCTTTTGAACAGTAAATTAAATGTGCCAATTGTGTGTAAGCCAATTTTACCATGTTTAAAGGAGTGAGCACAAGCACTTTTGTTCTGGTTAGCAATGTTAAAGTTCACAGAGTCCTAAAAGCCAACAAAAATTGGTTAAAAACATAGGAAGGGTGAAGGCAAAAAGTTTGGGGGTGATCCTGCTGTGAGGGCCAGGTTCAACAGGTATAATGTAAGAATTTGAGTTATTGCAAATATTTTTTTTATATTCTTATGGCATAAAGTGAGAACAATAAAGTTTTGACATGAGAGTCCTAATTCTCAGGTTCTCATCAGATGACTCGATCATGTGCTTAGACCGACTCTATAGAATAGGTAGACTCTATCCAACTCAGACCCACAGGTAAATAACCAGTTATTAATTCTATTCTATTCTATTATTCTTGTAGAGTGCATGGCTACCTGTTGGCCTCCCAGTGCTAAGAACAGTCATAATAGTTTGCAGGCGCTACAAAAAGGGAAGTCAGTACCTGAAGAGCCAGGTTTTCAAGGGTTTGCGAAAGAGAAGTTTGTTAGTCAGCTGGGGCAATTCAGGAGAAAGGGCGTTCCAAAGTCTAGGAGCTAAATGGGAAAAAGAGCGACCTCCCCAATGAGATGTCTTAATCCTGGAGACCTGAAGCAAGTGTGCTGAGGAGATCTGAGCGACCTCCCAGGGGTATAAGGAGTGGCTAGTGGCCTTAACAAAATAGGACCTTTATTATGAAGTGGCCTGTGCGGAGTACATAGAACCTTGAACTGTATTCGCCGTTACACTGGGAGCCAATGTAGATCTTTCAAAGCTTTTTTTGCCGATTGGTGCCTTGGAAGATTCATCAGAAGCTGGGCAGCTACATTCTGAATGACCTGCAACTTCTTGATCACGTATTTAGGGGAACCAAGGTAAAGGGCATTACCATAGCCAATGCGTGACAAGATGAGGGCCTGGATGATCAATCTTTTGGCTGAGAAAGGAAGGAAACTGAACATATTTCTTAACCGTCTCATAACCCCAAAGCATTTGGCTGTAAACTGCTTAGCCTGGTAATCCAGCGTGAGGCTGGGGTCCGGCCACATACCAAGACTCTTAATCATGCGTTTAGGGTTGGGAAGTCCCTCCAGACACTCTGGGATAGGGACGTGGATAAGTTTGCTGGTATTGCTACCCAAGAGCATAACCTCTTTCTTGTCTTCATTAAGTTTAAGCTTGCAATTGGCCATCCATTTGTCTACTTCTTGCATTCATAGAACAATTGATAGAGCTTATCACAGAAAAATACATCACGTCCTCATATATAATCTTCGTACCGAATTTTAACTTACACTTGGGCATATTTCTATGCAGTACTGGTCTGTGACACAACTGTACATTGCCCGAGCATGAGAACTGATTTATCTTGCACCCCTTTATGGCGAAAAATGGAGGAATGAGGCCAGACCCACAATACGTGTGGACTGGTCAGACCATCACCTCATACCATTGCCCCTCAACTCATTGAAAGTATCAACACGTGGACACAATCTTCATATTCCTTTATGCTGTCTGATTGCAGCTATATTTACACTTCTGAATGTGCTTCTTTAGCTGCCAACTCTGTTTCTATACTGCTTTGACACACTTGAGACTTTCAGACATAAACATTTAGACATTTAAAGGTAAGAAGTGAGATTTAACCAGTAGTGGAGTGCCAAACTTTGAGCTACTTGTTTTCTCGACGATTAATGAGTATTTCCAAGCTTTGAGCAGTAGAATAAGTTATGTCAGGTGGATGTGACTCCCCATGGGGATCCATAGGACGTGCTGGCTGGCCTGGACTCAGCACTGAAGATAGAAACCATCAGACTTGTCCAACCTCAGAAACCTGAGCTGGCAAGAAAGGCAGAGCAGGATCATTTTTATTATATATTTGGTTCCTGTTGCCTAGCTGCCATTTCTGCAGTTGACAAGTGCAACTAAGACTTTATTAGGAAAGAAATATGTTTTATGGCAGAACGAAGCACACTAAAATTCATCTATGTTTTGTAACTAATAACATCGCTAAAACAATGACTTACTGGAGGCTGCTGCATTCGATTTTCCCAAATTCTCCAGAGGGGGGAAGAATTCAAGAGTTCACAGCAGCATTACTCAAATGTTAGTGTTATGTATCACTGCTGGCATGGAGCACAACCAGGCCTACATCAGCCTCCGTGACACATGCCAGGGAGAATGCCTCGAGCAAAGCGTTTCTGCATGTGGTGGGGAGCAAGTAGTTCTCCGTACAATCTGTAGAAAATCGGTGTTGAAAAAAGTGGAAATGAAACAAAAGTACACATGCTATTTCAAATATTTTGCAGGGTGAAGAAATTGATTGAAAATATGGTTCACTTCGAAGAGACAAAATTGAAATCCATTTCATCCTTTATGTTTGTTAGTGATACAGAGATCAAAAGATGACATAATTAGAGTTATATTAAGTTGTTATTATACAAGCATAGTTCCTAAATAATGACCATCCCCATTTTTTGCTTTTTTACGCTCATGTACTGATGTAGTTTTCTTCTGCAGATGGTAGCTGGGGACAGTAAAGCACAAGCATTTTGTATGAGTGCAAACCTTGCTTAGATATTTTGCACGTTTACTCTGAAAGTCTTGCTTAGCTTTTCCTTTCACATGGCTCAACACAAATTACAATCTCACACAAAACACTTGAAACAAATCCCGATTTTCTTGCATAGGCTTAAGTGGTGTGGGATTTTGCGACCCTTCCATATTTTACGTCGTTTTTGCAAGAAATACGTAAAGCTCCCAGCAAAAAACATGTTGCACACATCCCAAGAAATGATGTGACTGTCCATGAATGTGTGACAAGAAAACCACTTGAAGGACCCAAAACCAAGCCCCGTGGATCATCGACTGGGAAAAGAGCGATTAGGGAAATTAAATTACATCAGCAAACCTGCACAGAGCAATAGATCAGATGTCAGCGACTGAAAACAAGACTTGAGTCTAATTAGAGCCAGGCCTGCTTTCCATAGGTTCCTCTCCCATCCCTCCACTTAAGATATCATCAAGCAGTCTGTTTGAGCTGAAAAATGGGATCTGCTTTTGATGTCCTATTTAAAACAAAATCATTATTATTTAGTTTTGTCGAACATTTTGGGGAGTCTTAAGTAAGATGCATGTCTTACACGAAACAGGCCTGTGTGCCATTTTGAGGATGTTGCTCTGCAAGAGTTTCCCTAAAATTCTTAATTGCAACACATGTTCTCCTTTTGCGAAGTATTTCGCAAATGAAACACTTTATTTATTCGTAAAGCAGAGTTTTGGGTTGTTATTAAGCAAAAGATCCTAATCACAATAAACAACACCTTGGGCCACATTACGTAAAGTTTACACAGGTGCAAAAGAAAGAGCAAAAAGAGGTAACACCGTTTATGTTGCTTGCGTCATAGCGAATGGTAAATGTATATAAAGTGACAACACCTTTTCAAGTTTGGTTCGCACTTTTAAATCTAAAAAATGAATGAATAAATTAATAACATGGTGTAAATACATTTTGTTTGAGTCCATCTTAAATACACTTGCACCTAGGAAACAATGTACGAAGCTGTGTGTCTACTTCAAAATATACAGACTGAATGCAATCCTTGGAAAACATTTTATGTGTACGGTAGCATTTTACCTTTGAATATAGTGTCTCTTGAACAATATTTGGAAAAAACATTAAGAAAACTCATTTCGAGCTATTTTGATACTTGTCTGATAAAACGAACGCACACATATTTTGTTTTTGTGTTTTTGTCATTTAAAAGATATACAAAATGCAGCTAATACATTTCTTTTATGTTAACTCAGCAGAACAGTTTAAAATAGGTTTTATTTATTTATTTGAAGAGTTTTATATAGCGCTGGCTAGACCCGGAGGTATCAGAGCGCTTTACATAAGGAAGTGGTTACAACAAGAATGGTGTTACATAGTTACATTATTTTCCAGAGCAAAAACATAGCATGGAGAAAGACAATTATTACAAAAATACATTCGTTACAAGAGCATAAGAATAACATAGAAAACGAGTCCAAGGAGCAAAGATGGTAGAGGGGGAAAAGTAAAGGGTTAAGAGTACATAACAAGTCAGGACGACCGGTCATGGAGAAGAGAACTTCCGTAGATACCAAAAGTCAGAAGGCAAGTTGAACAAAAACCGGAGAGGGTCCAGGGATCCACAAAGAACCGGTGCCGGACTTCATTACTGGGTCGGGTAGAGAGTTCGTAGTGGAAGGGGTGCCTCACCAAGCCGAACAACGAAGAGCTGGGAAAAATTGATTAAGAGGGGCAATGATCATTCCAGAGGCAGAGGGAGCTGGCCAGTGGTAAGGAACAGTCAGGGGCAAAGTCAAAGCCGCAAGATGGAGGAACCAAGGACACGGACCCCAAGAGTTACAAAAACAAGACGGCGGGATTGCGGGAAGATAAAAAACGATTAAAAAAATCCAGAATTAAAACCTACCCCAATAGCAGAGCTGAATGGGGAAGGCAGCAGCTTGGTACTGGAGGGAGGTAATGATGAAAATCGCTGCTCTCTCCCGGGTCATCAACGTCAGGGGAAGTCAGCGCGGGCGCCCAGGCAGCAGTCCCAGGAAGAAGAAAGGCAGCTGCCGCTAAGGAGGGCGAGCAACTCAGGAAAAAAGGAACCAAGCTCGGAGGTGCAGGGCAGCAGTGCCGCAAGGTTTTCATTTCTGCATTCGCGTTGATTCTCGTTCCAGCGCAGCGGGATGCCAGGCAACCACGTCTTCGATCCGGAAGGCAGGCGACGGCCGGGGGAGAGGATCTCCACCAATTCCCCAACAGCCACCCAGGAAGAAAGAAATTTTCATCAGAGTATCATCCGGAAGACGGGGGAAGAGGGAGGCATGTCGGAGAGGCGAGGAGAAGTGTGTCCGATGTCCGGCTGGGTAGGTGATGACCACAGCAGTGAAACCGGAGCCAATCTCCCCTATAGATGTCTGGCAGCTCCACCGGGCATCAGCCATGTTTGCTCGGGCTCCGCAGTCTGAAAACAATGATCCCATAATCCTCTAAAGATCTCGAGCCGATATGCGGGAGATATGAGAAGATGAGGACCGCAGACGAACAGGACCCCAGGTGAGTAAGAGGGTCCAGGGAGGAGGAAGAAATCGGGGGATTTAAGCCAAAAAGGCAATCCCAGGCCGGGAGCTCCCGGCTGGAGCTCATCATTTGTCGGCCATCTTGGTTTGTTCTATTGCTTAATGTTTTACACAAATCTTTAGTTTGTACCGAACCATGTTTGCAATATCACCTACTACTTAATTAACAAACTTGACGAAAGTGTATTTTCAGCATTTTATCACCAATACACACGTTTATGCAGTGTGCTCCCTCATACCTTGTGTTTAAAAGTCTCCCTTGAGCCAACGAGCTGACAAGCTCACCTCAGATGCACCTGTGTGCCTGTGGAGTGGCACTATGACCTGTAAAGACTTGGACAGGATTTCAGCATCCCCAGATGACTTTTCTTTGCTCTCTACGGCTTCTGCTCTCTACTGATGAAAGGCTAAACCCGGAAACACATGTCTAGAGATAACAGCACTACCTGTGCAAACTTTGGTGAAAAACTACAGCAACTTTGAAGTAAGTGTACTTCCTTTACCAGCATGCAACGGGGTGAACTGTGCTGGGATGAGAGGCAGTGTGTTCCCTCCCCCCCTTGTGTTTAAAAGTATCCCTTGAGCAAACGAGCTGACAAGCTCACTTGGGATGTACCTGTGTGTCTGTGAAGTGGTACTATGACCTGTGGAGACTTGGGCAGCATTTCGGCATCTCCAGATGACCTTTCCTTGCTCTTTACTACTTCTACTCTCTACTGATGAAGGGCTAAACCCAGAAACATGGGTCTAGAGATAAAAGCACTACCTGCACAAAATTTGGTGAAAAACTAAAGCAACGTGAAGTAAGTGTACTGCATTTACCAGAATGCAATGGGGTGAACTGTGCTGGGATGAGAGGCAGTGTGCTCCCTCCCCCTTTGTGTTCGAAAGTTTATGTAATCTGGAAATCATGTGTACATATGTTCTATTCATCTTACACATAACTTCCTTAGGAAAACACCAAGATATGAAATACAGAAATGTTGACTCTCAAGTAACTCTTCATCATAATAGTGCCTACTCGACAGGCTCTGGGAGGTGAGCAGGATGTGTGCAGAACAAAGGCACGGCCAAATGACCAAGTTGAAAGACAGCATGCAGTTGGGTGGATAAAACCTACTGCTGAAATGTTGTTGTCTCCAATAGCTAAGAAATTGCACCTAGGAAACAATGTACGAAGCTGTGTGTCTACTTCAAAATATACAGACTGAATGCAATCCTTGGAAAACATGTTATGTGTACGGTAGCATTTTACCTTTGAATATAGTGTGCCTTGAACAATATTTGGAAAAAACATTAAGAAAACTTATTTCGAGCTATTTTGATACTGGTCTGATAAAACGAACGCACACATATTTTGTTTTTGTGTTTTTGTCATTTAAAAGCTATACAAAATGCAGTTAATACATTTCTTTTATTTTAACACAGCAGAACAGTTTAAAATAGGTTTGCTCTATTGCTTAATGTTTTACACAAATCTTTAGTTTGTACCGAACCATGTTTGCAATATCACCTACTACTTAATTAACAAACTTGATGAAAGTGTATTTTCAGCATTTTATCACCAATACACACGTTTATGCAGTGTGCTCCCTCTTCCCTTGTGTTTAAAAGTCTCCCTTGAGCCAACGAGCTGACAAGCTCACCTCGGATGCACCTGTGTGCTTGTGGAGTGGCACTATTACCTGTAAAGACTTGGACAGCATTTCAGCATCCCCAGTTGACTTTTCTTTGCTCTCTACTGCTTCTGCTCTCTACTGATGAAAGGCTAAACCCGGAAACACATGTCTAGAGATAACAGCACTACCTGTGCAAACTTTGGTGAAAAACTACAGCAACTTTGAAGTAAGTGTACTTCCTTTACCAGCATGCAACGGGGTGAACTGTGCTGGGATGAGAGGCAGTGTGTTCCCTCCCCCCTTGTGTTTAAAAGTATCCCTTGAGCAAACGAGCTGACAAGCTCACTTGGGATGTACCTGTGTGTCTGTGGAGTAGTACTATGACCTGTGGAGACTTGGGCAGCATTTTGGCATCTCCAGATGACTTTTCCTTGCTCTCTACTACTTCTACTCTCTACTGATGAAAGGCTAAACCCAGAAACACCGGTCTAGAGATAAAAGCACTACCTGCACAAAATTTGGTGAAAAACTAAAGCAACTTTGAAGTAAGTGTACTGCATTTACCAGAATGCAATGGGGTGAACTGTGCTGGGATGAGAGGCAGTGTGCTCCCTCCCCCTTTGTGTTTGAAAGTTTATGTAATCTGGAAATCATGTGTACATATGTTCTATTCATCTTACACATAACTTCCTTAGGAAAACACCAAGATATGTAATACAGAAATGTTTACTCTCAAGTATCTCTTCATCATAATAGTGCCTACTCGACAGGCTCTGGGAGGTGAGCAGGATGTGTGCAGAACAAAGGCACGGCCAAATGACCAAGTTGAAAGACAGCATGCAGTTGGGTGGATAAAACCTACTGCTGAAATGTTGTTGTCTCCAATTGCTAAGAAATTGCTTCAGGAAAGCCAAGCCTAGTTGTCTCCGTGAGACCACACCCAGATCATGTGCACTTTGCAGAGATAATGTCACACAAAAGTTGTACAAGCAAGTGAATTCCTTATTTTTTGGAAATATGTGTGTCCCTTATATTTACCAACGTAGGGGCAGATTTACGAGCCCCCTGCGCCACCAGTACGTCACTTTCCGTGACGTACTGGTGGCGCAGGGGGCTGCTCCATATTTACAAGGAGAGGAAAAGCCACCCTGCGTGACTTTTCCTCTCCTTGTAAATACGGCCCCTTCACACGCAGCACTTTGCGGTGAAGGGGCGTTCCATGGGTGTTGCTGTGGGTGTTCCCACGCAACACTCATGGAACAAGACACATCTCCAGAATTACGAGAAATCGTATCTCTGGAGATGCGTCTGAAAGCTACGCCACCCTAGAGGTGGCGTAGCGAGGCGCACCGAGGAGAAATCTCCTCGTTTTTTCCTCTTTCAATGCGTGCTGCATTCTGCAGCACGCATTGAAAGAGGAAAATGGTTGTAGTGATTGTTTTTGTGCAGGAAGGTTCCCCTTACTGCACAAAAACAATCTCCCCACGACGCAGGCATCCTTGCACCATGGTGCAAGGGTGCCAGCGCTGGCGCATGGTTGCAGTTTGTGCGCCAGCGCAGGGGGAAGCACAAGGATGCAACATATTCTTGTAAATATGTCGCATCCCTGTGCTTCAGAACTAACGCAGCGTGGCGCAGCAAAATGACTTGCTGTACCCCGCTGCGTTAGTTCAACGTAAATCTGCCCCCTAGTCTTTAGAGGGAAAGCATGTTAAGTGTCTCTTTGACCCATCACCCAAGATGGCCGACTGATGAGGATGAGGAGCTCCGGCCGGGAGCTCCCGGCCAGGGATCGCCTTTTTGGCGTAAATCCCCTGAAATCTTCCCTCCACTGACCCTTTCTACATACCTGGGGTCTTGTCTTTGTTTGGCGGTTCTCGCCTCTCTGGTTTCCCTCATTTGGACTTGAGACCTCCCAAGGAATCGTGGTCGAGGGTTCTGGCAGCGGAACCTGAACATCATGGCCGATGTCCGGTGGAGCTGCCCCGACAGCTATTGAGGAGATCGGCTCCGGTTTACTACCTCGGCCGTCACCTACCCAGCCGGACATCAGGCACAGTGCTCGTCTTCACTCCGCTGGTTCTTCTTTCTTCCCTCGCCTTCAGGTGAGCTCCTGTGGGTCTGCCGGTTGCCTGTCCGCTGCGTCGCTCTGATGCCTGGCTTCGCTGCCCTGGTGGCTCCGACGATCGGCGCTTCCTTTACGGATCTTCGCTGCGATTTCCTGTCTGCCTGTGGCGCCTCTCTGGGACTGCAGCTGGGCCGCGTAACCGCCTACCTTCCTTTCTGGACCCGAGACGCGGTTGCCTGCCATCCCGCAGCTCAGCAGCGAAGAACGGCGAGATTGCGGACGGGAGTTCCTGCCTTCTTCAGCGTGCTGGTCCTGGGCCGTTGCTGCCTGTAGTCCTGATGGCGCTTCTCCGGGGCTTCGTCGGAGATGCGTGGGTCTTGTTTTCCCCCGACAGAGCCACCTCAAGAGTGCCGCGATGCGGCTGCCTGGATCACCGAGTTGGTTTCCCTCGCCTGCATCGTCACCCCCTTCTGACCCCGTGGCTGCCTTCCCCTTCCGAGGCTGCTGCCTGAGTCCCTTCGTCTTCCCTGCTTTCCCTGGATTCCGATGTGCCGTGGGTGATCGAAGACCTCGTGACTCCCTCCATACCTTATCTGGTATCTGCCCCCATTCAGCCCTGCTCGTGGGGTAGGTTTTCCTTTTTGGATTCGTTTTACCCGATTTTTGCTTTATCCGCAATGCCGCCATTTTTGTTTGCGAGGTACCTGGGGTCTGGGAGTCTGAAACCTCCATCTTACGGTCTCGTCATTCCCCCTGACTGACTCATTCATTTGATCAGCGCCTTGTTCCACCTTACTGACTATTAACTGTTATCTGATCTGCATTCGCTACCCCTTTTATCTTCACCCTCAACGTTCCCTTTTTCTCGTTTTTCTATATTATGTAATGACCTAGTAACTGATGTTAACTTGTAAATTATGTATTCTGTGTAACAATATGTAACTCTCATGTAAAGCGCTCTGATACCTCCGGGTCTAGCCAGCGCTATATAAAACTCATCAAATAAATAAATAGTGGTGGCCCACAAAAAGTGGTGAGAGGGTTTCACAGCACACACTTGAGGCCTGATTCATAGAGGAGTTGCGTTTCACCTCATGTTTAGATGTAAACTACTCCTAACTATCCAGGCCTGGCTGGCAGAGAATTTTCTGCAAGTACTTATGGATTACTCCAGTCTTCCTTCAGTACTTATAAGGCAAACAAAACCATCATTTCGTGTATGATGTCTGCAATCTGTGACTCTGTCATAAGCAGTGCGGAGCCTAACATGGCTTGAGCAAATGCGACCTAAATATATGTGGATTAGCCCTTCTCTCTGCTCGGTGACATCGGTGATGGGAGAAGGATGGAATAACATAATTTCTGATGCTCTGGCCACCTTCTTGATGCACAAGATAATGAAGTTAGCTACGCTAGAGGGAACAAACTTTAATTCATTAACTCCACAGATGGCTGCTAGTCGCGGTGCTTTGGAAGAAAAGTGCAGAAGGCCACGGAGTGCTTCATAATTGAGAAACCTGGGAGAGACCTAGGACCAAATGCCAGTGTCACCTGCCTCTTCTTTATACCCCAGAGTGTATGGGAGCAAAGCCAAGTGTAAATTGTAGTCTTGGCGCTGTTGTACTTAGTTAAGCCATAGCATGACCCAAATTCGATGCAGTTTCACAGTCTCTCTGCACTTAAATGTGGTATTCGACATTTCAGGGTCAGACGATGGCTACCACCGATAATTCTACACCTAGAAAGCTCTCTATGGGCCGGTACTCGTGGTAATCCCATTTTGTTACTGGTCATATGGAGGAGCTTCAACGCAAATGTGAAAGGCAGGATGGGGCTCGCCATCTTTATTAGAGTCTCATCCTGATGTCTCGTGGGTGGCACCATCTTTGATATCAGTGCAAGCATATTCCAAGTCCCATCCACCTGTAGTGCACACTGGCCCTCAATACACTGTCAATTCTGACCTAGTGTTTTTGGAAGTGGTTGTGGTGTGCATGATGTTTGGTCTCCAATTGCTCCAACCCTTAAGGTAATTAACAAGTCATCTGGGGACCGTAAGGAGCATCTGGGGTGTGGGGAAAAAGTATTAGAGTCTTGTTAGGTGCTAGATCACATAGAATGCGGACTCCTTCTTCCTGGCCCTCTGCAATGGAAGGTTCTAGGTGCCTGAGGAATAAAAGGAGTTAGGATTAACTGCAATTTACCAATTACAGTGTAACCCATTTGGTCACACAGTAAAAGTTAGAGCCAATTGATGGGATTAAGTATGGATTTATTATAAATTCAAAGCCTAGCTGATATAATTCAATCACAGAAACATAGTATAAAAATACAGAATCACTAAAGGATATCCGAAACGATGTATAAAATTGATCCTCAATAACACAACGCAAATGACAGTTTCGGTAGCTGCTATACAAAGATTGAGAAATAAAGTGTGGTATGCTGCATGCTGCAGCATGCAGCTGGTTCTTTTGCTGATGTCTTCCTGGTTTCCCAGGTGATGGAATGTATCAGTTCAAGTGACCAGGACTGTTATCCTGAATTTCTCCTGCATACCTGCCTCCTTGCGTGATCCTTTCGCCAATCTAGGATCTTACATAAAGTCTGGTGAATAGATTGAAAGTTTTGATCCTCCCTATACATGAGGTTGTCTAAGGAGGTCTACTAAACCCTATTTTAACTGTGAATCAGGGAAACCCTATTAATTCAGGGAAGTAGAGAAAGATGTCAGCATAGCAGAACTTCTGTAAAAGTTCTCAAAGGTAAAGTATATTGTATAGCATGAAACCACACAACAGAGATGTTGCAAAGAAGTCTCTACCTCTTAGAGTCTAAAAGGGAATCTGAACAAAGCTAAAGTGCAATAACCAATTATACCCACCAAAAGAAACTTTGAGAATTCCAGGTCACATGTCCAATTATTTTCCATTTTCAATCAACAAACTTGGCAACTACACTCGAGATTTTTTTCCTTTGGTCTACACATTAGAACTTCCTTGCATTCCTCCCGTCTCTTTATTCTGCTCAGACAGTAGTCCTCCCTTCCTTCATTAAATCTTATCTTTGCCAAGAGATACCCCTTTGGAGCCTCACTATCTCTTTCATACAATGTGCCATTTTTTAACCATGAGTTAATGCAACCGCACCTGCAGAGGAAAGAAAAACATTGCATCCAAAGCAAGCATTCACGTTAAAGTTAAACATTAAGAAATTCAAAAGCTTAAGGCCTTTGGTCAACTTTCGTATGGCAAGCATTTCAGTACACGTTTTAAATGAATGATTACAGATACATATACAGTTACAATATAGATGTAGAGCACTATTCAAATAGATACATTTACAATTATAAAATAAATGGAGAGTATTATGTAAAGAAATACATGAACATATAAGGAATACAATGCTATTCAAACCACACAGACGTAGATATATGTGAGAACTGCCACTCGTTACTGTAAAGAAAATGTTAATATACACACTCATATAAATGTCGAGATTGCAAAGTAGATGCACTTTCTGTAACTGTTCAAGTGCACTACATTATGTTAATAAGGTTACATCACACAAATACATGAGGCCATACATATACATATATGTTGCCTAATTAAACATGAAAGAGGGGAACCAAAATTACGCTGCTCCAGTCCCCCCTCTGATGACAAATCAAGCCATCACAGATTACAATCTGATGTTATCAGAGGGACCATCTAAAACCTTATGGTTTTAGCATCTTTCACCTAGAATCCTCAAAATGTTCCATGTCCTCGTAGTATTTACTCTGACTCTCCTCTCACTCCCCATCTGCTCTCTTCCTCTTCACTCCTCATCTAACTTGTGTATACTTGTAACCCTTAAAGATCATGAATAGGAATAATACACAAAGAGCAATTATCAATAGGGGTTTCAAGATGGCACCCAAGATTCCACTTCCCAGGTTCCAAACCTAACGCAGACGATCCATTCCCAATGGCTTTCCAAGCTCCTGTTGCTTCCAACTCTTTCAAATCTTTTTTCAACCCAGATATATTGAGAATATATTTCTCCAGATCCTGGCATTCATCTGGGATATAAGTACGGCACTGCTGAACTTTAAGCATCCTGCAGACTCCGCCCTCCATGGCCAGCAAAAGGTCTAACGCAAGTCCGTTCTGTAAAACCATAGACCTTATCGCAATTGTCTCAGTAATTACAAGCAATAAAGAATTTGCAGTACTTGTAGCCAGTTTACCCACTATTGTAGATCGCTTTCAAATTTTCAGGTCATTCAGAGTCACACCTACAGGTGGGATTATAACACCAAAAATATCTCCTACAACTTCCACTGCACTAACAACGCGCCTAGTTCTAGATTTCATTTCCCATAAAGGATCATTGAAATGTTCAACATGGTAAATTTTTGGGAAAACTATACCAAGATATCATGTACCAGGCCATCTATGGGGCAATTTAAAATATTCATACTGTCCACAAATAAAATACACTCCAGGAATCACAGGGTCCTGTCCCTCCAAGAAAAGGTGCCTCTCGCCTCAAAAACATGTTCACAGTCACTCTGTCCTAAAAATAACAGGTCTATATAACTTTGATCAACATGTATATACAGCTTTCTTTATGTTGCCAATTTAAGGTCAAGGCAGGTAAATTTCTCTTCACCTGATGTTCAATTTCTTCACTATTCCACCTATAGTGTTTCAGATTCGGACTCTAGATCTTTCCTACTGTCCTCCACCAAATTCGAGAATTTCTTCTCCACATCTGACATGGAACAGGTCAAATTTTGTCGATGTGCATACGCAGTGTCCAGTGACTTAAGAGAAGCAAAATACTTGCCTGCAGTCTCAGCACCTTTGAAATAAGGATTCTTATTCAAATGTTTGAGCATAGGGACTTCTGAAAGAACTAAATCATAGTTCGAAAAATAATAACGAAAACTATCTTGTCTATAAAATAAGCTCAATAGAAGGCTACAGGAAATCCCATATGTCAAAGGGATATGATGGTACGTTATACCCTCTGCAACAGACACAGGCAACTCAGTGCACACGTAACAATCTCTTGCATTCATAGTGTCAATATATTCATACAACAGTCTACAATAATCATTTAAAGCATAATCTCCCTGCTGTAGATCTGTGTGCAGTTTCTTAACCCTTCACAATTTAAATTATATACAAAGTCATTGTGAATTTACTTTCTTTCCTACAAAGTCTATTTAAATGTCTCTAATGATAAATGGTTCAACGACAATCAGTTCTAGAATGAAATGTAGCACTGGAATTCTTATTAGCATCCAAGAAAGGAAACTCGGCTACATCCAGAATAAGCTGTTTCAAGGCACTCAATTTCACTAACAAAGGAAGTTCAAACATAAGATCAAACACAGATCAAGTTCCCGAAGTTTCAGTTTAATTTTCACAATGATTCCAGAATTCCAAGAACTTATTCTCTCTGTCATTTGCAAGGAAGTAAGACCATTCTAGGGAACAGTACCTTTGACAAGGCACTCTTGCTCACTTTAACCTTCTGAGTGTATTCCGCTCTCCTTCTCCGTCACTCAGATCGGAATCCTCAGTCTCCTCCGGGATGACTGGGAGGTCACCTTCTCCCTGCGGGGCAAATCTCACCTTCTCCTGCTGTCTCGGCCAACGTTCTCGTGCAGGCACTCATGGTTCTACAGCACTATTCCCTCCATCTCGGTCCAATTCTTGTTCAGTCACAACCACATGACTAGCCCCTTTGTCTTCGGCTTTGACAGCCAACTCTCCAAGACCCCCCTCTGGCCGGTCCCCAACAGCTTGACTAACCTGCTCCCGTGGCCTCTCGACCACCACTGGTGCTTCTGGGAGAGATGCATGGAACTCAGCTAGTGTGGACAGTATGCACCCAGTTGGGGAGACCTCTGCACTTCACAGCAGTCGTGGTGACAAGGATCACCTAGTACAGCCCACACCAACGAGGCTCCAGACAACTCTTTTGTACGTGTTTTTTCACCAGGACCCAGTCACCGGGGCTGAGGTCACGGCGCTGCTCCTGGTGAGATGGGACTGTAGCGGCTTCAACCTGATAAGACACAGAACACACCACATCAGCCAGCCCTTTGCAGTAATCAAGTATCAGATCATCAGTAATGTTCATAAGTGCATTTGCAGGCATGGCTGGCAACCTCATTACCCTATATATTTAGATAAGGCATATTGTCCTTTTTGAATATATTTGAGTTGCCCTAGGGGTTTGCATTCTCAACCTCATTACCCTAGCCATGATAATCTCATGGGGGGACAATCCTGTCCTTCAATCAGGTATGCTGCAGAGACTCATCAACACAAGTGGCAACGCGTCGGGCCATTTTAAAGAAACAGAAGCACACACATTTGCTAGCCTGGATTTCAAAGTCCCATTGACCTGCTCCACCAGACCCGAAGCCTCAGGTCAGTAGCTACAATGCAGTCTCTGTTCAACTTGTAATGTAGCGCACAGCATCCTCAGGATTTCATTATTAAAGTGCATGCCTCAGTCAGATTCCAAAGAAGTCGGGAAGCCAAATCTGGGTATTAACTCCCTCAACAAAGCTTTGTTACTGTGAGACTATAATTCCTTCATGTGGGATATGCCTCAACCCATCGTGAAAAGATGCACACAACAACCAACATGTACCTCAATCTACTGCACACAGGCATCTCAATAAAATCCAACTGCATCCTGTTGAAAGAACCTCCTGGCCTCCCTATGTGACTCAGTGTTACTGCAGTCATTTTTCCCACACTATTCTGTTGACATACAACACATCAAACTGGGGTGGTTTGGTGAGCAAAAGAATGATGAATTTAACCCAGATACTTATGACTGGGGGTGAATGTTTGCATTGTCCAGCATTCCGTCCATCAATTGTTTCTTTTGCATATGTCGCCCTAAGTGGGAAGGGTATGCCCAGACGTGGGTCCCGTGCTCACTACACCACTGGATTCAAACTAACCTGGCTGATGAAGTGTGATGCCCTGAAACCGGTCCCAGGATGCTTGTTTCCGTTCCAGTGAGGACCTGGCTTGGCAGATCGGGCTGGACTGTTCCCACAAGGAACAGGGTCAAGACTGATTTGCATATGGCTGGGTCCAAACTGGGGTGGTGTGGTGAGCAAAAGAATGATGGATTTAACCCAGATCCTTGTGACTGGGGGGGAATGTTTGCATTGTCCAGCATTCCGTCCATCAATCTTTTCTTTTGCATATGTCGCCCTAAGTGGGAAGGGTATGCCCAGACGTGGGTCCCGTGCTCACTACACCACTGGATTCAAACTAGCCTGGCTGATGAAGGGTGATGCCCTGAAACCGGTCCCAGGATGCTTGTTTCTGGTCCAGTGAGGACCTGGCTTGGCAGATCGGGCTGGACTGTTCCCACAAGGAACAGGATCAAGACTGATTTGCATATGGCTGGGTCCTAACTGGGGTGGAGTGGGGAGCAAAAGAATGATGGATTTAACCCAGATCCTTGTGACTGTGGTTGAATGTTTGCATTGTCCAGCATTCCGTCCATCAATTGTTTCTTTTGCATATGTCGCCCTAAGTGGGTAGGGTATGCCCAGACATGGGTCCCGTGCTCACTACACCACTGGATTCACTGGGTGATGCCCTGAAACCGGTCCCAGGATGCTTGTTTCCGGTCCAGTGAGGACTTGGCTTGGCAGTTCGAGCTGGACTGTTTCCACAAGTAACAGGGTCAAGACTGATTTGCATATGGCTGGGTCCAAACTGGGGTGGTGAGCAAAAGAATGATGGATTTAACCCAGATCCTTGTGACTGGGGGTGAATGTTTGCATTGTCCAGCATTCCGTCCATCAATTGTTTCATTTGCATATGTCGCTCTAAGTGAGAAGGGTATGCCCAGACGTGGGTCCCGTGCTCACTACACCACTGGATTCAAGCTAGCCTGGCTGATGAAGGGTGATGCCCTGAAACCGGTCCCAGGATGCTTGTTTCTGGTCCAGTGAGGACCTGGCTTGGCAGTTCGGGCTGGACTGTTCCCACAAGGAACAGGGTCAAGACTGATTTGCATATTTCTGGGTCCAAACTGGGGTGTGAATGTTTGCATTGTCCAGCATTCCATCCATCATTTGTTTCTTTTGCATACAACACATCTGTGGCACAATTTCTCAGCCATCAATCCAAACCTTGGATTGAACCAAGTCTGCCTGAACAACCCGACCATCGCACCCATTCCCACATTAGTAGGACCATGATAATGTCTGGTCATCGGGGATAAAATGCTGTTAGGCAACACTGGTTTCCCATCTCCTGAAAGCCAAATCTCGTCCTCATATATTTTGACACAACTTGCTTTGACTTAACTCTGCTGTGCTACCTCTGACATTTCTTCCTACAACCTCTTGACTTCCTCCCAAGTATCATCTATAGTTAACAAAAGGTTCTAATTGGTCTCATCTGTTCCCTCATTTGCATACTCTCCATTAAAGGTACAAGCATTGTAAGCACAGTATCTGGCAACTTCGTCGGCATATTTGTTGCCAACGGTCATATAATCATCCCCCTTACAATGCACCATACACTTAACAACGGTAAATTGTGCAGGCATCTACAATGCTTCAAGGAGTTTTTGAACTTGCTCCCCAATCTGAATTGATGAGCTTGAGGAGGTCATGAATCCCCTCTGGGGCCATAACTGTCCGAAATCATGAACAACACCAAAGCCGTACTGACTATCAGTGAAAATGGTCTGCTGGTCTGAGTCACAGCATGCTCTAGTAAGAGCAGTCAACTCAGCCACTTGTGCTGAGAACACTCCCTGGAGCCACAAAGCTTCTACTACTCCTGGAACTGTACAGATTGCATAAGCAGCTCCTAAATCTCCTTCATGGTCTCACAAACAACATCCCTCTACAGAAAATGCAAAATCAGATTCAGACAGTGGCTCATCTTGAATATCTTGTCTCAGCTTGGTGCACAGTTCAGTAATATCGAGACAGTGATGCTCCACTTTATTTTCATCATTATCAGTTTCAGGAAGAGGCAGTAGGGTGGCAAGATTCAAAACAGAACACCTCTTCAGAGTATCATTTTCAGCCGCCAGTATAATTTTCTCATACCGAGTCATGCAGCTGTTTGTCAAATGCTGTGTCAACAGTATTTTCACAGAGTGAGGCACATACACCGTTAAAGGATGACCCATGACAATGCCTTCACACCTCTCTATGCTGACACCCGCCACAGATTTAAGACATCAAGGCAAAGCTGCCGCTACTGAATCTAAAGTAGCTAAAAAGTATGCCACAGGTCTACAGGCACTTCCATGTGCTTGTGTAAACGCTGACAGAGCACAGCCTTCTCTCTCACTGCAAAAAAGCAAAAACGCTTTGTTATAATCAGGCATTCTTAGTGCCAGGGCACAGCAGAGACTTTCTCCCCTCTCTAGGAAGGCAACCAACAATCATTTTCACAAGGCAGCAGATCTGACACATCCTTGCCTGTCAGTCTCTGTAAAGGCTTGCCCACTAGGGTAAAGTTTGGTATCCACTGGCAACAGTAGCCCACCTTTCCCAAAAATATCCTGACCTCTTTTTGGGTGGGTGTCTGTTTCATTATCAAAATCATCAACATTCTCTCCTGCGAAACCTTTCGGACTCCTTTCTCATTGTGATGACCAGGACACAAGACTTTTTTTGAACAGTAGTGTAACTTGCTGGGGGACGCTTTATGTCCATTCTCAGCCAAATAGTTAAACATTGCAATAGGGCCAGTTTTGCAAGCTTCTCAAGCATTTGATGTAACCTTCAGGTCATCGAATATATACTGTACAAGGATAGATTTACAGGGCATAACTAAAGACTCCAAATTCTTTTTAAGGATCTGGTTGACAATAGAGGGGCTCTCCGTATACCTTTGTGGGACACGACTCCATGCCAAAACATGATTGCTGAGCCTAAACGCAAAGAGTAACTGCCCCTCCTCATGCAAGGGTATGGAGAAGAAAGCCTGGCACAAACCGATAACAGAGAACCACTCAGCCTCACTTGGAATTTGAAACAATATCACAGCAAGATTCAGTACCATGGAACAACAAGGAATCACTATAATGTTTATCTTGCGAAGGTCCTGCACTATGTGGTATTTACCGCTAGGCTTAAGCAGACCCATAATAGGTGAGTTACATGGACTCCCCAAAGTCTTTTTCAAAATGCCTTCTTGAATCATTGCCTTGATTACTAGAGTTATTCCGGCATTCATTTCAGGGGTCAGATTATACTGTGATGTTCTGGGATATTCTGCATTTGGCTACGTGTTCCAGAATCCTCCCGGGACCAACCTTGCTTCACGTGGATCTTTCAAACAACTTTCCGTGATCCCGGGACCTCTTATCATAAGGGTCCCTTGAATTTTTTATGATAAACTTGTATAGCTGTCATTATTTAGGATGACGGGAATCCTTAAGGACTGAAGCCTTGAAGAAGTTACAGTAGTAACGAAACACGTGTCAGCTGCCATCATCCTCTGTCATCAAGGAGGCTTCAGGAATAGGACCTCCATCTGTCCAATACTGTTTACCTTACTATGCTGGACTGATTTACATAAGTGATTGATACATGATTTTTTATTGTTAAGTGGAGCATTGACAATTGAAAATTAAAAATAATTTCTTTGGAATGAACTACCAAGATTGATATTTCTTGTGAGTGGCTATATTGATACTTAGAGGGTTATGCTTACTGGCTAAGAATAGAGAAAAAGGACATTAAGAGTGCCGAGGCACAGTGTTTTTCTGTATCATCATTGCAATACTTAGTGTATTGCAAGATCTCGTCATCCGACTTATTCTATCAGCAAATCAAATGCTGCTGAATCATCATGCAAATCTCAGGTCTCAATCCTGTCACAATCCTAGATACAAAATGTCCTATGTTCTTAGGCTCCAACCTTCTCATACCCCTATACTGCTTGAACGCCTGCAACAGTCTCCATAATATGCATGAATCATCTCTTTAGCTTCTTGAGTAGTATGCTCAATCTTGACCCAGTCAATATCTTGTGGTGACACTTTAGACTTCAACCACGTCATTACCTGGTTATACTTTCTCATTACTATGGGTGACAGACCATTAGTCAAAGGATCCCTCACTGGTTCGCTCTTGGGCCATTCTGTAGCTATCTTACATGCTGTCCACGAATCACTTGGAACCACAATGTCAAATAGAGTATTTATATCAGTCCACAAAACTTTCGAAATTTTCATAAATCGCTGAGCTTGTTTCTACCATTCCACAGGTGTCTCTCTTAACCTAGGGAAATCATTAGTGAATGATGCAAGAACACTCCTACTCCAAGGTACATGAACATAACCTCCACCAGGGACCTCTTGTAATGGTAGAATTGTAGTTCCCACTCTCCCCTATTCGGAGGGAGTTGGTTCCCCCATTGACCTTTTGTGACTTTTCCTTTTTGGCCATTTAACTTCTCACTTATCCAGTGCACTTCAAATCCGAAGGCTTTGAATTAATTCCCAAACTTGCATTTTCAACCCTGGTATTCTCATATCTTCTAAGTCCTGATGACAAAAGGAGAGCTGGTGGTTTTTCTGCAAAGCTTTTGTCTGCTTTAAATCTACTTCATATTTCTGATCTATTTCAGATAATTTATCATGAGCTTGCCTCACTCTGCTAGTAACATCCTTGCTCATAAATAGAAGTTAATTTTGTTGATAAGTGTCTATTTGAGCCAATTCAAGACTTCCACTTATCATTTGTCTAATTCGATTTAGCTACATCCACCAAATTCACTTTCAATGATCGATGACTTAATCTTTCCTAGACTTATTTCTGTGCTTCTACTTTCATTCAAGGTGGCCTTAAGAACCGTCAACCAGTTGTCTAGCTCCTGAGCATCAAGTCTGTGTGGCCCCTCATAAATTCCCAGAAAGGCCTCAAAGGTCCAAACCCGGTCTCATTCGCTGATGAGTCTGCACTTGTAACACAAGGGGAACTTACATTCATTCGGACTAAGGGAATAAACTTTACATTCAAACTTGCATGAACCTTCTCTGGGACTCTCAATCAATCAATCAATCAATCACAGAATTTGTAGAGCGCACTACCTACCCGCGAGGGTCTCAAGGCGCTGGGGAGAGAAAATAGGGGGGGGGTGCTGCTACTGGTCGAACAGCCAGGTCTTGAGTAGCCTCCTGAAGGTCAGCAGGTCTTGGGTCTGTCGTAGGCTTAGTGGAAGGGTGTTCCAGGTCTTGGCGGCAAGGTGTGAGAAGGATCTGCCGCCGGTGGTTGTTCTTCGAATGCGGGGGACGGTGGCGAGGGAGAGGTCGGCGGAGCGGAGCTGGCGGTTGGGGACGTAGAAGAAGAGTCGTCTGTTGAGGTAGGCTGGGCCAGTCTTGTGGAGTGCCTTGTGTGCGTGGATGAGGAGTTTGAAGGAGATCCTCCTGTCGACGGGGAGCCAGTGCAGGTTCCTCAGGTGGGGGGTGATGTGGCTGTGGCGTGGTAAGTCGAGGATCAGGCGTGCGGAGGCGTTTTGTATGCGTTGCAGTCGCTTGATGAGCTTGGCCGGGGCTCCCGCGTAGAGGGCGTTCCCATAGTCAAGTCTTCTACTGACGAGGGCCTGGGTGACTGTCCTTCTTGTGTCTGTCGGGATCCACCTGTAGATCTTGCGAAGCATGCGGAGGGTGTTGAAGCAGGAGGAGGAGACTGCGTTGACTTGCTTGGCCATGGAGAGCGTTGAGTCGAGGATGACTCCCAGGTTGCGTGCGTGGTCGGTGGGTGTCAGGGCTGCTCCCAGCGTCGTTGGCCACCAGGAGTCGTCCCATGCTGAGGGGTTGGAGCCGAGGATGAGGACCTCTGTCTTGTCCGTGTTCAGCTTTAGTCGGCTGATCTTCATCCAATCGGCGACCGCCTTCATTCCTTCATGGAGATTGGATTTGGCGGCGAGGGGGTCCTTGGTGAGGGAGAGGATCAGTTGAGTGTCGTCGGCGTAGGAGATAATGTTGAGGTCGTGCTGTCTGGCGATGCGTGCGAGCGGGGCCATGTAGATGTTGAACAGTGTTGGGCTGAGGGAAGATCCCTGGGGTACGCCGCAGATGATCTCGGAGGCTTCGGATCGGAAAGGTGGGAGGCGGACTCTCTGGGTTCTGCCGTCGAGAAAGGAGGTGGTCCATTCCAGGGCCTTGTCTCAGATCCCTGCGTTGTGGAGGCGTGCGCGTAGAGTGCGGTGGCAGACAGTGTCGAAGGCGGCGGAGAGGTCCAGCAGGATGAGGGCTGCGGTCTCACCGTTGTCCAGCAGGGTCCTGATGTCGTCGGTGGCGGCGATGAGGGCAGTCTCAGTGCTGTGGTTGCTGCGGAACCCCGATTGGGATGGGTCCAGGATGCTGTTTTCTTCGATGTATCGGGTTAGCTGTTTGTTGACGATCTTCTCGATGACCTTGGCTGGGAACGGAAGCAGGGAGATGGGCCGGAAGTTCTTGAGGTCTCTTGGGTCCGCCTTGGGTTTTTTGAGTAGGGCGTTGATCTCTGCATGTTTCCAGCTCTCTGGGAAGGTCGCGGTCTCGAAGGAGAGATTGATAACGTTGCACAGGTGGGGTGCGATGGAGCTGCTGGCTTTGTTGAAGATGTGGTGCGGGAAAGGGTCTGACGGGGAGCCGGAGTGTATTGTGCCCATGGTCTTGATGGTGTCATCGATGTTCACGCTGGCCCAGGCTGGCAAGGGGTCATGGTCGATGGTGTGCGGCGGGTCTGGTGTATCTATCTTAGTGGGGCCTGTCTGGGTGTTGAAGCTGTCGTGGATGTCGGCGATCTTGCGGTGGAAGAAGGTGGCGAGGGAATCGCACAGGGCTTGCGACGGCGGGATGTCGTTGGTGTTGGAGCTGGGGTTGGAGAGTTCCTTCACGATGTTGAAGAGCTCCTTGCTGTTGTGTGCGTTGTTGTTGAGGCGGTCTTTGAAGGAGATTCTCTTGGCGGACCTGATGAGGTGGTGGTGGTTACGGATGGCGTCTTTATGGGCTGCGTGGCTGTCCGGTGTCTTATCACTGTGCCATTTCTTCTCAAGTTTCCGGCAGGTACGCTTGGAAGCTAGGAGTTCCGGGGTGAACCAGCTGGCTCTTTTGGTGGTGTTGCTGTAGGTGAGTTTTTTCAGCGGGGCGACGGTGTTGGCACAGTCGTCTATCCATCGTCTGACTCTCGATTCAGTTGGAACATCCAAATTATGTGTAACACTTCCTGTGGAGCTAGGATTATATCTAGGTACTACAAGGCTAATGGTAACCGGAACTGGGAGAGCATTGGGTACATTCAAAGCTGCAGTAACATTCAAAACTGTGGCGGGCCAGGGGCACAAATTCCCAAACTCCCTCCCACTGAGGTTTGAGTCATAGTCAAAAGGGTGATCCGCATTATATTAGGACTCACAGTTACTGGTGCTGTAGCAATTCCAGAGATTCCACTAATTTTAAGCACTTTCACCTCCCCTTGTTTGGGTCTCATTGTATGGGGTGAACGCTCCGATCACTAGTATCACTGTCACCATTTTCACCTCCCTCAGATGATTCCTTTGCCTCATTCCCTATTTTTCTTCTCTTCTTAAACTCCTCACCTATCAACACTGGATACAACTTGGCTTCCACTATCATGTCATGTCCGTTCTCCATTACTTCTATTCTACGTCCCACCTTGCATCAACATAAGTACGTACTGCCGATCTAGCTCTTCCCTGATATCTTTTCTGCACTCTAGCATGAGCTGGACACTCCCAGGCATTGAGTGTTTCAAACTGTGTAGGTCTAGGCTGTGGTTTCATCTCATATAAAATCCTCTTCAAGTTTTCAATAATTCTCACATTAAATGTTGCATAGCGTGGAACGCCTGTGCACCTTCTTTCTCAGTGGTCTTGTGCCATTGTTTAAGCCAAATACAAGTGTGCAGCCCTACATTTATCGCCATATAATGACCTGTGGTATCTTCATGTAGTGCTTCTTCTCCCTCCCTAGCAGGTATCATCACACTGATCATACCTCACTTTCACACATAAAGAAAATGTCCCTATCTCAATTGGGCTGTCAACAACGTCTCATGACAGACCCCACAGAACCTTAGCAGACAATTACAATACAGTGTCTTATAGACTTTCAATATCATCCCGGGATGTTAGGCCTCGTTGGACACGTTAATAACTTCAACTTCTTCTCATAAAACACCTACACCCCATTCACACGACATTCAAAATACCTTCGCCAAGCATCACACAACTGCTATAACACAGAAAGCTGTATACGCGCAAACCTATTAATACTCACTCCTCCACTGTTACCACTCTGCCACAAACCACTGGAACTCCGCCGTTCCTCTGAATCGATTTGTGGGCTCTGGAACTGGGCCTGGGATGTTAACTAGTATCATGGAAGACCTCCTAACTCCCTATATCAGGACCTAAACTGTCCTCTGTTACCATCTGAGAATGCATAGATTGTGGACTCCTTCATCCTGGTCCTCTGCAATGGAAGGTTCTAGGTGCCAGAGAAAACAAAGAAGTTAGGATCAACTACGAGTACATAAGGCAATACGTACACATATATGTGGACTAGTCAAAAATGAAAGGGTGGAGTAAAATTACCCTGCTCCAGGGGGTAGAGGAAGGGTGGCAAGCAGGGTGTCATCAAGGGGGAGGTACAGTGACATGCGCCTGTGGACATGCTGTCAACATTCGGTAACTTAAGTGGCAGGTTTATTTAGGGCTCAGTTAACAAGTTAACAAAACTATGAAGAGATATGTAACATGATCAAGTCGTTTGGTCCAATGACATAAAACGTAAGCATAACAGATCAGTGTAAATGCATGTTTGGCATTTCCTCATAATAACACAATAAAAAATAAATTATGTGATATAAAAGAGTGGTGTCAGGACAGAAAAGTTCCTGCCATGGATCTTGAGAGAATGCACCTGTGCCTCAAGTTCCCCAGAGTGAGTTGCTTTTGGTTTTCATATTTTTTTAAGCCTGCTCACAACACACTAATCATGTGCCTAAGCTGCAGACCCAGTAGGACATGGAATGTACCCAGTGCAGGGCTCTGTGGTCAGGATGAAAATACCATGGGCATCTTCTTTGTCTCATTGTGACTACCATCAGCGCATTGTGTTATGGCAGACTAACACTGGTGGCAGCAACTTAATACATTAGCTGCACTGGAGTGGAACTATAAATGGAAGTTGCAGAGTACCCAAACAGCATTTTGAATTACAGGCCTTCTCCTAAGCATTCCTGAGTTCTGTTGTAGTGGATCAGGCTCTAGGAGTAGGCTCTATATGTGCAAAATCGTAGGAGCCTTAGGGTCGCTTTAAGGTGTAAAGAAAACGTCTGCCCTTTTCAAATCCATTGTTTCCTGTAAGTGCTACCTTCAACAGGTTTAAAGGTATGTTAGATTTGGGGGTCTCTAGTTGGCAGAGGTAGGTACCTTTGTCCAAATAGGGACCCTTGCGTCTAGTCAGGGTAAGGGGGATACACTCCTAAAATAACCCCTGCTCAGCCCCTTGGTAGCTTGGCACGAGCAGACAGGCTTATCTCAGAGGCAGTGTGTAAAGCATTTGTGAACACATACAGTAATCAAGTGACAACACTACAGATGGACACCACACAAGTTGTAGTATAAAAATAAGTATTTTTATATAGACTTAACACAAGACCACAAATGACAAAAATCCACAATACTGTACTTAAAAATGGTAGAATTCGCTTAGTTCTCTTTAGATGGTAAATGCGACACTTTGAGTTCAATGTACCTTTGGATGCGTAACGCTATACAACGAAGGTGTTGCAGGGAAGGTGATGCGTCGGTTCCTTACATGCAAGAACGGTGATGTGTCGGGTCCCTACTGCTGCGTAGGGGATGCGTCGGTTCTTCTCCGCGTGGGGAGGTGATGCGTCGGTTTCTTACTGCGCTTCCGTGGCGATGCGACCAGCAGCGCCGTGATGCGATGAAGATCCGGTGCAATGAACAAAATGCCGTCTTCTTCTTGATGCGACAATGATGCGTGCACGCCCGACGGCCGTGCGGCGACTCAACGAATCATCTGAGCCGCGACCGGCCCTGCGACACGCTTCTCTGGGGATGCGACGGCGTCTGCTGCGATGGCGACACTCTTCTCCAGGGATGCGGGGCGCCTCGGTGATGTGATGCGGCAGCGGCGGCACGCTTTCTCAGCGATGCGACGACAGCGGCTACAGCAGCAACACTCTTCTCCGGTGATGCGACGGCGTCTGCTGCAACGGCGACACTCTTCTCCGGTGATGCGAGGCGCTTCGGGTGATGCGATGGCGACAGCGGCAGCGGCGGCACGCTTATCCGGTGATGCGACGGCGTCTGCTGCGACGGTGACACTCTTCTCCGGTGATGCGACGACAATGGCTGCGGCGGTGTCACGCTTCTTCGTCTTGAGTCGCGCTTCCAGCTCCCAGCGACACACAGTCTCTCAGAAGGCCCAGATCAACAGCAGGCACTTCAATTCCCAGCAAGGGAAGGCAGGGGAGCTGGTTGGTGAAGTCTGTTGTCCCTGAGACTTCAGCAGGAGGCAAGCTCTATCTCAAGCCCTTGGAGATCCTTTACAAGTTGATGAAAGTACACACAAAGTTCCTTTCTCCTTTCTTTGGCAGTCAGGCAACCACTGCAGGCCAATCCCCCAAACAGCACTCAGCTTAGGGATAGTCTCCTCCTCAGTTTCTCTGGTTCCTCTCCTCAGCAAAGGTTCTTCTTGTTTCCCAAAAGTGATCTAAAGTTCTGGGGTTTGGGTCCCCTCTTTTATACTTATTTTCCCTTTGTTCTCTGAAAGCAGAGAGGCCTTTGCCTAGTCCAAACCAGTTCTGGTCAGTCCTGGAGCACTTTGTTGACAAGACTCCTTCTTTCCTTTCACAGTGTAGGCCAGGGACATCAGACGCACCACAGGAGGTGGAGCCAGCATTGTGGAGGGAAGGCACAGCCCTATTCAGGTCCCAGGTGCAACTCCTCCCACCCATCTACATGCAGATCTCTCTATTCAGCCCTGTGCTGACTCACCCTGTCTCCTAGAATCCCCCAGCCCCTGTCACTCAAACTCCAGACAAGGAATACACAACCTAGCAGAGGCAGGCTTGGATAGTTAGGCAAGAAAATACCTACTTTCTAAAAGTGGTATTTTCAAACACAGAATGTTAAAACCAACTTCACTAAAAGATGTATTTTATCATTCTGAGTTCAGGCATACTAAACTCGAATTTCTACCTAGTTCCCTGGGTCAGTTAGGATTATAAGATGTAATAATCAAACTGCCCATTCTGGCCTATGGGGAACAGGTAGCCTTGCAATAGTGAAAAACGAAAATGGCTGTAATTCACTATTAGGACATGCCACACACACCAGGGCATGTCCTACCTTATACTTACAATGCACCCTGCCCTTGGGCCTACCATATGGGTGTCTGATATGAAGAAAAGGGAAGGTTTAGGGACTGGCAAGTGGGTGCACTTGCCCAGTCAACATGGCAATACCAGACTGTACACAGGCTCGGCAATGGCAGACCTGAGACACACTTTTACAGGCTGCTTCTGTGGGTGGCACAACCAGTGCTGCAAGCCCACCAGCAGCATTTGAGTCACAAGCCCTGGGCACAACCAGTGCACTGTACTAGGGTCTGACAGTGAATCAAATAGGCCAAACATGGAGTCACTAATCCATACATCAATTTATAACAGAGAGCATATGCACTTTAGCACTGATCAGCAGTGGTAAAGTGCCCAGAGTCATAAAACAGCCAACAACAGGTCAGAAAAAATACAGGAGGAAGGCAAAAGGTTCAGGGATGACCCTGCAAAAAGGGCCAAGTCCAACACAGTACATAAGTAGAACAACCTCTGCCTCTATTGTGACCTTGTTTTAGTCTCTCAGGTCAAGGAGCACCCAACTCCACCACCCCACCGTCAGGCTGATGGTGGAAGACAAAGTCTAATACACAAAAGACAGGAACTGTCTGTAACCAGTCCCAGACATGGCACTATGGAATACATAACTCTGTCTGCAAATTTGGTATAAGTATGGGGCCACGTTCTAGTGCTAATATTTCTCATCAACAAGAATCTGGATTCTCACAGCAGTGTAGACTGGCAAACTCTTCTGCGTGCCAAGATTAAGGTTGCAGACTGACAACTCCCCTTTGCCATGTTTTGGAACAGGAACCTGGAAGTTCTGCATTCTGCCAGGAGAAGAGCTGCCTTTAGCCTCAGCTTGAGGGATGGAGCTGCCTGACTGTTGAGGAGGGGTGCTAGAGGTACCTTTGCATAAAGAAGAAGCTGCCTAGAAAATGAGGATTGTGAGGAGTGAGATCGGAGGAGCACAATGTACCCTTCTGCAATCCATTAAAGGATCTGCACTGGCATGCTGTGTGATGAAGTAGGGGTTTGAAATATTGATCACACCAGCATCACTGGTGCTTTTTGTATATAAACAGAACACATGATTCATGTGTGGGACTCGGAGTTAATCTAACCCTACTTGGCCATTGACAGATCTGTCTTAGGCCAAAATGGTAAGAATAAGATCAAAATTTCCTTCTGCCCTGAAAGTTCCTATGAGGGCTTATTTGAAACTTTTGTCCAGCCAGGGCACTAGAACAATGCTCCCTTACACCACTCAGATTACACTAATTACAAGAAAGATCAGTGATATTCCCCCTGATTGCTGTAGGCTGGCAGACAATAATGTCCCTTCTCCTGGTAAAGAGTTTGTGACAAAGGTGAATTTGGGACCCATGAAGCCCACACAGCATGCCAGTCCACTTTGGGGTGAACAACTCTGAAGGTAAGTGACTAGGAGCGCCATACTTCTGCACTGTGGAGCACCTTAGTCTTGGGCTTCACGTAGTGGCCCATGGTGTCCAAAGGTATACATGTTGGAGCCCTGCAGGTTTATGTTCCCCTGCTCTGGCAGGTTCAGAAGCTGTGACTGGATCACTGGTCAGAGCTCATAACACCCTCTGGGCAGTGTCCCTAATCGCAGGGTCTGGGCACTGACCCACGGTGTCCTAAAGTACCCAAGCTGTGGCACTGCAGGTGAAGTGTGGGCTCTCTTGCTCCAGCAGGGTAATAAGCTCAGTCAGAGCTTTGGAAGGCCCAGGATGTGGAACCTTTTGACATCAGGGTCTGGTGAAAGGAGCCCAGGCTTAGGGGCAACATTTACCTTCCTGGGGTGTCAAAAAGTATCCATCACCAGGTCCAGATGCCCAGTGTGCAGTCCCTGGCTCCTGCAGGGATGAAACCTCTGACAGGACCCAGTGAAAGTTTAGCAAGCATGTGGCTCGGTCCATGGTCCACAGGTTCCAGACACTGACCATTGACACTGCAAAGCAGCCAAGGTACACTTGGCTCTAATGGTCATGGTCAAGAGAGCCGTAGCTCTGGTGTTGGCTGTGGGTCTGGGCTCCAGGCACTGATCTTTGGTGGCCCAAGCTTCCCAGAACACATTTGGTAGTTGAGGGCGAAAGCTCTGACCCATTACCAGACAGAGCTCTGGAAGGCCCAGGATGTGGATCTTTGAGTCTGTGTTTTGTCAGCTTGTGGCATCCCCGGAAAGTGTTCCATAGGTCAAGGGACAGCTCCCCTGCTGCAGCGGGAAGAAAATCTCTAACATGGTCCCATTCAGAGCTGTAGCAGGCTTGTGGTGCAGTCACTTGGTCATGGGCTCAATTCAGTGTACTATAGTGCCCCTAAGTGTCCAGTATGAGGTTCTGCAGTCAAAGAGAGGGCTCCCCTGTTCCATTAGGTTGAAAAGCCCCAGTCCAGTCCCCAGTTTGAGCTGCGGCAGGCATAAGCTCCCATCCTCCTTTTAGAAAAAACACAGCCCTGGAGGATGGGGTCCCTGGGGCCTGATAAGGCTAAGGTAGGGGGCTGAGCAGCCCCCCTCCCCTTTCAAATACAAAACGGCCTGAGTGATAGGGTCCTTGGGGCCAATGAAGGCTTGTTGCGGCGGGCCACATGGCCCCCCCCCATTTTTTATTGCATTTGGCCCCAGGGGATGAGTTTCAGGGTGGGGGCTGCACACCCTCCTCCCCTGTTTTATTGTTTTTGTCCCCAGGGGATGGGATCCATGGGCCAGTTAAGGGTGGGAGAGGGGGCTGCACACCCCCCTCCCCTTAATATATATGTTTTGGTCCCAGGGGATGGGGTTCCGGGGTCCTGAAGGCCAACCCTATGCTGCACATGCCAAAAGCTGTGCAGGGTGGGGGGTTGGCAGACTGGTGGGAGTTTGGCAACAGGGCCTGGCGTCAGACCAAGCCCTGTGACCATCCCCCTGCTGCACATGGCCAAAGGCTTTGCACATTGTGTGGTTGACTGCCTGTGGGGAGTTCGAAGTAGCACCTGGTTGCAACACAGGCCTTGCGGCTAACTGCACACCATGCATAACCAAAAGCCATGCATCGTGTGGGGTTGACTGTCTCCGGGTGGCTGCCTGCGGGGAGTTGGAGGCAGAGCCTGACTGCAAACCAGGCCTTGTGGACAACCCAGTATGCAACCGACAAAAGACTGTGTGAAGTATGGGGTTGGCTACCTTGGGGTGGGTTGGCCACACATTGCCAGCCCCCTGCTGTGCACGACCAAATGAGGTGTAGGGTTGGCTGCCTGTGGGAGGTTAGCTTTACGTATAGTAATAAAATATTACTTTAGTTAAAAAAAACTTGAAATTGACTGAAAGAAACCAAAGGTTAAACTAGCGTTATAGTTAGGTGTCACAAAAATATTTGTTTAAAAAAAACAAAAAAACGTAGAAATTTACTGAAAAAACAAAAGTTAACGTAACGCTATAGTTAGATGAATAGGTCAGTGACAACATTAACGATTTGAACTAGAAAAAACACAGAAATTCGCCAGTTATAGTTAGCAGAGCTAATTATAACTGGCACCCCTCCATGCACTGCTTATGACCTCACAAATTCCATCACTCATGATGTTCTATGACGTCATTTATGACAACACTGATGACATCTCAAATGACATCATTGAAGACATTGCTCATGACATCATTCGAGCTTATCTTTTACACATTACTATATAAACTAGTATGGCATTAGAGGCCTGAAAGTCAGTTCAAAATAGCTTAGAATAATACTAAGTATCATTAAAGGCCATCACAGATACTCTCTTACATGTAGCAAGAATGTGGCATGTGCAAAACTGACCTTATACTATACACTTCACAGGAAGCCTAGTTCACATTAGCAGTTAAGCATAGATTTATGGGAAACCCTAATTGCACACAGTGCAATTAGGGTTCAATATGTATGCAATTGTTCAGAGAAAGCCAAGTTCCTCGAGATACTCAACATCTGTTACAAAATTAATGCCCTACTAAGGACAGCTTTTATCGGTATCAAACCCCTCATATTCACTGAACCTACATTGAGAAATGAAGTTGTTATGAGTAGAAAAGTGGGTACTTAAGCAGTGTTTCCTCTTTGGAGAGAGTTTACTTTGTACCACACTGTTTAAAAATAGTAAAACTCTAATGATAAATACATCACAGCGTATTATACAAGTATTTGTAAAGAGCAAACAATTACCCCTAAGGGTGTCAAGGGTATTAAAAAATTATCTATTTAGAACAGTGTGCACCTTATGCACCACTTTTCAAAAAGGTGCTATTCACTTAAAATAATTAAGGTCTGAAGGTGTTAAATCTCATACTACATGCAGCCTTTATACTGTGGTGAAAACTTTACAAAGAGCCCATCGTTTGAAGCTAAACAAGCACATATACATGGGTTAGTACCTGGTGCACAGTCTTTTATGTTTTGTAGAAATTGTCATGTAACGATGATTCTGTCTAATAACTCTAGGCTGCTTACAATACTTAGGGGCCTATTACAATGTCGATCGGAGTTTCCTCCGACCAACACCGTGGCGGAAACGGGACCATGGTGCTTGACACACGGAGCAGGGATTTACAGGGGGCACTCTAGGTACCCCCTGGCCACCAATCATAGGACACGGAGGCAAGGAGGCCCTACTAGGGGCCCCCAAAGTTGCTTTCCGGCAGCCTTTCCTTGTCGGAAAGGCCAGCAAGGAAAGGCTGTCGGAAACCGACATCGTAATCCTGACGGCAGAAACGCCGTCCATAGGGGATTACGGTGCGGGTACGACCAGCCGGAAGACTCCAAGAGCTAATCGGAACCACTTCGGAATGACTGGCTGGTTCACGCTCCGACCGCCGACATCGTAATTCGGCGGTTGGACCGCAAACCAACCGTCTCAGTCGGAAAGCCTCTGACCGCGGTCAGAAAGCTTCCCGACTAGCAGTCGGAGGCTCTCTGACCTACATCGTAATCGGCCCCTAAGTATGTGGTACGTAGAATTTGTGCCCTGTTGGAAACTTTTTATGCAGAACCAAAAAACGTTTGTGGAACATACTGGACTCAAGTCGCCAACTGTCATCTGCACACAGAGTTACTCTTCAATACAAAGATTTCTAATGTAGTCAATGCCTCTGCACAACTAAGATGCATTAGAAGAACATTTGTTTTGTAAATACTTACACCTGGGGGTGTGGCCAAGATAACGGATCAGTAGGACGCAGCGTCCTGCTCCTCCGCAAGATCGCCATTGATCGGAGCATACACAATGACACCCGGGCCCCGGAGAACGGGCTGAAATGCAGCAGCCATGGGAGGGGGACAGATGAGAGCGAGGAGAGGTGAGTGCTAGCCCAGCTGTCAGACAACCGGCACCGCTTCCAGGCTGAGTCTGCCAAACGCCCGCGGCAAGATGGCAACAGCCATATGCAGCCAGGCCATGATAGAACCATAACTACGAGATGAGCGGCACCCTTGGAGCACTCAAAAGCGACACCACACCTGCTGTGACTACAGCGATGACGGGGCCCTGCTGATGGTACTTCATGGGCAGGGGCAGCTGAGGCCTGAGCGAGACAAGCTGCTGCATACACCTGGGGCCCAGTGATAACGCTGGAGCTGCTTGGGATCCAGGCCCTTTGGCGGACTCCTGGTTACCGGTGGCGGCAGAGTTGGGGGGCCTGTTAGGGGGCTGAGGGGACAAACGGCCTGAAGGATATCCAGCGACAGTGCAACCTGGTGTGACAGGGGCTGAGGGCCTGATATCATGGAGCCAGCCCATGAGCCCAGGGGCCAGAGGTGATGCAGACCCCGTGCTCTATGGCCACCATCCACTGAGCAGACACCCAGCACATCGCAGGGCCGGGCAAAACAGGAGTGTGCTGCCATTAGCAGGGGAAGGCTGAAATGAGCTTCAGCACCTCCTCCTCCCCCGGAAAGGTATGAACAGTAGGCAGGGTGAGATGGTGAGAATACATGGGGCAGTGGTGCCCCCTGCAGAGCTCCATGGGTACCTATCCATGCTACCCTGATGCCTGACAGCAACTGCAGCTTAAAACTGAGTTTCTGGGGACACCACCCTGCCAGGGTCTGCTGAAAAATTTCATCACATGCAGCACATAACTTGAGGGCCCCTTGACGGCTACAAGATCCTCACTCCCACCAGGAAGCACTGGCAGACAGGAGACCTTGCCCTCTATCGGCAGCACCTCCGTGCACACACTGCTTTTGGGACAGGCCCTTAGGCCGCAGATCTAGGTGAGGGCCATGCTGGGGAACCACAGAGGGCAGAAGCAGCACAGTACTTGATGCTGAGGGCTGGCAGGTGAAGGTAGATGACTGTGACTTGCTTGCGAAAAACATTGCTGAAAACCACTATGTCCTCAGCCAGCGGTAAGAAGGAATGTTTGCTTACGGAGATGCTCACGCGGTCAACTGGAGTCATGGCCAAGGAGGGTGTGTAGATGTAGAGGCCAGACACAGTGTCAGGAGGGAGTACGGAGTAGGCCCAATTAACGAGATCCTTCATGGAAGCACTATTTGCATCTCTCTGTGAGGACAATCACACAGTAAGGAAGGAGTTGGGTCAGGATCTCTAGGAAGTCAAATGGGATCTAGCAGACGTGGGCCCCAGTGTGTCCAACTTCGAGGACCATGAGTCCGGCCGAGACAAGGAGATTGAGCAACTGCAACAGGAAATTATACAATTGAGAGAATAACAGGTGGCCCTGCAGACACACACGAGGACATCGAAAATCGTTCCTGCAGAAATAACATCTGCATTTGTGGTGTACCAGACAAAGCTAAAGGCTCAGACACTGCGGTCAACTTGAAGGCCCTCTTCCTGCAGATACTGGGTGCACAAGATGAAGCAGAGATGCAGTTGGACAGGGTACATAGGGTCAACCTCCCAAGGGAGGCAGGTGCCCGCCCAAAGGACATACTTGCTTGTGTCCATGATTTCCAATTAAAGGAGACAATACTGCACATAGCATGAGGAGCAAACCCCGTTGAGTTCAGTGGCCATTCACTAACACTATATCATGATCCGGCAGCAGTAACTGTACAGAGACAACTGGACTTTTGACCCATAACCACCTTCCTACAGAGCAAGGGAATCTCTTGCAACTGGGGTCACTTGTTGTGCTTCATTTTCTGTTAGAATGACAAACCTCACCAACCCACTTCCCTGGTGGAGGCCCGCCGCCTCCTGAATCTCCCGGAGGAAAAAAAAGAGAGCTCACCATCAGATCCAGAAGCACAGAGAGCGACTCCTTGTTCAGTTGGAAAGAGTATCGGCCTCTTCCGGGGGTCATGGAGCGGACCCCGCTACCATGGCAATAGAGCAGCAGGCAGTTCTAGACAGCCTGGCTGGTGAACTGGAGAGGCACAACTCGGCCTAAGCCTCTATGGGGCTGAGGCCAACACGATCTCATTGCGTTGCCGATTACCACTGCCTGTCTCTTGGGCAGGGTGGTGAAGGGGCGGGCAACATCAACTCATATTGTTGGAGGCAGCCTATACAGACATTCATCCAGGGGCCCCCATGGGACTTAACCAGTTGCTTTCAATTCATTAAGACAATGTTTTGTCAATGTTTTAGTTTTGTTGCCAGTTTGAGTTTCATAGGTGTTTTCAGGCAGGGATACTCATTCACTTCTTGACGCGTGTATCCGAGATGGATTACTTTTTCCCACACCGATGGCTAGGGATAGCCAGACCTCAGACAAGTAGTCATACCCTGGCACAATCTCACCCTCAGCAGCATGTATCAACAATCTAACACCCCCACTTACTGATCCGAAGATAATCACCTTAAACATGAAATAGCTTAACAACCCGGTTAAAAGCAAATCAGCCTTATATTACCTAGAACAAGCTGGGGGTGATATTTGCCTCCTGTAAGAGACACACTTATTAACAGGGGGCTGGCACAGATTGAAGTCACACCACTTCCCATGAAAATACTGCTCCTCTAATGCCACCAAAACAAGTGGAGTCGCCATCCTTTTAGCACTTTCCTTCCGGGGCACTCTGGGATGCAAAATTGAGGAATTGAGGGGGGGACTGTTGGCATACGTCAAACTGCCCCTCTCTTTGGCCTCTATCTATGCGCCTTAAACGGGCCACAGCAGAGACGATGACTCCCGCATACCAGATGGTAGTAATTGGCAGAGATTTGAATCTCGTGATGAGTAACAACACCGATAGATCAGGCAGCGCTATGGAAAGACTTGGGCGCTTTCTTGAGATGGGATGAGTTGGCTACAAGAAGTAGGCCTACACGATTTATGGCGATGCCTACACCCAAACTCTAGAGAGTATACCTTCTATTCACATGCACACAAGACTTATGCCCGTCTTGACTACTTTCTAGGCACAAAGGGCATTCAAACGCAGGTTGTGGCAGTGGAGATAGAACCCCAGAGTTTATCTGACCCTACCCCTGCAGCACTCACTCTCTGAGTGCCACAACTAGGATGGACCTCTCGCCCTTGGCAATTGAGGGAAAATCTTCTACATCGACCTGCGGCAATTAGCAATAATGCTCAAGTGATTAAAGGCTTTCTAGCTGTAAACGACCAGCTGAAACTTCTACTGCCACCCTATGGGAACCATTGAAGGTTGTGGTGCAGGGGATATTGATTGCACTTTCTACTGCCAACAACAAAGCATGGAAAGAGAAAAGACAGGAGCTAGAGGGGAAAGTTAAGGAACTAGAGGCCATCTATAAATGAACAGGGGCCCTCCGAATATGCCGGCAACTAGAGTCGGCATGCGTGTGGAGTAGTGGCTTAGACTTAGGCAAGGCGGAATATGTAGCGCCTTTTGTCATTCCTTCTATATTACGGGAGATAAATGTGGTAGGTTGCTGGCCAACAATTTGAAAGCCAAGGGACAAGCTGAGAGGGTTAAAGAGATACTTCTCCCGAATGTCATGGAAATCAGTGAAGACGTTCCTATTGTGGCTGTCTTCTGGGATTACTATATGTCACTGAATGCGGCACAAGACTTCTCACCTGAGGCATCGCAGGATTACCTGCGTGGCACAGATACACCCTGACTCACACACCAATAGGCTGCCACCCTTGACCAGCGCATATGCATTCAGGAGGTTGTGTGGGCCACAGTGCACCAGAAGCTGCTGAAATCTCCAGGTCCAGATGCATTCCCCACCCTCTTCTATGAACAATTTTGCCAGGTACTTATGTGGCTCTTTAATTCCTCAGCAGACACTGGCACCTTCCGTGCTCAAGGCTTCCATTACCTTCATACCCAAACCTGGGAAAGACAAGAAGCAGTGTAGTTCCTATAGGCCGATCTCTCTTAAAAATGTAGATGCAAAACTATTCCCAAGCATCCTAGCAGCAAGGCTGGGGGCCTACATGCTAGGACTTGTGGATGCCGATCATTCAGGATTTATACCTCACCACCAGTGTGGTGACAATACCAACCATATCCTGCACCTAGTGTATAAGGCTACTCTCTCACACAAGGACATAATGCTCCTTGCTATAGATGCTGAAAAAGCATTTGACTGGGTGCACTGGCCTTGCCTACAAACGACGATGGCCCGCTTTGGCATTGGAGATAGATTCTGGGACTGGATACTTAGCAACTACTTAGCTCCTCGAGCGACAATGCGGGTTAATGGCATGGCCTCTGCTCCCTTTCCTATCAACAGGGGGGCCAGACAGGAGTGCTCATTGTTTGCCCCTGCTGTTCACTGTGTATATGGAGCCAATGGCACAGAGAATGCAGTATGATCCACACATCAGTGGGGTGTGGTTCAGGAATGGGGAGCATACTGTTAGCCTTTATGCAGACGATGTGATTGTGGCACTATAAGACCCGATAAAGGCCTTACCGGACTTCCTAAAAGAATTGGGGAAGTTTGGCGAGGCCACTGGGCTTTGGCATCAACCTTCAGAAATCACAGGCCCCTTAAACTCTAGGTTCCCCTTGCAGTGCAGACCCAAATAGCCACCTAATACTAACCCCAGGCCGAGTACTCCGCTGCGCCAGCGGAGTTTGCAGAGTTTTACCAACTCCGCGCTCCGCTGGGAATGCGAAGTTGCAGCAAAACTCGGACTCCGTAGTGGAGCGGAGTACGAGGCCAGCCCCTTAATTAAAAAAAACCCACTTAGTTTCTCTTCTGCCTGCCCTCCTCCTCGCCACGGTGTCTCCCTTCTTCCGTCGTCTTCCTCCTCGCGTCCCTGTACGTATTACGTCTTGCGCATGCGCAGTTCACGCAAGACGAAATACGTACAGGGACGCGAGGAGGAGGGCGACGGAAGAAGAAGACACCGCGGCGAGGAGGAGGGCAGGCAGAAGAGAAGGTAAGTGGGTTTTTAAAACATTTTTTTTACCCTTTTCTTGGGCCCGGGGCGGAGCGGAGCGTAGTTCCACTGAGTTTTTTTCTAAACTCTGTGAAACTACGCGGAGAACCACTCCGCATACTCAACCCAGGGTTACCTAATACTTGTTCTGATGGGCGGACACCTCAGTGTCCTATTTTGGTGTTCAGATTGCTGCTACACCATAGGATATCATGGTCATTAACTGCCAAAACGTACTCCAGCAGATCTGCAATGATCTTGCCCAATGGAAACACTACCGATTTTCATGGCTCGGATGAGTAACCACACTAAAAATGAACATGCTACCAGGGATGCTCTTTTTGTTCCTAGCCCTACCTGTAGTCCCCCGTAGGTATGTTACATGCTTTGCTGAAAGAAGTCAACTGACTTGTTTCGGAGGGCAAGACCAAGCCTATCGACAGGATGGAGAGGGGGGTTTGGGGATCCCTAACCTCCTGCGCTACTACCAAGCGACACAACTCTGCTTTTTAATGGGATGGATGTGCACGGAATCAGAGCGGCATTGGTGTTTCATGAATAGGCAACCATCTCTGGAAGTCCACCTTCTTGCGCACACAGCAGAGGGCTTGGGGCTTATTCTCCCCATTACCAGAGCCACTCTCGATGTCTGGGATCAGATGGCAACCTGAAGCGGTTTGACCTCCTTCCCATCACCACTGACACCCATATTGGTTAACACAGAGTTTACCATGGGACTCCATCCCACTGCATTCGTGGCCTAGCAGGTGGCCGACTGTTGGTCAGTGGGACATGTGTTTGTTACCGATGGGCCCCTTTCTTTTTATCAACTTGAAGCGGACTATGGGTTAACAGAAATGGAGCAGTTACGCTACATGCAAGTTAGACCCTTGGTCACCCACCAAGACATGCAAAAGGGCGCACAGCGCTCACTCATGCTCTTTGGAGGTAGCTCCTCTCTAAAGAAACTGATCAATGCATCATCACTAACTTATATGCTTTATTTCTCCACACTCCTACCAAGGACAAATCTCTGGGGCAGAAAAGATGGGAGCAGGAGCTAGGATCGACTCTGACACAAAAGAAGTGGGAGGAGATGCACTATAGGGTGAGACAAACAGTGTGCGATACCGCAAGCATTAGGAATGCTGTTAAGATCGCAACATATTGGCACTTAACTCCTGTTCGACTTCACAGGGGTGACAATAGCCGTAGCGCAGACTGCTGGAACGGTTGCAGGGCTCCTGGGACATTACTTCACCTTTTCTGAGATTGTCCAAAGCTCAGGCGCTACTGATAGGTGTTTTTTTTGCTGGCATTGATAAATATCTTGACACACAACATCCGCGCTTTCCAGTATACATTATCCTGGGCCCCCTCAACCCACGGACTTTTCCACTCAAATCACGTAGGGGCTGGCACATTGGTCTGGCATTGGCATCGGCGCTTCAGGCCATTCTTTTGCACTGGGGTAGGGAGAAGCTCCATACACACACTGCTTGGCTACACAGGACGCAGCGCAAATTGGGAATGGAGCCCCTGACCCTAGCAGTAACCTCTCAATTAGACAACAATCGAGACCTCTGGAGTCTGTAAATTTCGCTGCTCTCCACCTAATTCTATAAATGGACATGCCATAGATACCTCCACATACTGCGCTTTTTTGAGAATGGCAAGAAGACACAACAGGTGGAAATGGCAACGTGGGAGTGAGCCATAGATATACCATGTAGGATAGGCATGCTACAGCGGAGTGAGTACTAACAGGGGGAGTACGGGTAAGAGTTGGGAATTTTTGTTTGTGTTGTATTTTTGTCATATGGTACTGCATGGGAGGGGAGTGCTGTGTATGCCCCTCTGTTCTATGTAGTGTTGTATTATCAAAAACAATAAAATACATTTGAACCATAAACACTTATACCCATTAGCTGAACACAGGCTGTACACGATTAGGTAGAAAAGTAATGTGATAGTTACCCACCACTATGTAAACTATAAAATAAACTAGCACACTAATTGGATGATGTCATTTGAGATGTCACCAGTGATGTCATAAATGATGTCCTAGAACAAGTGATGAGTGATGTAATATGTAAGGTCATAAGCAGTGCATGGCGGTGCACCAGTTATAGTTAGCTCTGCTAAATATAATTGGTGAATTTCTGTATTTTTTTATTTCAAAACGTTAACATTGTCACTGACATATTCACCTAACTATAAAGTTACTTTAAACTTTGTTTTGTCAGCGAAAAAAAATAATATATATATATATATATTCACTGAAAAACCATAGGTTTTAGGGACAGTTATAGTTAGTTGGACATTTCACTCGTACAAAACCATAGAAATTCCCCCGTTATAGTTAGTTCAGCTAACTATAACTCGCGCCCCCGCAATGCACTGCTGATGACGTCACATATTACATCACTCATGACACCCGCCCTGCCATAGCAAACACTGCTTTGCTTCGTTGAAGCGAGAGCAGGAAACCTGTTCGCGCTTCAACAAAGCAAAGCAGAGTTGCTTTTGGGCAAGGGGAGCTGCATGTTAGCAGCTCCCCTTGCCCAAAAGCAATGCCAGCTCCCGCAGGAGGCGGAGAGCCGGCAGGGACCGTCGGGGCATTGGGGCTCCCCCCACGGTCCCCAACGCTGAGGCCAGGCTCCGGTTGATGGGATCCCCGGGGCCAATATTTGCCTGAGGAGGGGGACCACGCGGTCCCCCTCCTTATTATTATTATTTTTTTAAATGGTGGCAGGCCCTGGGGGATGGGGTCCTCGGGGCCATTATTGGGCTGAGGAGGGGGTTACGTGGTCCCCCTCCTTATTATTATTTTTTTATAAATGGTGGCAGGCCCTGGGGGATGGGGTCCCCGGGGCCATTATTGGGCTGAGGAGGGGGTTACGTGGTCCCCCTCCTTATTATTTTTTTTTTATAAATGGTGGCAGGCCCCAGGGGATGGGGTCCCCAGGGCCATTATTGGCCTGAGGAGGGGGCCACGCGGTCCCCCTCCTAATTATTTAAAAAAAAAAATGCTGGCAGGCCCCAGAGGGATGGGGTTCCCGGGGTGGATACCGAATAATCGAAGTAGGGCGTTTTTTTTTTCTTTCGAGTTTGGAGTCGCGACCCCAACGCGGCTCTCATTGCGGCTCCCCCGTGTAACGTTGCGTTTTATTCGCGAATTCACCTTAAATAAATAATTAAGTAGTATATAATTTAGAAGGTAGTGTTGTATTTGTGAAGTTGTTTTAAAGAGTTACTGTGATTGAAGTTAATGACAAGATTACAATTGATAGAGTTGTTAAAAATATGTAAAATTAAAAATTAATAGTTAAACTTGAAAAGTGTATTGTGTTGTAGTACATTGAATTCATGCTTTTGCAGATTCGCGTCGGGTGCGCGAATCCACAACATTTAAAAAAAAAATATGTATGTGTAAAAAAAAAATTATATTCACTATTATGTTATTGTCACGTCAGCCACTCACTTGTACCCCTTTTGCTCTGGTTGACGAAGACTGAACCCCAGTCCCTCTAGGCACTGACAAATAGACAGATGAAATATTACACTCTGTCCACCTGGCAGGTTCCGGGGGGAAAGAGGGATGTGAATAAAAAGAAAGAAAAAAGAACAGTCCTGGTTTGGATATCTGGTTCACCTCGTTAGCTGGTCTGGCGAAGGGTGTTCCTATCTGAGCAGGGAATTGTAAGAATGGCACTCTGGCTCTCTATTGAAGGCACTCGGAAATGACTCTATTAAAAAAAGCATACACAATATTATAACATAGATTTATCATCAATTGAATATATAATTATACCATAATTCTTTCTTAATAACTCTACCTATATGAATTGTAGATTGTCCGCCCGTACACTCAGCATTAAATACTGGCTCTTATGTGAGAGTTGACCCTATAAATATAGAATACAATATATACCTTAGTATTGCTTTGTCTAATCATTCTTCAATGATTCCATACGTTAGATTATGTTCAATATGCACGTGTTTTTTTGTTGTTGTTGACTTTTCCTATGTTATTCCACTTCACATGAATGAGCAAAAACATATGCTTTCACAAATAACACAAAAAAACAAATAATAACAAAATAGTATTCAAATATCACATAAATCTTATGTGTTACTAGCAAGTTCAATGTTCATTGCCTTAAGCAGATTGTTCGTTTCTCTGCCGATTTTTGCAGTCCGGGTGTTCTTTCACACAAAGTATTTCAAATGACCTCTACACGTCATTTCTCATCTGCAAGATTAAGTTTCAAATGCAGTCCGAGTGTTCTTTCACACAAAGTAATTAAATGAATGCATTGTTCTGACTCACCCGAGCGTCCAAACAACTTCGCTTGTTATTAATTGAGCACTTATCTCTTTTTGTTAGCGCAGGATCAGGAACTGAAGAGTTGCACCGGAAGCAGAAAGGAAGATTCCGGAAGAAGGAAGGATTCTGGTGAAGTCACAGAGTCTTAGAGGGATGCAGAGGATTCTGAATGTCTGGGAGCCGGTCGCTGAACACCGAAGGAACAGAAGGCAGGTAAACGCTGACAAACGGCGATACTAAGCAATCTCTTGTTACATGCGAGCGGTTTAAATACCTTCCTGCTGCTCGCGCATCTAATTAACAGCTCGTGCTTCACGTGTTGGCTGTTGACACGTGAAATGCTAATCGCAGAGTTCGGTTAGCTTCTCTCGTGTCACGATGACTCATAGTTTCTTTCTGGAGAGGCGGCTGGTGATTTTAGTAAAACAGTGAAAACACAGTAATCATGTATTTATGAGCCAAGAGAAATAAGACTAGGAGGGGCATGCATGAGCGAGAGTCTTAATGCCCACGACAGTTATAGGGTGGCTCTAAAAAGAGCCCTTGTTTTCATTATGAGTTTGTTGTTGCTACATGTAAGTGCGGATGCACAGCTTTAGGTTGTTGAGAAAGACTCTGTTTCCTTGATCTGTGAAGTGTACTCCATCACTTCTGTAGATGTCATCCATTTCAAAACGTAGATTGTTGTTATAGATGGAGCCCATCCTATGGACTCTGAGGTAAGCAGAAACAGCTTTATTGACATTTTTTCTAGCTTTCTCAATCTGTGGACATAATTGATTTGACCACTTCCAATTCTGTCTTTGGCATATATTAGAGTATACAAAGACAGTTTGAGGTAAAAGAAACATCAATTGTGCAAAGGTGTCCTTCATTAGCATTTCCAGACCTACCCCAGTCAATGTGCCTAGGTCATTGCCACCACAGTGCACAATCATGAGGTCAGGGTGTTGGAGATGCAAAAAGGTTTTAACCAAAGGCATCAATTGGTGCCACTTTAATCCTCTCTGTGCAATCCATTTAATATCCACATTTTGCACAGCTAGGTCTTTGTCAATACCTCTACGTTCAGCATACCTTTTGCACCAGAAAACATAGCTGTGTTCAACAATCCATACTGTAAGCATCTTGAAGGGATGTCTGGAAGTAATGAAAAGATGTCTGTAGCTGAGGTAGTCAGTTGGTAGAATGAGAGGTATCTAAAATGGTGGACAAGATGCTGTTTTTAAAAAGTAGAGAATTGATTGGCTGTTTAAGAACATTGTACACTCAAAAATAGGATGCATGTTACTTTCTTTAAAAGCACGTTCGTTATTGGTTAGTAAAAAATGTTTGAAAGGTACAGTAGATAGGATAAGCTCATATTTCGCAAAAGTCAACCACACCTGCTGTTTGCATTTGTAACCTTGTGTGCTGAACTTGAAAATATGGTGAACTTGTGACCTGTTTGTTCAGTTGAATGTTCCATGAACTGTTACTATGAAACTGGCATTAAGCAGAATGGGGCAAGGGTTGAAACTTAACTGTGGACTTAAATGTGAAATTGTAATTTATATATAGGTGATATGTTATTAAAGTATAATTTCCCAAGTCAGTACTATGTTTAAAAGTGGTGTGTTGTTAAAAAATAGTGGTATTTTTATTTGTAATATATTTTTGAAATCCAGTATGGATTCGCGGCTGCATCGTGTTGGTGCACGGTGGAGTTGTGACTCCAAAAAATTCCAGAACCAGTTTGGGCTATTTTAGAAGTCAGTTGGTTAGGGTTAATATGTCTAACCAATAGAAATGCGTTTTATAATTTGAAATAATGTAGGAAGCAATGTGATTTGTTACTTACATGTATTTTTTGGGGTTTCGCTCCTGCCGTATCACAGCCTCATCTTCCGCATTGCACGGTCCAGGAGGACCGCAACAACCAGCTTGCCTTGCGGCCCTTGCCCGCCCACCGCGTCACCATCTAGCGCCTAGAGGCGCTTAAAACTGATCGAGGGCTTCCGCAGCGCGGGTTTCACTCCTGCCGTATCACAGCCTCATCTTCCGCATTGCACGGTCCAGGAGGACCGCAACAACCAGCTTGCCTTGCAGCCCTTGCCCGCCCACCGCGTCACCATCTAGCGCCTGGAGGCGCTTAAAACTGATCGAGGGCTCCCGCAGCGCGGGTTTCGCTCCTGCCGTATCACAGCCTCATCTTCCGCATTGCACGGTCCAGGAGGACTGCAACAACCAGCTTGCCTTGCGGCCCTTGCCCGCCCACCGCATCACCATCTAGCGCCTGGAGGCGCTTAAAACTGATGGAGGGCTCCCGCAGCGCGGGTTTCGCTCCTGCCGTATTACAGCCTCATCTTCCGCATTGCACGGTCCAGGAGGACCGCAACAACCAGCTTGCCTTGCAGCCCTTGCCCGCCCACCGCGTCACCATCTAGCGCCTGGAGGCGCTTAAAACTGATCGAGGGCTCCCGCAGCGTGGGTTTCGCTCCTGCCGTATCACAGCCTCATCTTTCGCATTGCACGGTCCAGGAGGACCGCAACAACCAGCTTGCCTTGCGGCCCTTGCCTGCCTACCGCGTCACCATCTAGCGCCTGGAGGCGCTTAAAACTGATTGAGGGCTCCCGCAGCGCGGGACGCGCGTGGGCTAAGCCCGGGCCAAGGGTGGGCCCGTCCGAGGCCGAAGGAGGCCGAGCTGGGCCCACTCTCTTGGTCCCATGACTGAATTGGCTATGTTTGAATAGACTCTGGACACACGGTAACAACTGCTTACGTTATACATGCCTTTATACTGCTTGCGATACCAAAGGTGATGATGGACGGAGCGTTTGAGCAAATCAAACACTCACCCCCAGTCAAATGATCTGGGTTTAATCCATCATCATTCTTTAGCTCACTCCACCACCCCAGTTCAGACATGGCCATATGCAAATCAGTCTGACCCTGTGCCTCATGGGAACAGTCCAGCCCAAACTGCCAAGCCATGTCTTCCCTGGACCGGAAACAAGCATCCTGGGACCGGTTTCTGGCTATTCAGCCATCATCAGCCAGGCTAGCTTGAATCCAGTGGCAAAGTGAGCAAGGGACCCACGTCTGGGCATACCCTGCCAACTTAGGGCGAACAAAGCGATACCAAAGGGGATGATGGACGGAGCGTTTGAGCAAATCAAACACTCACCCCCAGTCAACTGATCTGGGTTTAATCCATCATCATTCTTTAGCTCACTCCACCACCCCAGTTCAGACATGGCCATATGCAAATCAGTCTGACCCTGTGCCTCATGGGAACAGTCCAGCCCAAACTGCCAAGCCATGTCTTCCCTGGACCGGAAACAAGCATCCTGGGACCGGTTTCTGGCTATTCAGCCATCATCAGCCAGGCTAGCTTGAATCCAGTGGCAAAGTGAGCAAGGCACCCACGTCTGGGCATACCCTGCCAACTTAGGGCGAACAAAGCGATACCAAAGGGGATGATGGACGGAGCGTTTGAGCAAATCAAACACTCACCCCCAGTCAACTGATCTGGGTTTAATCCATCATCATTCTTTAGCTCACTCCACCACCCCAGTTCAGACATGGCCATATGCAAATCAGTCTGACCCTGTGCCTCATGGGAACAGTTCAGCCCAAACTGCCAAGCCATGTCTTCCCTGGACCGGAAACAAGCATCCTGGGACCGGTTTCTGACTATTCAGCCATCATCAGCCAGGCTAGCTTGAATCCAGTGGCAAAGTGAGCAAGGGACCCACGTCTGGGCATACCCTGCCAACTTAGGGCGAACAAAGCGATACCAAAGGGGATGATGGACAGAGCGTTTGAGCAAATCAAACACTCACCCCCAGTCAACTGATCTGGGTTTAATCCATCATCATTCTTTAGCTCACTCCACCACCCCAGTTCAGACATGGCCATATGCAAATCAGTCTGACCCTGTGCCTCATGGGAACAGTCCAGCCCAAACTGCCAAGCCATGTCTTCCCTGGACCGGAAACAAGCATCCTGGGACCGTTTTTTCCAGTGGCAAAGTGAGCAAGGGACCCACGTCTGGGCATACCCTGCCAACTTAGGGCGAACAAAGCGATACCAAAGGGGATGATGGACGGAGCGTTTGAGCAAATCAAACACTCACCCCCAGTCAACTGATCTGGGTTTAATCCATCATCATTCTTTAGCTCACTCCACCACCCCAGTTCAGACATGGCCATATGCAAATCAGTCTGACCCTGTGCCTCATGGGAACAGTCCGAACTGCCAGGCCAGGTTCTCCCTGGACTGGAAACAAGCATCTTAGGACCGGTTTCGGGGTTTCACCCCTCTTCAGCCAGGATAGCTTGATTCCAGTGGCATGGAGAGCACGGGACCCACGTCTGGGCATACCTGTCCCACTCGGGTGACAAATGCAAAAACAACAATTGATGGACAGAATGCAGAACAATGTCATATATTCACCCCAGTACAGAGATCTGGGCCTAAATCCATTGTTTTTTTGCTCACCATGCCATTCCACTTTGAACCCAGCTATGCAAATCAGTCTTGACCCTGTACCCAATGGGAACAGACCAGCCCGAACTGCCAGGCCAGGTTCTCCCTGGCAGCTAGCCTGGCTGATGAGGGCTGTTAGCCCGAAACCGGTCCCAGGATGCTTGTTTCCGGTCCAGGGAAGACATGGCTTGGCAGTTCGGGCTGGACTGTTCCCATGAGGCACAGGGTCAGACTGATTTGCATATGGCCATGTCTGAACTGGGGTGGTGGAGTGAGCTAAAGAATGATGATGGATTAAACCCAGATCAGTTGACTGGGGGTGAGTGTTTGATTTGCTCAAACGCTCCGTCCATCATCCCCTTTGGTATCGCTTTATACTGCTTGAGCACACTGTTGATAGAATTATATTTGGAGGCGTGTAATTAATACAATGGGGAAAAGAAAGGCCACTGCAGATGATATCAAGAGGGGGAACGAAGTAAAAGTGCCTAAAAGTCAAACGCTATTGAGCTATCTGACAGGGGCAATGGGGGCATTAGAGAAGCAAATAACTACGGTGGAGCAGTCATTAGCAAATGGTGTGCCAATTGTATTAGCAAGTCCAAATAATAGGATTGCACAAGGTGTTGAAACACAGGCGGTATCACCCCATAATGGCTGCATCCTTGTGGCAGCAACCGGACCAATACTAAGTGATCCAGACTCTTTTACTCAACCCCCGCAAAAGAAGACAAGTAATAAACCGGAAAATAAAATAGGCGAGGGGGAGGCAATATTAAAAAAAGACGGGTCAAATAAGGTTACTACAGATAAACCTGGGAAAAGAGTGTTTGGGGTAAAAAAGGCCGTAGTAAGAAAAACACAAGAGCAAGGTTCGAAGGCTAAAACCAAAACTCAGAAAGGGGAGTTGGTCACGCTGATAGACTTAATACAAAATTTAGAACTTTTTCTGAGGGGTTCTTTTTCGAGCATAGAGGAAAGGCTGAGCCAGGTGGAGGCTTCTTTCCAAAAAACTGCGGGTGGGAGGAAGGAAGATAACCAAACCAAGACAGAACATAGATCAAACGGTAACGCCGAAGCAATTAGCTCCTTAGACGCTTCTGAATCATCAGAGCAATTAAGCGATCAATTAGCTACAATTCAGCGGAGGAAACCGAATGAACCTAAGATTAAACCGCCGCGCCCTGCATGTATGTCTAAAATCAATAACCCTGCTTCCCTGCAAAATGAGTTAACCGTGGCAGCAAAGGGAGGTTCTATTCTCCCTAAACAGCATAATATACTTCCCCGGGATCAAATTAATAGGCCGCTTGATGGAAAGATTATCCATTCTGAACCCCCCACCTTAGATCTGCCCCCAGCCTGTACACCTTACACAGTAGTACTGGCGAATGTGCCCAGGTTGGGGACACAGGAGGTGGAGACATGGGAAACGTTAAGAAACAAATCACAGCACTGGCTAGGCTTGAGAGCAGGGCCTACGGTACAACTCTTCAGGGAATTTAAAATGGCTCGTAGGGTGAGATGGGTAGGCAACGATAGGAAAAGCCTACCAGGAGATTGTGTGGTCTTGACGTTTCGTACTCCCCAGTTTGTGGAAAAGATTTTGACAGTGGGGAGGATCATTAACACGGCAGGGGGAGGCATTACTATTTTACCACTTAGCTTCTTTTACCAGCCATATCTTTTCTCAGTGAGAAGTCGCCCTAGTACAATTACTGGTCATCGCAAACAAGCAATACATACTGAGGATAATACACAGTCTGTATATAGCATACCGTTGGAAAATCGCTTTGCTATCCTCCCATCCCTGGAGGAAATTGATTGACTGGGCCATCCAGTAACACCGATATTCTCTAACCCTCAGATCTTTGGGAGGAATAAACAGGAACCTGATAAACAGGGGCAAGCTGAATTGAGTCTTGATGAATCATGCTCGTTTAATGCCGGAAAAATAACTGAAAAAAGCGAAGCCAAATCATACAGTGCATTTATATCTTGCGCTCCCATCACCAATAGTCAAGGTGTAGATTGTGAACCTGAAAAGGTCAGTGTGTCTGCTAACTTAGCCAGAACATTGTGTAGGGCTCCACCAATGAATGATGGTATAAGTGAAATTCTTTTTGGAATATAGCGGGCCTAGCCTCCAAGTTAACGAATCATCTTTTCCTAGATTATATAAGAAAATTTGACATCTTTTGTTTGCAAGAGACATGGTCCCTAAAGGAATTGCATATAGAAGGTTATAAAACATACCACACACCTGCTATTCCATCAACCCAGGGGAGGCCCAAGGGAGGTTTATCGATACACATTTCAAATATGCTATCAATAAGGGAAATTTTGTTTACCGCCTGAGAACCTAACTATCAAATTATTACTTTGAAACTGGATACGGGTAACACAACGACCTTAGTGAATTTTTATAATAACGCCGCAAAGGAACAAGTGGTGGACATATTGAGGCAGCTAAGATATACATTGCAGAAAATCCAGAATTCAAATTTGGAGAATACGATGTTTGTTTGGGGTGGGGACTTTAATACTACTTTATGTTCACTTAATAAAGAAGTAATATGTGGTTTAGTGGACGAGGAAGATAGGAACCTCTTCCACTTTCCACATAGTGCATTGGGAAACGCACTAAATGAGATCCTTTATCTGTTAGATTTAGGCTTTGTTAACGTTCTAAGGACCCCTCCCATCCCGTTTACACAGACTTTTAGTGGTAGAGGTTTCAGTTCAATTATTGATTTTATTTTATTCTCGAATTGTTTTTCGTGCTGTGTGAGAGGTTTTAAAGTACACAAGATATCTATCAGTGATCATTTCCCTTTGAGCTTGAAAATATTTCTCAAAATGACAATGCAAAATTCCCGTAATGAAAGGGTGCTGATGGCCCCAAAATTACTTATGGATAAAACGAATGGCTATTCCTTAAAGTGGGAAAAGGCTGATCCCGAAAAAATAACAAATCTGGTGGTCATGAAAACGCTAGATTCCATAATGAATTGTTTAAACGAAAATACAAATCAGGAGGAGGTCCTCAGTGGTTTTGATCAGATTACCGAAGCAATAAAAAACTCCCTGAAAATTGAGATAAAACATGGCTCTAGGGGAAAAAAGGGGTGGTTTGACTCAGACTGTACTAAAGCACACTCGGATTTAAAAAGAGCTTTGCATAAGAAGGAAAGGGACATAGGCGAAATAAAGCAGTGCAGGAAGGCATATACCCATGCAGTAAAATTACGGAAAAGAAAAATGAAAGAAAAATCCTGGGTGGACTTGCTTAACGCAAGCCTTAATAAAGATAGTTGCGCTTTTTGGCGCGTGGTAAGATCCCCATTCCTGTGTGCAGAAGTAACTCCCTCTATCGAAGTAGCAATCGACAAAAGACAGTGGGTGAACCACTTCTCAACCATCTTCCGCCTTAAAGGGGAGTGTGATGGAGACCAAGAGTGTTCCCTTAGATTAAACCCAGATCCAATAGATTATCCAATAGAAGTCCTCTTTACTTTAAGAAGTTCAATCAGCTCTACAAGCTAGCAAGGGCAGCAAGGCCCCAGGGCCTGATGGGGTTCCCGTAGACATCTATAAATATAACACCGAACTCTGGGCTCCATTATTGACATGTGTGTTAAAATCTGCTAGTGCAAAAGAGATAATTGAAACATGGACTGAATCGATCATGGTACCAATCTACAAGAAAGGGGACAGACAGGATCCAGCATGCTACCGACCCATTTCTTTATTAGATTCATTGGGGAAGGTAGCCGGCAGAATAATTCTCAACCGCCTACAACAATGGGCAGAGGATAAAAATATTTTATCAGACCTTCAATTTGGATTCAGGGAGGGTTTGAGCACCATTGATCAGGGCCTAAATTTATCTATTGTAATAGAGAAATATACAAAAGCAAAGAAGGGGAAAATATACTTGGCGTTTGTTGATCTCTCCGCCGCCTTTGATTGCGTATCCCATAAGAAACTATGGAGAATCTTAGAATCAATAGGGGTTGAGGTCCCAATAATTCACTTTTTAAAAGCACTCTAATCGGACGCTAAAGCCCGAGTCCGCTTTGGACCTAATGGAGAGTGCACGGAGCTTTTTGCGGTGGAGAGAGGGGTAAGACAGGGCTGTGTCCTGGCACCCTTTCTCTTCACACTATATACCAATGGATTAGAAAAAGCGATGTTGGAAGGGTGCCAGGATTTACCGCAGCTGGAAAAACGACCGATTCTCGTGTTATTATATGTGGATGATGCCGATATAATGGCTAGGACCCCATTAGCTCTGCAACGAGCACTCAACTCCTATAATGGTTTTATGGAAAATCTGGATCTTAAAGTTAATGTTACTAAAACGTATGTGATGAATTGTGGAAAGGGAGGCAAAAAGCAGAAAGATATCTTTTTAAATAATAAGAAATTGATGACAACCCCCACCTTAAGGTATCTTTTAGCAGTCCCGAAAACAACATCCACATTTATCTGCCACACGGAACTCGGTCTGCCATATATTTCAGATATTATAAAGGTGCAACCGGTCATGCTGTGGCATAGGATCTGGACCTCAAAAAAATCCTCCTTTAACCAGTCTGTACTACAGGACAGCCTAAACTTGGAACATACTCTTGAGATAAGATGGTTAAAATATATAAAGGAATTTATGGATGACATAGGAGAATCAGAATTTTACCAAAATCCTCAGACAATGAGCAAGATTTCCAAAAGCGACTTTAAAAAACAATGTATGCATCACTTGGAAGTAATTAGACTCACGAGCGAGGCAGTAAAAACAACTGTCCAATTGAATCAACAGATATGTATTTCTCCTTCCATCCAGCCATATTTGCTTTTTAGTCCACGCAGTTACGACAGATTTGTACTTACACGTTTTAGGTTGAGTGTATTCCACCGCTTGGTTAGTTTTCCTTTGATTAATGACTGGTCACCAAATCTAGTGAATTGTCCCTGTGATGGGGCTTCGCCCCAATCGACTATACATGTCGTCCTATTCTGCAAATTTTATCTGGAATTAAGGAAACGGTGGATTAAACCAATATTAAAAATATGGGGATTGAGGCAGTGTCGTCCAGCGTTTATTGCTCTCCAGTACCTAGACAATGAGATAGTTACTAATAATATTGTTTCATTTCTGAAGAGCACGATTAATCACAGAAAACGAATCCAGGTTGGACATTGTTAGGAAGCCACTTGAGAGACTTATATTCTCTATTTTAATAACCTACTGATTACATAAAAGGTTGTTGCAATGAAAATATGGAATTAATTAGTTAGGATACTTACATGAAACGGAAGACAAATTGTTGCTGCTAGACGTTTTTAGCCTAAATGTATTTTGGATAAAGTTTTAACATTTTTAAATGTATAATGTAATATGGTGGATGTTTTTTAAGTATGGTTATCTTTTTAATTATTTCTATTAATATGCATGTAAGCTTTTATGATTTTTCTGTACCAAAAGTCGAATAAAGCTTTTTTTTGATTTGATTTGATTTACATGTTTTTGTGTGGAGAAAAAGAGGGAAAGTTTGCCATTACTGGTTTTACCTTGCTGAGAGTGGTGCGTTACATTGATTGTGTGCATAAGAAAATCTTTTATGAGTTTGTGATATTTTAAATTCTACAAATCAATTTGGAAGGTGAGTTATAAATTTGTGAGGTGTATTATGTATTTGGTTTATTTTTAATCTTTAAAAATGATTGATGAACTGTGATGTTTGAAATATATTATTAAATGTAGAGATGTGTATTGTAGTTTGTTTTATTGTAGTCAAATGTTGTTTGAAATAGATTTTGTATTGTAATATGTGTATATTGGAAGATGGATTAGTGATTATGGTAGTTTGTTTTAGTGTGTGGATATGTACATTTGTAGTATGCCGCATAATTTTAGGTGTTGCTTTAAAATTGGAGGTGGAGTCTGTCACGTTTTAAGGTGTGCATGGAGTTCTGTCTCAAGTGTGTCTCTACTTGTATATGTATTTTCATATGTCTTATACATTTGAAGGTGCATGATGTATAAAAAAGAGGTGTTGTTGCTTTTTATGTGGTAGTCTCAAGACTGTGAGTAGTAGTGGAATAGTGAAGATGCAGCATAATAGTGTGGTTTGAAAGATGTTGTCATAAGGTATTATTGATTAGGGTTCTTTTTTTAAGTTTCTAGAGAGGTACAGTTGAAATCTGCCACATAATGGTGTTTGCTTGAAATTGGAAGTTTGTTCTGTGAATTTTTAAGGTTTGGATAGTGTTATGGTACAGACATATTCATGTATGCTTTTAGGAATATGGTGAGACTTTTAGTAAAGACATGTGAAGGGTTCCTGCTTTGTATTTGGGTAGGTGTAACATTATAAGTAGTTGTAGAATGGTAAAGCAGCAGCCCAAAAGTGAGGTTTGAGATGTTTGTAGAGGTGTTATTTATTAGAGTAATTTGTATGATGTGTGGAAAGTTATATTTTATATATACCGCATAATTTTCAGTGTCTGATTGAAAATTGAAGTGTAGTCTGTGAAGATTTGAGCTGTGGATGGTGTTGTGACTGAGATATGTGTCTACTTGCACATATATTATGGTATGTGTTATGCGTCTGAAGATGATAGATGTATAAAACACAGATATACATTTATCTGTGTATTACTTTTATATATGATGCTGCTAGCAAAAGGTACAGACATATGCATACATGGTTTTAGAAATAGGGGGAGACTTTCATGAAAGATAAGTGAAGTGTTGCTTTGCTGTTAGCTATGCTCTATACCTGATTAGTTCTAGAATAGTAAAGCAGTAGTAGTAGAAAAGTGATGTTTAAGATATGTTGGGAGAGGAAGCATTGATTATGATACTTTATAAGAGTCTGTGTAAAAGTTCACTTGAAATTTGCCGCATAAATCTAGGTGTGTTTGAAATGTTAATTGTAGTCTGTCAAGTTTTAAGGCCTTTATGGTCTTGTGAGTGTGGTTATGTTTCTACTTGCACATGTATTCTAATATGTGTAATGTTTTTGGCAATAAGTATAGATAGAAGCATGCATGCTTTTAGGAATATGGTTAGAGTTATGGTAGAGACATGTGATAGGTTGCTGCTTTATGTTTGAGTAGGCCCAATATTCATAGAATGGTGAAGTTGCAGCACAAAAGTGAGTTTTGAGACATGTTAGCAGAAGGGATTACTGATTAGGCTACTTTCTATGAGTCTGGGGAAAGGTACACTTGAAATACACTGCAGAAATGTAGGTGTGTCTTTAAAATGTAAAGTTCAGTCTACTTGTTTATTTCTGTTATATATGATGATGATTTCAAAAGGTAGACATATATGCATGTATAGTTTCAGGAATATGGTGAGATTTATAACAGGCTCATGTTTAGCTTTTATGCTTTGTTTTGAGTACGCCCAACACCCTGAGTATTTACAGAAGTTTGAAGCTGCAGTACAAAAGTGTACACCATGTCATAGACCTGACTTTTGTGCTGCAGTTTCAGTATTCTGCTACTACTCAGGATGTTGCACTCCTCCAATCACTCAGGTCCTACTGCAGTACTTCTCCAATCACCCAGGCAGTACACAGGCACTTATAAAATCACCCAGGCACTTTCTATGTACTCCTGTAATCTCCCAGATATTACTCCTGCAATCATGGAATCACCAGGCATTACCTATGTTCTCCTCTAATCCCCCAGACATTACTCCTGCAATCATGCAATCACCAATGCATTAGCTATACACTGGTTTAATCACGCAGGCACTACCCTTGCACTCCTCCAATCACCCTGTCAGGATCTATGCACTCCTCCAATCACTTAGCCAGTGCCTATGCATTTATAAAATCACCCAGGCACTACCTTTACACTTTTGCATTCACTGAGGCACTACCACAGTATCACTCTAATCACCCAGGCAGTACCGATGCACTTATAAAATCACCCAGGCATGTTCTATGTACTCCTGTAGTCCCCCCCCAGATAGTACCTCTGAACTCATGCAATCCCCAATGCATTAGCTATACACTGGTTCAATCACCCAGGCAATACCCTTGCACTCCTCCAATTACCTTTTCAGGATCTATGCACTCCTCCAATCACTTAGCCAGTACGCATGCACTCATAAAATCACCCAGGCACTACCTTTACACTCCTCCAATCACTGAGGCCCTACCACAATAGTACTGTAATCAGCTAGGCAGTATTGATGCAGTTATAAAATCACCCAGGCACTTCCTATGTACTCTTATAATCCTCCAGATATTATCCCTTAACTCATGCAATCACCCAGACATTACCTATGTACTCCTTTAATCCCCCAGACATTACCTCTGCAGTCATGCAAACACCAATGCATTAGCTATACACTGCTTCAATTACGCAGGCAATACCTTTGCACTCCTCCAATCACCCTGTCAGGATCAACGCACTCCTCCAATCACTTAGCCTGTGCCCATGCACTTATAAAATCACCCAGGCACTATCTTTGAACTCCTCTAATCACTCAGGCATTCCCTCAGTACTCCTGCACTCACTCAAGCCGTAATCATGGAATTATAAAATCACCCACGCACTTGCTATGTACTCCAGTAATCCCCCAGATATTACCCCTGTAGTCATGGTATCACCCAGGCACTAGTTATGTACTACCCCTGCAGTAATAGAATCATGCAGTGTCTACCTATGCAGTCATGTAATAACCCACACACTACCCTTGCAGTCATAGAATCACCCAGGCCCTACTATGCACTCATCTATTCACCTAGGCACTTCTTAGTGAGTTGTCTATGCGTTCAGGTGCTATTTATACACTTATCCATGCACTGAACCTTTATGTGTGCACTCATGCAATTAGCCAGTCACTATCCATCTTCTCCTGCAATTACCCAGCGACTACCTTTGGAGTCATACAATCACCCAAGCACTACCCATGGAGTTTTGGAATCACTCAGGCAGATCTATCACATGTCTCAGTTTCTAGGTTTCACTATATTTCAGAAATATTGTGTACATATTTCTTTTAGATATGATGATGATTTGAAAATGTAGAGACATATTTATGCATGCTTTTAACAATATGGAGAGACTTATAGTTGAGTCATGTAATAGTCTGCTGTTTTATATTTGGCTAGGCCCAACACTCATGTAGTTATAACAACACCCAAGTACTACCCATGCAGTCTTCCAATGATCCAGTCAATACATATGCAGTGCTGAAATCACTCAGGCATTACTCCTGCACTCATGCAAACATCTAGGCACTACCTATGCACTCATGCAATCACTAAGGCATTACCCATGCACTCTTTGAATCATGTAGCCACTACTCATGCACTTATATAATCACTCAGGCACTAACGTTGTACTCTTTCAATCACAGAGGCACTAGCCTTGTACTTATGTAATCACATTGGGCCCGATTCACAGAACTAACTTAAGACAAAATCCTAAACTTACTACCATTTTGGTATTCACAGAAGGCACTTACTCATTTTGGTATTCAAAGAAGGCACTTACTCATTTTGGTATTCACAGAAGGCACTTACTCATTGATGAGTAAGTGCCTTCTGTGAATACTAAATGAGTAGTGTCTTTGTGAATACCAAAATGAGTAACTTACTCATTTTGAGTAACTTACTAATTTTGGTATTCACAGAAGGCACTTACTCATTAATTCACTCAGGCTTTACCTCAGTAGTCCTGAAATCACCCAAGAAGTACCCATGCACTTATAAAATCACCCAGTCACTTTCTATGTAGTCATGTAAATCACCAGATATTACTCCTGTAGTCATGCAGTCACCCAGGCGTTACCTATGTACTCCTTTAATCCCCCAGACGTTACCTCTGTACTCATGCAATCACCAATGCATTAGCTATGCAGTGCTTCAATCACCCAGGCACTATCATTGCACTCTTTCAATCACGGAGGCACTACTCTTGTACTTATGTAATCACTCAGGCAATACTCAGGCACTTATAAATTCACCCAGGTACTACCTTTGCACTCCTGTAATCACCCAGGCAGTACTCATGGACTTATAAAACCACCCACTCACTTCCTATATACTCCAGTAATCCCGCAGATATTACCCCTGCAGTCATGCAATCACCCAGGCACTACTTATGTACTACTCCTGCAGTCATGCAATCATGCAGGCTGTACCTATGCACTCAAGTAATAACCCAGGCACTACCCTTGCAGTTGTAGAATCATCCAGGTCCTACTGTTGCACTCATCTATTCACCTAGGCACTACTCAAGGAGTCATCTGTACCTTTAGGTGCTATTCATACACTTATCCATGCACTCAATGTTTATGTGTGCAGTCATGCAATTAACCAGTCACTATCCATCTTCTCCTACAATTACCCAGTGACTACCCTTGCACGCATACAATCACCCAAGCACTACCCATGAAGTTATGCAATCACTCAGGCATATCTATTACATGTTTCAGTTGTAAGTTTCACTATATTCCAGAAATATTGTATACATATTTCTTTTAGATATGATGATGATTTGAAAATGTAGGGACATATGTATGCATGCTTTTAACAATATGGAGAGACTTATTGTTGAGTCATGTAATAGTCTTCTGCTTTATATTTGGCTAGGCCCAACACTCATGCAGTTATAAAAACACCCAAGTACTACCCATGCAGTCTTCCAATGATCCAGTCACTACATATACACTGCTGTAATCACTCAGGCATTAGTCCTGCACTCATGCAAACATTTAGGCACTGACTATACACTCATGCAATCACAAAGGTATTACCCATGCACTCTTTGAATCATGTAGCCACTACTCATGCACTTATATAATCAGTCAGGCACTAATGTTGCACTCCTTCAATCACGTAGACACTACCCTTTTAGTTATGTAATCACTCAGCCAGTAGTCATGCTGTTATGAAATCACCCAGGCACAACCTTTGCTCTCCTTTATTCACTCAGGCACCACCTCATTACTCCTGCAATCACTGAAGCAGTACTCATGTACTTATAAAATCACTCACTCACTTGCTATGTACTCCAGTAATCCCCCAGATATTACCCCGGTAGTCATGGAATCACCCAGGCACTACTTATGTAGTACCTTTGCAGTCATAGAATCATGCAGTGTCTACCTATGTAGTCATGTAATAACCCACACACTACCATTGCAGTCATAGAATCACCAGGATCCTACTGTTGCACTCATCTATTCGCCTAGGCACTACTCCATGACTCATCTATGCCTTCAGGTGCTATTAATACACTTATCCATGCACTCAACCTGTATGTGTGCACTGATGAATTCACCAGTCACTATCCATCTTCTCCTGCAATTACCTAGCGACTACCTTTGGAGTCATCCAATCACCCAAGCACTACGCATGGAGTTATGCAATCACTCAAGCAGATCTATTACATGTCTCAGTTTCTAGGTTTCACTATATTTCAGAAATATTGTATACATATTTCTTTTCGATATGATGATGATTTGAAAAGGTAGAGATGTATGTATGCATGCTTTTAACAATATGGAGAGACTTATGGTTGAGTCATGTAATAGTGTGCTGCTTTATATTTGGCTAGGCTCAACACTCATGCAGTTATAAAAACACCCAAGTACTACCCATGCAGTCTTCCAATGATCCAGGCACTACATATGCACTGCTGGAATTACCCAGGTTATTACCCCTGCACTCATGAAATCACCCAGGCACTTACCCAAGCACTCTTTCAATCACCCAGCCACTACCCATGAATTTATATAATCTCTCAGGTACTACCCTTGCACTCCTTCAATCATGCAGGTACTACCCTTGTACTAAAGTAATCACTCAGCCAGTACTCATGCACTTATAAAATCACCCAGGCACTACCTTTGCACTCCTCCAATCACTCAGGCATTCCCTCAGTACTCCTGCAATCACCCAAGCAGTACTCATGCAGTTATAAAATCACCCACTGATTTGCTATGTACTCCAGTAATCCTCCAGATATTACCCCTTTAGTCATACAATCACCCAGGCACTAGTTATGTGCTACCCTTGCAGTTGTAGAATCATCCAGGTCCTACTGTTGCACTTATCTATTCACCTAGGCACTACTCAATGTATTGCCTTATTTATAGATGACAATATTTGTATATAATCATTTTAATAATATTAAATATTTTTTAGAAAGATAATAAACTTTTTTTTTTTTAATTCTCCATAATTATTAAGAAATATTCAGTATGACAAAAAAAGTTCAAAACAACAGACAACAAAGAAAACAGAACTTTTAAAGGATAGAGAAAATCAGAAAGTAAATGAAGTACAACATGTGACGTTGAAGAAAAGTCTTCTGGTAAGAGAACAAAAGAATTTGTTAAAAGTCTTTTAAAAAATGTAATTGATTTTCAAAATGGGGAAAAGAGAAAGAAAAGTACTACAAGCAATCAGAAGGAAAAGAAAAAAGGAGAAATTAATGCAAAATCAGGTTATAGGACAACAATCCATGTAGAAAAAAGGATGAAAGAATATAAAGACATTAGGAAGAGAATGTATAAAAGTAGAGTACTACAAAATTTATTGAAAGATTGCAAAAAATATAAAAGAAGATCAGCATTTTACAAGAAGAAAGAACAGATTCAAAGTGTAGTTGAAAAGGCTTTTCAATTGAAAAGAAAATTGTTTATATTAGTATTGAAGAGAATGAAAACATTGAATAAAACAATGCACTTTATAAAGGAGAAAAGTAAAAGAAAAAGACTGGCTAATAGAACTAACTTTTGCAAAATATTTTCGGGTGAATGGAAGCACACTTCTAGTACTGAGCCTTTTTTAATGAAGAAAGCTATTTTCAACAAAATACATTAGTTCATGCAGTTGATACCAGGGGTCGTTGTTATGAGGTTAAAAACGGTTGTCCAATTGAAAAAGAAAATATGGTTCCTAGAAATGTGGAAGAAGTAATAGCTGAAGAAGTTCAAGGGAGACGTACACAAGCTCCAGTGTATAAGTGGGATTGTAGTAGTATTTGTAGTATACAACAGGAATCTGTTGATATATTACGAAATTTCTTACGAGATTATGGTAAAAAAGTGTTAAACAGAAGATTAAGATGTTGCAAGGACTAGATCCTTGTAAAGTGAGAAAATATACTAACTTGCAGGGTCATTCTCTGGCTTGTCTTTCTAGAAAAGTGTGTCGAAGTACTTTTCATCATTTAATATTGCTAGCAGTACATCACTCAGAAATGCGGAAGTTACTAAGAAGATTGTACTATGTAAAAAGTCCACACAAGGAGATGATGGACGGAGCGCTGAAACTTTTCAGACACTCACCCCCAGTCACAGATCTGGGTTGAATCCATCATCGTTCTTTAGCTCACTTCGTCACCCCAGTTCAGACACAGCTATATACAAATCAGTCTTGACCCTGTGCCTCATGGGAACAGTCCAACCCGAACTGCCAAGCCATGTCTTCCCTCGACCGGAAACAAGTATCCTGGGACAGGTTTCGTGCTAACAGCCCTCATTAGCCAGGCTAGCTTGAATCCAGTGGCAAAGTGAGCAAGGGACCCACGTCTGGACATACCCTGCCAACGTAGGGCGAACAAAGCAAACACAAGGAGATGATGGACGGAGCGCTGAAACTTTTCAGACACTCACCCCCAGTCACAGATCTGGGTTGAATCCATCATCGTTCTTTAGCTCACTTCGCCACCCCAGTTCAGACACAGCTATATGCAAATCAGTCTTAACCCTGTGCCTCGTGGGAACAGTCCAGCCCGAACTGCCAAGTCATGTCTTCCCTGGACCAGAAACAAGCATCCTGGGACCGGTTTTGGGCTAACAGCCCTCATCTGCCAGGCTAGCTTCAATCCAGTGGCAAAGGGAGCAAGGGACCCACGTCTGGGCATACCCTGCCAACTTAGGGCGAGCAAAGCAAACACAAGGAGATGATGGACGGAGCGCTGAAACTTTTCAGACACTCACCCCCAGTCACAGATCTTGGTTGAATCCATCATCTTTCTTTAGCTCACTTCGCCACACCAGTTCAGACACAGCTATATGCATATCAGTCTTGACCCTGTGCTTCATGGGAACAGTCCAGCCCGAACTGCCAAGCCATGTCTTCCCTGGACCGGAAACAAGCATCCTGGGTCTGGTTTCGGGCTAGCAGCCCTCATCAGCCAGGCTAGCTTGAATCCAGTGGCAAAGCGAGCAAGGGACCCCCATCTGGGCATACCCTGCCAACTTAGGGCAAACAAAGAAAACACAAGGAGATGATGGACGGAGCGCTGAAACTTTTCAGACACTCACCCCCAGTCACAGATCTGGGTTGAATCCATCATCGTTCTTTAGCTCACTTCGCCACCCCAGTTCAGACACAGCTATATGCAAATCAGTCTTGACCCTGTGCCTCATGGGAACAGTCCAGCCCGAACTGCCAAGCCATGTCTTCCCTGGACTGGAAACAAGCATCCTGGGACCGGTTTCAGGCTAACAGCCCTCATCAGCCAGGCTAGCTTGAATCCAGTGGCAAAGTGAGCAAGGGACCTACGTTTGGGCATACCCTGCCAACTTAGGGCGAACAAAGCAAACACAAGGAGATGATGGACGGAGCACTGAAACTTTTCAGACACTCATCCCCAGTCACAGATCTGGGTTGAATCCATCATCGTTCTTTAGCTCACTTCGCCACCCCAGTTCAGACACAGCTATATGCAAATCAGTCTTGACCCTGTGCCTCATGGGAACAGTCCAGCCCGAACTGCCAAGCCATGTCTTCCCTGGATCGGAAACAAGCATCCTGGGACCTGTTTCGGGCTAACAGCCCTCATCAGCCAGGCTAGCTGCCAGGGAGAACCTGGCCTGGCAGTTTGGGCTGGTCTGTTCCCATTGGGTACAGGGTCAAGACTGATTTGCATAGCTGGGTTCAAAGTGGAATGGCATGGTGAGCAAAAAAACAATGGATTTAGGCCCAGATCTCTGTACTGGGGTGAATATATGACATTGTTCTGCATTCTGTCCATCAATTGTTGTTTTTGCATTTGTCACCCCGAGTGGGACAGGTATGCCCAGACGTGGGTCCCGTGCTCTCCATGCCACTGGAGTCAAGCTATCCTGGCTGATGAGGGGTGAAACCCCGAAACCGGTCCTAAGATGCTTGTTTCCAGTCCAGGGAGAACCTGGCCTGGCAGTTCGGGCTGGACTGTTCCCATTGGGCACAGAGTCAAGACTGATTTGCATATGGCTGGGTTCAAACTGGAATGGCATGGTGAGCAAAAAAACGATGGATTTAGGCCCAGATCTCTGTACTGGGGTGAATGTATGACATTGTTCTGCATTCTGTCCATCAATTGTTGTTTTTGCATTTGTCACCCCGAGTGGGACGGGTATGCCCAGACGTGGGTCCCGTGCTCTCCATGCCACTGGAGTCAAGCTATCCTGGCTGATGAGGGGTGAAACCCCGAAACCGGTCCTAGGATGCTTGTTTCCAGTCCAGTGAGAACCTGGCCTGGCAGTTCGGGCTGGACTGTTCCCATTGGGCACAGGGTCAAGACTGATTTGCATATGGCTGGGTTCAAACTGGAATGGCATGGTGAGCAAAAAAACGATGGATTTAGGCCCAGATCTCTGTACTGGGGTGAATGTATGACATTGTTCTGCATTCTGTCCATAAATTGTTGTTTTTGCATTTGTCACCCCGAGTGGGATGGGTATGCCCAGACGTGGGTCCCGTGCTCTCCATGCCACTGGAGTCAAGCTATCCTGGCTGATGAGGGGGTGAAATCCCGAAACCGGTCCTAGGCTGCTTGTTTCCAGTACAGGGAGAACCTGGCCTGGCAGTTCGGGCTGGACTGTTCCCATTGGGCACAGCGTCAAGACTGATTTGCATATGGCTGGGTTCAAACTGGAATGGCATGGTGAGCAAAAAAGGATGGATTTAGGCCCAGATCTCTGTACTGGGGTGAATGTATGACATTGTTCTGCATTCTGTCCATCAATTGTGTTTGGTATGTAAAAAGTCCTGCATTATCTTTAAGTGAAATAAACACTGCTCTTTTGCATGGTTCAGTATTGGATGTAACAAAAGTTCCTGATGATATACAGTTTCGTTTCTTTGGTCCTGAAGAGGAGTGTAGAGAAAGCGAGAGTTTGATAAGTGTAGGTGTTGAAGAAGAGGTAGAAGATAGTACTACTGAGAAGTTTGCAGAAGAAATTACAAAGTTTAAGGTACTTTCTTGTGAATAACCAAACTATGTTTGTATTTGTTGTCGAAGTACTCACTATAGAAGTCAAACTAGGAATGTTGATGTGTATTAAAAAAGTGTAAAGGAAAACAATGATAAGTGGGAGCAATTTGGTGCTTATTTGTTTGTGGAAGGTCGTTTTGAGTTGGGTAGTGATCAACGTATTTGTAAATATTGCTACAACAAATTAGAAGAGAACAAAATGCCAGCTAGAGCTAGAGTACATAATAACCTAGAGTTGGTAGCTATTCCTCTGGAACTGGTAGATTTAAATACGTATGAGTCCATTCTTTTTTTTATAAATATTTTTATTTTTGTTTTGAAAATTAAACAAAACGTCAAACAAAGCATGAATACATGATACACATTGAATGTCAGTCCACAACATTCTTGAAGGGCAAATATAATAGCGATATTTCTTTTGCAGGTGAGTCTGTAGATGGGCTCTAACGACATAGGCGTACAAGTATAGAGGGTCACATTTATGTTTTACGCAGTTATCAACAGTAGGGTCAAACATTACATTATTCAAGGCTCTTCCCCCGATCTTCCCGGCAGCAGTCCCCTTCCCTCCTCTTCCCCCCCTACTTCCAAACCATAGTATTTTATCCACGGAGCCCATATCTTCCGGAATTTCCGAGGGCAACCCCTAGCCTTGTATGTTACTTGTTCAGCAACCATATATAAATCAAGACTTGTCCTCCATTCATTGAGTGTAGGAAGTTGTTGGGCACCCCAGTATTTGGCTACATCCCGTTTGGCTACCACCAACCCCAAGTTAGCTAATGCGAGTTTGCATCGCGGGATGTCCACTTCCATAGGGATTCCCAGGAGGAGAAACTTTGGTTCCAACTCAAGTTGGACTTCCAGTATATTATTGAGCTCTCTCACAATCTTTCCCCAGTAGGTCTGCATCCTGTTGCATTCCCAAAGGGTGTGTATGAATGTTCCGCATTCCGTGCTGCATCTGAGACAATCCGGGTTTGCAGCTTTACCTATTTTATGTAACCTTGCTCTATCAAAGTAAGTCCGATGTAAAATTTTGTTATTGAATGAGACGCAACCTTAGTTTAATTGCCACTTCACGTGGGTGCATGAGAGCGGCCTCCCAGTCAATGTCGTCCATTACACCAGTGGTTCTCTCTCATCTAGCTCGGAGCGGACCCAATTTGTCGGGCATGTTATTGAGTAATGTTTTATAGGTGAACGAAATGGCTTTGGCTGGAATCTCCTCCTGTAGGAGTCGACCCTCCAGTGGGGCATATTCCGGTATTGTCTCCCCATCCAACCCCTCCGCAACCCATGCATGCTTCAATCTGAGGTATGCATATGCCTGAGTATCGTGGAGCTGATATCTGACTTGGAGTGTGTTGAATGAGGCCAATGCGCCTTTCTCTAAGACATCTCCTATTTTAGAAATACCAATTAAGTCCCATCGCCTAAAGCCTCTCAGTTTTCCAATCTCGACTAATCTAGTTCCCTCCCATAATGGGGCCTCTCTGGTAGGTTTTTGGTCCCATTTCATTTGCTGCTCAGCACTTTTCCATGCCTCCAATGCCCTTTGGGTTGCTTGTAACAGCCGGCTAATTCCCTTGCCACCATAGATATAGTGTAGGTGTGTGCGCTCTCTAAATTGCAGCCTTTCCAGCCTATACGTCGGGGGGTCCCCAGGTGTGTGGATCCACTCATTGATGACAATGAGATGGGACGCTCTATAGTACGCCCTAAGATTCAGGAGGGCCAAAGCCCATTATACGGGTTTCTTTGTAGTGTTTGAAGTGCAATGCGTGGATGGGCCCCGACCAAGAGAAGCAGGCGCAATTCACTATCCATACTTTTAAACATCGTTTCTGGTATCTTACTGTAAGTGTTTTGCAACATGTAAAGCAACTGGGGGAGTGTAATCATTTTATATATAGCGGCCCTACCCATGATCGTCAGTGGAAGCCTCCTCCATCTCCTAACGTCTTCCTGGAAGTTTAAAAGGACCCGCCTGATGTTGCGTGCTAAGCTAGCTGCCACGTCCATGGTGATGTAAAGGCCAAGGTAGGTAAATCCCTCTGCCGACCATCGCAAACAGCTCGGGTAAGTCTGGGGCTCCACCACCCCCCCCCCCACCGGGTACAGGGTGGATTTACTCCAATTGATCCTATATCCCTCATGACGCCCATAGTCGTAAAAAATTTGTAGGATTTTGGGGAGTGTCTCAGTCGGGTTCGTCACATACAACAGGATGTCGTCCACATATAAAGATATGCGTTCTTCGTCCAGCAGTCGGGATTCATCTACAAAACCACCCAGCCCAGGGTAGGTTCTGATAACACAGGCCAAGGGTTCTAATATAAGGGCAAAAAGTAAGGGGAAAGGGGGCATCCCTGCCTAGTCCCCCTTTGAATCGGCCAGGTCCTCGAGATAGCTCCATTGACCCGAACTCTAGCTTCAGGCACAGTGGATAGCAGCGCCGCCCAGTCCCTGAACCCCGGGCCAAATCCGAATTTCTCCAGAGTGCATCTCATAAAAGGCCAGTGGATGGTATCGAACGCCTTCTCAGCGTCAAGGGAAAGGAGCAGATGGGCCTCATCCCGGTCTCGAACAGCATCCATCCAATTAGCCACGCGTCGCAGGTTATAGCGCGTGGCTCGCTTTGGCATAAAGCCAGACTGGTCTCCGTGTATCAGAGGGGTAATAACCGTTAAGAGGCGCGTCGCGAGGATAGTGGCCAGGATCTTTGTTTCTATATTTAGTAACGAGATGGGGCGATAGGACCCACAATTGTCTGGGGGTTTCTCCGCTTTGTGTATTACCACCACCGTTGCCGTTCTAAGGTCTGCAGAAAGAGTCCCATTGTCTTTGGAAGCCTGAAACATCTTAAGTAGATGTGGGGCCAGTAGGTTACTGTGTACTTTATAAAATTCCCCCGGAAGCCCATTTGGGCCTGGGGTTTCCCCGACTTCAGGCGACCAATGGCCTCTGTTACCTCTTCCCGGGTGATGTCTTCCTCAAGCCTATCCCTCTCTTCCTGGGAGAGACGAGGAAGCTCGATCTCGTCAAGGTACTTGATTATTTTTGTCTCATTCGTTTGTGATCGGGCTGCGTAGAGTGCTGTGTAGTTCCGGGCAAAAGCCCCAGCTATATCTTTGGGTGTGGTGTAAGTATGGCCTTGTTCCCTAATGGACATGACCCACCTCGACTCCATTTCCTTCCTCCCTAACCAAGCCAGCAGCTTACCCACTCTGTCTCCTGTCTCATATAATCTATGCTGGACTGTGAGCTGGTGGGCCCGCGCCTCTTGGGTGACCAGTGCCTGGTATTCCCTTTTAGTAATATCAATTTGGCGAAGGGTATGTTCACTCAACGTGGAGGCACCACTGCCTTCAAGATCCACCAGTCTGCGTTCCATAGCCACAATCTCTTGGGTTTCCCGCCGTTTTTTATGGGCAATAATATTTTGGGCTCTATCACGTAACACCACCTTGAAAGCTTCCCATAAAATAACTGCTGACTGTACTGAGCCGTCATTTTCCTTGAAGTAGAGCTCGGTTTCCACCCTGAGCGACCCCTGACCTTGACTGGTAGGTCGCTCCCCCACCACACAGCTCCGTCTGTGTGCCCTGCTGCTGCCCCTGATTGTGCTCGCTTTTTCCTTTCTGTGCCCCCCTTGCTGCCCCTGATTGTGCTCGTTTTCCTTTCTGTGCCCCCTTGCTGCCCCTGATTGTGCTCGCTTTTTTCCTTTCTGTGCCCCCCTTGCTGCCCCTGATTGTGCTCGTTTTTTCCTTTCTGTGCCCCCTTGCTGCCCCTGATTGTGCTCGTTTTTTCCTTTCTGTGCCCCCCTTGCTGCCCCTGATTGTGCTCATTTTTTCCTTTCTGTGCCCCCCTTGCTGCCCCTGATTGTGCTCGTTTTTCCTTTCTGTGCCCCCTTGATGCCCTGATTGTGCTCGTTTTCCCTTCTGTGCCTGTTTCCCGCCGCTGCGCCTGCGGCCCCGCCCCCTCACTGCCCATTCGCTGCCCCATTCCCTGCTCCTCCCTCCCACCTCCCCATTTATGGCGGCCGCTGCGTGGTGAAGAGAGCGACCCCTGACCTTGACTGGTAGGTCGCTCCCCACCACACAGCTCCGTCTGTGTGCCCTGCTGCTGCCCTTGATTGTGCTCGTTTTTTCCTTTCTGTGCCCCCCTTGCTGCCCCTGATTGTGCTCGTTTTTTCCTTTCTGTGCCCCCCTTGCTGCCCCTGATTGTGCTCATTTTTTCCTTTCTGTGCCCCCCTTGCTGCCCCTGATTGTGCTAGTTTTTCCTTTCTGTGCCCCCCTTGCTGCCCCTGATTGTGCTTGTTTTTTCCTTTCTGTGCCCCCTTGATGCCCTGATTGTGCTCGTTTTCCCTTCTGTGCCTGTTTCCCGCAGCTGCGCCCCTGCGGCCCCGCCCCCTCACTGCCCATTCGCTGCCCCATTCCCTGCTCCTCCCTCCCACCTCCCCATTTATGGCAGCCGCTGCGCGGCCGCGCAGCGGACGTGCCGAAGGCGCACCTAAGGCAAGCCCGTCTGCGCCCGTCCGCGCCGTGACCGCGCCCAGCGCCAGACCCCCTGGTCCGGGCATCCCCCGCGCCCGCCACATCAACAGATGCCGATACGACGCCAGCACCCTCCACGCACTCAACCCCGGAAAAGATCACGCCTGCTACCAGGCCACCCCGAAGCGCACCCAAGGGCCCTTCACCTGCCGGAACTGCAGCTTCGCCAGCACCCGCCCCGCCAAACCACCGCCCAGGAAAGAACCCAACTACCTCAGATGCATCCTCCTCAACACCCGCTCCGCCCACAAACACGCCATCGAACTCTGGGACCTTCTCGACTCAACCTCCCCAGACGTTGCATTCCTGACGGAGACCTGGCTGAATCCCGCTTCAGCCCCCGACATCGCCATTGCCATCCCGGACGGATACAAGATCACCCGCAGGGACCGCACCAACGGAGTCGGAGGAGGCATCGCCATCGTCCACAGGAACACCCTCAGAGTCTCAACCAACACCGACGACACCCTCAGCACCGCCGAACACATGCACTTCCAGATCCACACCGATCCCAACACCACCCTCAGAGGAACCCTCATCTACAGACCCCCGGACCCCGACCACAGTTCAGCGATTCCATCGCTGACTTCGTCAGCACACACGCCATCGCCTCCACGGACTACATCCTCCTCGGGGACCTGAACTTCCACCTCGAGAACAACAAGGACACCAACTCCACCACCCTGATCGACAACCTCGCCACCCTCGGACTCAGACAGCTCGTGACTACACCCACCCACGCCGCCGGCCACACGCTAGACTCCATCTTTTCCGCAAGCCCACACGTCTCCTTCAACCACACCTCCGAACCCCACTGGACTGACCACCACTGCATCCACTTCACCTACAGGAAGCCCACCACGCACCACCGCACCGAACAAATGCCTCGCCGCTGCTGGAGCAGAGTCACGGAAGACCAGCTAACCACAACCCTCGCCCTGAGCCCACCCGCCGAACCCTCCGACCCCGACATTGCCGCCCGCAACCTCAGACAGTGGATCGACGACTGCGCCAACACTCTCGCCCCGCTCAAGAATCCGCCCAACAGCCACACCAGCAAGAAAGCCACCTGGTTCACCGAAGACCTCCAGGCCTCCAAACGAACATGCCGAAAACTGGAGAAGATCTGGCTCCACGAACGGACAGTGGACAGCTACGCCGCCCACAAGAGCGCCACCCGCAGTCACCATCACCTCATCAGATCCGCCAAAAGGGCCTCACTCAAAGACCGCCTAGACAACAACGCACACAACAGCAAAGAGCTCTTCAACATCGTGAAGGAACTCTCCAACCCCAGCTCCAACACCAACGACATCCAGCCGTCGCGAGACCTGTGCGACTCACTGGCCACCTTCTTCCACCGCAAAATCGCCGACATCCACGACAGCTTCAACACCACGACCGCCCCGTCAACCACCGAGACCACTGCCCCCACAACCACCAACCGCCTGCTCTCCTGGGCCAACATCAACGACGAGGACACCAGCGAGATCATGAACACCATCCACTCCGGTTCACCGCTAGACCCGTGCCCTCACCACATCTTCAACAAAGCCAGTACAGCCATCGCGCCCCATCTCCGGAAAATAATCAACATCTCCTTCGAGACAGCAACCTTCCCGGAAAGCTGGAAGCATGCCGAGATCACCGCCTTACTCAAGAAACCCAAGGCAGACCCCAAGGACCTCAAGAACTTCCGACCCATCTCTCTGCTCCCGTTCCCCGCGAAGGTCACCGAGAAAATCGTCAACAAACAACTGACCCGCTACCTCGAGGAGAACAACATCCTGGACCCTTCCCAGTCCGGCTTCCGCAGCAACCACAGCACCGAAACCGCCCTCATCGCCGCCACCGATGACATCAGGACCCTGCTAGACAACGGAGAAACAGCAGCCCTCATCCTCCTGGACCTATCAGCCGCCTTCGACACGGTCTGCCACCACACACTACGAACACGCCTTCACGACGCCGGGATCCAAGAGAAGGCCCTGGACTGGACCACATCCTTCCTTTCCGGCAGAACACAAAGCGTCCGCCTCGCCCCCTTCCGATCCAAGGCCACCAAGATCATCTGCGGCGTACCCCAAGGCTCCTCCCTCAGCCCAACGCTGTTCAACATCTACATGGCACCCCTCGCCCACGTCGCCCGACAGCACAACCTCAACATCATCTCCTACGCCGACGACACCCAGCTGATCCTCTCCCTCACCAAAGACCCTCACACCGCCAAAGCCCACCTCCACGAAGGAATGAAGGCCGTCGCCGAATGGATGAGGACCAGCCGCCTGAAGCTGAACTCGGACAAGACGGAGGTCCTCATCCTTGGTTCCAACCCTTCAGCCTGGGACGACTCCTGGTGGCCAACATCACTGGGAACAGCCCTGCCACCCACCGACCACGTACGCAACCTAGGGGTCATCCTCGACCCCACCCTCTCCATGACTAAGCAGGTCAACGCCGTTTCCTCATCCTGCTTCAACATCCTCCGAATGCTCCGCAGGATCTTCAAGTGGATCCCCACCGAAACAAGAAAAACAGTCACCCAGGCCCTTGTCACCAGCAGGCTGGACTACGGAAACGCCCTCTACGCAGGAACGACGGCTAAGCTCCTGAGACGGCTGCAACGCATCCAGAACGCCTCTGCACGTCTTATCCTCAACATCCCCCGACGCAGCCACATCACACCCCACCTGAGAGACCTGCACTGGCTCCCTGTCAACAAGAGGATAACCTTCAAGCTCCTCACCCACGCACACAAAGCACTCCACAACTCCGGACCAGCCTACCTCAACAGACGACTCAGCTTCTACACCCCCACCCGCCAGCTCCGCTCGAACAGCCTCGCCCTCGCCACAGTCCCCCGCATCCGGAAAACGACCGCCGGCGGCAGATCCTTCTCCCACCTCGCCGCCAAGACCTGGAACACCCTCCCCACCAACCTCCGACAGACCCAAGACCTACTGGCCTTCAGAAGACTCCTCAAGACCTGGCTCTTCGATCAGTAGCAGCACCACCCCCCTCTTCCCCCAGCGCCTTGAGACCCTCGCGGGTATGTAGTGCGCTTTATAAGTGACATGATTGATTGATTGATTGATTGAGTTCTTTGGCAACCGTTTCATCTTTCAAAGCCCAGGCATTCAGTCTCCAAGTTTCTCCTTGGCCTCTCCTTCTCCCTCCTACCCTTAATAAGAGCGGTGAGTGGTCTGAGACACCTCTAGCCAAATACTCCATCTCCTCTACATGGTCACTCTCGCCCGCTGGGGCAAAGAGGTAGTCCAGCCTCGAAAACACCCTGTGAGCCCCAGAAAAGTATGAGTATGCACGTGTGGATGGGTGGTGGCGCCTCCATAGGTCAGTTAACCCAAGGGCCGCCTGGCACCTCGCCAGTGCTGTAGCTTCATGCGACCCGGGTCATGTCAGCGTACGATCCAGAAAGGGATCACTCACATCATTAAAGTCACCCCCGATGATATGTGTGCCGGGGCCAGACTGTAAGAGGAGTTCCGTCAATGTATCCAGCGTGCGCTGCTGGAGACGTGGGGGAGCATAGACGCTAATAAGTAACATGTTTTGTGATTCCAGATGCCCTGGACTGCTACATATGTGCCATCTGGGTCCACCCATTGTCGAGTAACCCAAAAAGGGGGTGATTTTTTGATGAGGATTGCCACTCCCCTCGAACCTCGGGTGAATCCCGCGTGTGCCAAGGTAGTGTAATGTCCCCTACCCAAGAACGAACAGTGCGGACCCATGAGATGTGTCTCCTGTAAAAATATATCTGGTTTGAGCCTTTTAAGGTAATTAGATACCAAACCACGTTTGATTTTGTTCCCTAACCCATTGACATTCCATGTCATCACTGTGTAACCACCCTCAGCCATTGTGAAGAAACGATTGAAGCCTCCCTCCCCTACCCCAGTCTCCGAGCAGCGTCCAGATATTGCCTTCTCATCTCAGTGTCGGTATTCATATAAACTGACTGAACAAAACTTCCCCCCTTCCCAATGAACATAGTCCGGACCATGTGACAGTGTCCAGTACACCCGCCTCCCCACACTCTGCAGACACCCCCACCAACCCCAAATTTGTCAACATGACAACACTGGCGTGGGTAAACCACGGAGAGGTCTGTAACCCTCCCCCCCTCCCCGAGTCACTCAATTATACGATAATACAATAACAACAACACACTGTATACTTCCCGTTGTCAGGTCGAAGGTCCCAAATGTCCGCCAGGCCTCTGGAATCTCGCAGTGTCTCGAGGTGGCCGTCTGGCCCCAGTTGTTCATTCTTCTTCGCCATTGCTGTGAGGTTGCAGTAGTTGAGGGTTTTCACTCGGAAGGCTCAGGCCCGAAGCCTCCAGCCGCTGAATGCTCTCCAGAAGAGGGTGTTCACTGTCCGCATCCATTGAATCTTCTCTCTCTGACAGGTCAGAGTCACCATTTTCGCTTGATCTCCGAGGAGTTCGAGACATGCGTACCTGGGCAGTGTCGTCATCTGTGTCCGATATGGTGGCTTTCTGTTCTCTAAGCCTCAGGGACCTCCCCGGTGTACCCATGGTAGCAATCCGGTGTTTTAGCACTCTTCTCCGACGCTTTTCCTTAGGTCGTTCCTGACTGGAGCTTGGTCTCTTGTCAACAGGCAGGGCAGCGGCCTGGGTCAACCCACGCCTCAGCCGAGGCCGCTCTTCAATCCAGTACCACGCCTCCTCCGGAGTCTGGAAGAACTGTGTCGTGCCTTGAAAGATAACTTTAAGTTTGGCTGGGAACAATAGCATGTATTGGATCCCGAGGGCTCGGAGTTTCACTTTAATGGGGTCAAAGGTGTGCCGTAGCTTTTGTACATCTCGCGAATAGTCCAGAAACACCATCACTCTTGTGTTTTCGTATTTAATCTCCCCCTTCTTTCGTATCTCCTTGAGTGTGAGATCTCTATCCTGACAGTTCAAGAACCGGGCTATCAATGGCCGAGGGGGAGCTCCTGCTGGCGGTCGGACATTAGGCATCCTGTGCGCCCTCTCTATGACAAAACTGTACCTCCGGGAGAGCATCCTTAAGAAATGTCAGAAGAAAATGTCCCGGGTCAGAAAGTTCAGCATTTTCCAGAAAGCCTATGAATCTCAGATTGTTCCTACGGGCCCTATTTTCGGCATCATCGACTCTCCAGACTACCTCCTTCACTGTAGCCAAGAGTCCCGCCACTTCCTTACATGTAGTGCGCGAGGTGTCTTCTAGTTCCGAGATGCGTTGTTCTGCCTTGGTAACTCTCTCGGAGACTTTTCGCATGTCCTGGCGCAGGAACGTGACCTCGGTTCGTACCTCTGCCATCTTACCTTCCAGGCTTTCTCTGGACGCATGAATTGCCTGTAGTATCGTTGCAGTATCTGGAAGGGGAGCGGAGTACTTTGGTAAATCGGTCCAGCTTCCCCTGTTGTGATGTTTTAGGCTCCTTGTCCCTCGCCATCTTAGCCAATCTGTTGGCGGGCTGCAGCCGTGCACTTCTCCCCAGTCTCGCGGCCACCGCTGCCACTGTAGACGGGCTCCCTGCGTCTCACCCCCCAGGCTGCAACGGGGCTCTTGGCACAACAGTGTCTGTGCCGACCAGGCTACGGAAGGCCTCGTAAGTGTATCCTCTCAGGTCTTGCAGATTTGGCAGGCAAAGAGGCACCCCGGCGCTCCCCTCCCCTATGAAACTTCCTCCAAAGTTCAGGGAAACGAACTGGTACTGCCCTCGCAGACTGGAAGAGCCAGTCACACGTGCCAGCCCACCGGGCTCTCTGCAGGGCGATTCCCGGGCCTTCTCTCGCACAGGCGCGGCGTAAGTAGGGCGTGCGTAGCTCCCAGCCACTCCTCTCTGCCACCATCGCAGTCATTCCGTGAGCTGTGGCAACCAACCCAAAGTAGGTGGCAACTTCACACTTCACAGTGCTAGTCCCCGGGTGATTTATAAAACTGCCCCTGGCGATCCTCAGCTTAGAACCTGGTGCCCAGGATCCGCGACTCAACAGCCCTCCCGAACCCAGCCGGGAAAATCACAGTCATGGAGGTGAGGAAACGGGATCACCACCGGATCGTTGGGATTTTCACATCTGCGGGGCCAGGCCTACGATCGCAGCGAACCTCCGGCCTACCTGCCCAACGCTGCCTTAGTCGCTATCCCATAGAAAGGGCTCCAGGATCACACAGCCTCAGGCAAGCCGCCGCGCCCAGCCCGCTGCGCTCCGGCCGCGATCCAGCAGGCGGGGGGCAGTAGGAGCGCTGGCCGCCCCTTCCCCCGAGTCTCCCACCCGTCTCCAATTGAAGAGTACGGGCTTCGCTCGTACCCGCTCTGGGCGTCAGTAATCTCTCGCCTCCGACAGGGGCTCCCCTCGCTCACTCTCCTCACTGTTGTTTTCGGTGCCGCCGATCCAACGTTGGGGCCCCTCGAGGCGGGCTGCGGCATCCCGTCTCTGCGGCTGCGGTGGAGGGTGTAGACGCGCCACGGTGCCAAGCAGAGCTGCCCCAGCTCTCCCACTGCTAGGCTCACCGCGCCGGGCGACAGTGTCTCCGAGCCGGCATTCACCCCAGGTTACTCCCGGCTGGCCGCCATCTTGTGGAGTCGCGCACCAGGTGCGGCGCTGGAAAGTCTTGGATCACGGCAAAAATCCCCCGTACTACCCTTGCCTGGCTTGCCTCAGTCTGCACTCACCTTCCGATCAGTGTTTAGGTGCTTTTTTGGTGTCGAGGGTTAGGATTACAACAGGATTTAACTCGGGGCCAGCGGAGCTCGCGAAGATCGCAGCTACCCGGCCATGTTGTTGGCCACGCCTCCCATATGAGTCCATTCTTATTCAATCTGTGCACCCGTTTCAGGCTATAGTTCGTATGGAGCCTAAAACAGGTAAGCTGCCTCCAACAGATTTACAAAGTGGTTTAAAAGGAAGAGTTGTGTATTTACATTTAGATTTTAAGAAAAATATTGAAACTTTTGGTGTAGAGAGAGAGGAAAGTGAACCTGTAGTTATTCTAGTTAATGGTGTACCAACTTGGGGGCATATTATCAAGGGCTGGCGATATAATTATCGCCGCTTTAGCGTCCGTTTTTGGGCGAAAGCGGCGATAATTATATCGCAATATCATCAAGGACACGCTAGCGCGTGTTTCCTTGATGTAGAGCTCGTTTTTCACAGCCTCGCCTCGCATCGCTAATGAGATGCAAAGAAGGCGTGGCTGTGAAAACAACACATGTTAATATCGCGAAGGCAGCTTCGCGATATTAACAAGGAGGTGCAGCGATAAAAAATCGCGCTAACTCAGCTTTAACTCAGGAATTTAACGTCTGTTAAATTCCTGACTTAAGCATACTTTTCATGGGAGATGGATTCTGCTGATACGACCACAGGGTCGTATCAGCAAGAGTTATCGCCGCTTTGCAGGGAACATCGCTGGAAAACCAGCGATGTTCCCTGCAAAACGGCGATTTCCTCGCTATCGCTGGAATTCTTATCGCCCTGGAGTAACGCGTTGTTAATAACGCGCTACCAGGGCGATAAATTCCAGAGATAGACGGCGATAATTATCGTAGCGCTAAGCGCGCTTTGCGATAATTATCGCCGTCCCTTGCTGATATGCCCCAAAGAGTCTGAAAATATGGCAAGAGTTAGGAGATGTCACCAAACTTCAAAAGGCTACATTATATCTTGTACAAAATAATATTTATTATAAAAATGTATATGTGGAAGAACAATAAATATCTTTAGAAGATGAAAGAGAAATTTCAACTGGCCAAATAGAAAAAGTGGACAACTCCAGGAGTGAAGAAATTTATGAACATTATAGTATACGTCCTCTACATTCAAAAGAAGTGATAAGAAATACTATTGAATTATTCCAAATGAAGAAAGCGAAGGGAACTCCCATGAGTGTATGGGAAAAAAGTTTAGAAGCTCATTGTTTTCCACAGCTCTTCCCCAATGGAAAAGGTGGACGATATGATGAACGACCAGTACAGATTCCAGCTTCAGAATACCGTACAACAAGATTGTACTCAGAAGATCCAAGATTTCGACAGTGTATTCCATATTTATTTCATCTTCTGTTTGAAAGTGACTTGTCTGGACTTTCATATGCAGTGAACCACATATTAAAAACGGGAGTTCATCTTACACATGTTTCTGCAAAGGAATTTTTGGACAAAGTTCAACAAAGAGACGATCATTTAGAATCTCAGTTAATTAATTTGATGGAGTGTCAACGTGGTACTAATGAGTATTGGTAGCGTCGTCACAGAGAACTTAAATGTATGTTAAGAAACTTAGGAACCCCTACATGGTTTGTTACGCTTAGCTGTGCTGAATACGCATGGGACGATTTACTTGAATTTCTACGAGAAGCAAATTCAAATATTAAAAACATTGAATTGAAGACAGCTGGAGAACTGTGTTCCTTGGATCCTGTAAACGTGTGCAGATATTTTAATCATAGGTTTCAAGCTATGATGCCTTTTATCTGCAATAAAAATAATCCACCTCTTGGAGAAGTTATTGATTTCTTTTGGAAAAAGGAGTACAAAGCCAGAGGTTCACCTCATATACGCATGCTGTTATGGATCAAGAATGCACCAAAATTTGGAACTGATATTGATGAAAGTGTTTTGTCTTTCATTGAAGAGTATGTTACCTGTGCCATTCCAAAAGAAGGAGGAGAAAACAACTTGAGACAACAAGTTTTACGGTTTCAAAGTCATCAATGTGGAAAATATTGTCAACGGAAATACAAGTCAAAGGGAACATTTTATACAAAATGTCGTTTTGGATTCCCACGTCCAGTAATTTCAAAAGGAAGAGTCAACAGTTTCATGTCAGCAGTAAGGCATACTATAACTCGAAAATCTCTGAAGAATACTTACAACATAAAAAGAACTGAAGATTCAAAGTATATTAATGATTACAATCCAGTGATTTTGACAATGTGCAATGCAAACATGGATATCCAGTATGTTGCAGATAATTTAATTGCTGTTACTCGCCATGTTACGTCATATATTACCAAATCTGAAAAGACGGAGTTGAAAGAAATGTGGGAAGAAATTTCACAAGAGAAGACTCTTAGTAACAAATTGTACAGCTTTAGTTTGAAGATGCTTTCCCATCGAGAGATTGGATCCTACGAATGTTCAGATCGGTTGACCTCTGCAAGTTTATATTCAAAGTCAAGAGGAATCATTTGGGTAAGTCTAGGTCTCGCTGCAACACGAAATCGAGTATTGAAATCTGTACAAGAAATTGAATACTTAGCATTGAATGAACCAGAAAGTACAGATATTGTTAAAACTAATATGTTGGATACGTACTATCCTAAAAGAAGTCCACATCTGTAAAACATATGTCTCTTTGAAATACTGCAACATTACAGTTTTAAGAGAAATGTTACAGAAAATATAAACGAAGAAAAATATGCAGTAATTGGATGTGAAGGATGTTTGGTAAAACATGCCAAAGGTAATCTTATTAAACACAGGAAACTCTGATCGGCATGGAAGCAAGATGGCGGCGTAGTTCACCGCGGCAGCACCTCTCCCTAAGCTCCTGAATGCATCCCTAGGTTAACAGCCCTAGAGGAATACTGCTCACCTGCCATCTCGGAGACTGTGTCACGGCCGAGGGGGTTGAGAGCGGCGGCGGAGGCAGCGGAGCAGAATCCGGCAGATGGGCTGCATTTCCTGGGCGGCCGCGGTGCTCCAGCTGGGCGGCAGGACATGTGGGGAGGCGTTAGGCGAGACTTCCAGGCAGAGAAGGTCGGGGGCGGGGCCGGGCTGCAAGCCGGCTGAGGCAGTACGGAGGAGGAGTGGTGTTCTGGCTGCTAGGCTCACACTGACATTTCGTTCCACCTGGAGGCTGTGGGTGGACTTGGCATCCGCTCTTGGTCACAAACTGGTGTTGAGGGCACACACAGCAGTGTTTGGCTCTAGACTGGCAGAAGAGCCTGGAATTATGCCTCCGAAAACCTCAAGGCTAGTAAAAGAAGCCTTGGGGAGAAACTCTGTACAATTACATGGGTCTAAGCAGGAGTCCCCACTGGGCCAGGTAGTCAAGCCTAATGAGTTGCGCAATTTGAAGAAACAAGTGGACAGTGGAGGGGTTGGAAAGCAGAGGACCCCGGCTGAACGATCACAAACTGGGGGACAGAAAGCGACCGCTTCAAAGATAATGGAAGAAGGGGGGACGACTCCCGATGGGGCTGATCTTGCCTCAAACTCTTTACCGCCCCAACCGGCTATCACTGACTTCTTCAAATCTAAGGAGGAAATACTGAGCTTATGTACTCCCGAACTCTTGCATAATAAGAATCTGGAACTTCAGGACCAGGCCCCGAGTGAGCTTCTGGGGGATGTCTTGGGTGAGATCTCGACGACGCAGCTCGAAGCTCTGGAGGAAGAGGGGGTTAGTACTCCAAGCGAGATGGCTCGGGATGCCATAGCGAGCGGTTCTTGCACTATAGCTGACCCCTCACCTAGTATGTCTGTAATCATACAAGAAGGCGCTTCTGGGGGTCCAGTGTACACCAAGGCTTCTGATGGTTTATTGACAGATGACATCATATCTGATAATACAGACAAGTTTTTCTCTCTCGCCGAGGATTCACTGTCAGGTGTTTCGGACTCTGACCATAGCGAAAGCGGTGACAGCGTCTTGACTTCAGACTCTAGTACTCTCGAAGCACCAGAGACTGCCCTAAAACGTCAAAAAAGGTGCTCTAAAGGGTCTAAGGGGCTTGTCGAGATGCAATAAAAACCAGGGAAGGCGGGCCACAGGTATCGGGCTGAAGTGGGACTACTCTCACACAAGGATCATCGGTCCAGCGGAACTGGCATCGGATCAGGTCGGATACTCCACGGAGGAGCAGCCTAAAGGAACCGCCGATATGAACTCGCGTTAAGCATGATTTTAGAATCAATTAAAGAACATCGCGCAGAGACCAGGGCGGACGGAAAGAAAGCAAGACAGGCTACAAAGAAGCTGGAAGGCGTTGTCTGGAAAGTTGGTAAAGCGTGTGCAGAGATCGGGGAGTGGATGAATGGCATCGAAGAGAGAACTGTAGCTGTCGAAAGAGAACTGTCTGCTGTGACGTAAGTAACTACATCCCATGAAGCACAACTAAAGGTTGCAATGTGGAAACTAGAAGATATGGAGAATTGCCAAAGGAGGAATAACCTCTGCTTTCTTGGGATCAAGGAAGGGCTGGAGGGGGAGGATATTCGCGCTTTCATATTAGGTTTACTTAAAGAAGCTTTTCCGGAGCTAGCGGGTTGGGATTGGGACCGAGAAATTCAGCGGGTGCACCGGTTCCCAGCTGTCCTCCGCAAGACCTCTGGCAGAGATACTAACCAGCCGAGGGCCATTCTAGTTTTTTTTGGCAATTATCTGCTCAGACAGGCTATTTTTGAGAGAGCATGTCCTGAGGCCAGAAGACAGTATAAAGATTCTTCCTTTTTTGTTCGCCCCGATTTCTGCCACATTACTGTGGAGCGCAGATGGCGACTGTGGTAACTAATCAAACCTTACCAAGATAAAGGCTTTGAGGCATACTTGCTGGCCCTGGATAGGCTGAAGACAGTTGTTAGAGGTTCTTTTAAATTCTTTACTTCTGAAATCCAGGCGAGAGAGTAACTGGAGCACGTTCGTGGGAGATAAAAATTAGATCAGGCCTTAAATTAGCTCAACAGCCTTATTTATCAGCCCCACTAAATGACCCCTGGGGGAAGTTTGGTCCATTCCCCTTTATTGGCTCTCAAGGGCTCTTAGGGCCGGTTGGTCGGATGGTTTGATGGTTTCAAGGGTGCACAAAGGGCTGGGGGGGGCTGCGGTGTTCTTTGCAACCGCCATCACTCGGACCCTATGGGTCCGACTATTTCCAAAGGGAGGGTGGGTTGGGTGGGGAGGGAGTTGGGTGGAGGGAGTGGCGGGGGTGGGAGGGTGAAAGGGGGGCACAGGTCAAAACGGTGAAGCATGAACAGCAGCTGAAGTATATTTTTGGGGATTTTTGTGTCTTTTGGAGTGTATTAAAGACTAGAGATTATTCTGAAATGAAATTTGGACTAGAGGATCTGGCGGGCAATATAATGTTTGAGATAAAAGTGATGTGGTCTTACAGCCTGATAAATATTCTTAATTGGTATAATGGCTAAATTACGACTTGCCACTATTAATATCTGTGGTTAAATGACAGTGCTAAAAGGAGAAAAGTTCAAGAAGATCTCAAAGTCCTTAAGGCCGATCTGTACTGTCTTCAGGAAACCCATATTGCACGGAAAGATTGTGATCTGCTTAAATCTTTAGGACTGAAGGTCATAACGTATACAACGCAAGATGTTAGGACTAAGGGTGTTGCCATCCTTACGAAAGGTAGCACCATCACCCCGGGGAAAAAGGTGGTGGACAGGAATGGTAGGTGGGTGATAATGTAATGTAAAAGTAGTGCTGGTTTTTTTACATTGTGCTCAGTATATGCATCAGTGCTAGATGACCCGGGCTTACTGCATTTTCTAGCTAATGAACTGCTTTCTTGGTCGGCACCTTACGTGGTCTGCAGAGATTTAAACCTTAATGGTTCAAGAGGAACCTCAGGTGATTCTGGGGTATCTAGTAAAGGGCGCAAACCACACTCTATGAGGGCGTATAATAATCTTTTAAAAGACATCGGCCTGGTAGATGTGTGGGCTAAATTGAAAGCCGACGATCCTGGCTATACTTATTATTCGGCCCCTCATGGTAAATTCGCTCGGCTTGATTATTTTTTAATTTCCCCATCTCTTCTTCAGAAGGCTAGGGTGGAGCTCTTTCCCAGAGTAATGTCTGATCACAACCCTATCATCCTGGAACTTCCACTTAGTGGAATATGAAAGGAGCATACGGGCTGGACGTTTGAGAGGGCACTCCTATCAGACAATGAATATGTTGAATATATGAAGGGCTGGATCAGAGAATTTTTTGACAATAATATTGGTAGCGCTCCTCCTGGAATGATGTGGGATGCTTTCAAGGCTGCAGTGAGAGGGGAGACATTGCAATATAGCCTGACCAAACAGAAAAAAGGGGCTGCACAGATTAAATTGTTTTTATCAAAAGCTTGCCCGTCTGGAAACAGAATTGATATGCAAGGAGGCTAGGGGAGAGGACCTCTCCGCATCCTTGAATTCTATCATGGTCACTAAAGCATGTCTGTCCGACTTTAATGCTGAAAGGACAGCAGTGAAGTACTTGGCCAAAAGACAGGACTGCTACGAATTCAGTGAGAATGTTGGTCGATTATTGGCAGTTAGGGCTAGGCAACAGGTCTCGTCAGGTCATATTGAACAGGTTAAGAATATGAGTGGGACTGTAGTTACAGATCCCAGGGATATCAGAGAGGCCTTTAGGGAGTTTTATGAGGATTTATATAGCGCTTCTCCTTCTATTACTCCTTTAGAGGATGATGAACTGGGGGAATTTATCCAGAGAGGAAAGGTCTCCCAGGAGGAGTGTTTACAATTGGGGCTGGATATCTCACAGGAGGAGGTAAATTGTGCACTTCAAGCCCTACCTTCAGGTAAGGCAACGGGTACCGATTGTATCCCTATAGAGTTTTATAAGGTTTTTTTTAGGGAGACTTGCCAGGCTCTGCTAGGCTTATTTAAGGAGGTCAGGGAAGGAGCTCTACCACCCCGTTCTTGGGGCACTGCCAATATTGTCGTCTTCTTAAAGAAAGGCAAAGACCCTATTAGTTTGGGTTCATATAGACCCATTACGCTGCTCAACAGTGATGCTAAACTATACTCAAAGATTTTTGCCACTCTGCTGAATTCTGTGATGCATCAACTAGTCTCAGTATGGCAGCACAGTTTTATACAGGGGAGGGGGACGGCAGACCTCGTCAGAAGGGTAATTTCACTCTTTGACGCTACCGAAGTCCTTACAAATTCTACGGGGGTCGCCTTTTTGGATGCCGAGAAGGCGTTCGATCGTGTGGCATGGAACTATCTATGGAAGGTTTTGGAGGCCAATGGCTTGGGGGATCCATTCGTGAATGCGTTACGAGTCTTGTACATCAACCCTATTGCACGGCTGAGAATAATGGGGGAGGAATCGGAGGCTTTTTCAATCGGCAGGGGTACTAGGCCCATCCTCCCCCTTGTTATTTGCATTATATATAGACCCCTTTCTTAGACGGCTGGAGGCCTCGGCAGAAATTATTCCTGTAAGTCTACACGGTTGGGACACTAAGCTCCTGGCATATGCCGACGATGTGGCCATAATGACTTTTGACCCCGATGGAGCAATGCGCACAGTGGAAAGCATTGCGGAAGACTTTGGGACTCACTCGGGCTTTTCGTTGAATAGAGCTTAAACACAGATTTTGATAAATAGATTTGTTACAGCCTCGGATACTCGGATTGTTGAGAAAGCGGTTTATCTAGGGGTATGCATAACAGCTAAGGTTGAGGATATCATAGAGCTAAACATGGCTCCCATAATGGGGAAAATTAAAAATGACCTCCAGCGATGGGACAATCTGAAGCTGTCAATTATGGGGAGGTGCAATATCATCAAAATGATGATTTTGCCTAAATTGCTGTATATCTTCTGCACAATCCCCCTGGAAATACACAATTTCTGGTTTCGTCAAATTGAGAGGGAGGTAGCGAGATTTATCTGGTCTTATGGCAAAACAAGGAGAGCTAACACATTTCTATCCCTCCCAAGGGAGAGAGGGGGATGGGGACTCCCACATTTTAAGTTATATTACTTAGCTGCAGTCTTGCAATTTTATGGGCCTCTCCTTGGTGTCAAGGCTAGGGAGGGAAACGACCCTAGCTACGTCCCCTCTATATTTGAAATCTTGATCGGCACACGGGCTAACGGCTGTCTCTTAAACTTTTATGAAGCCAGTTACTTTAAAAAAACTCGGTTCAAGGTTTTAATTACTGCCTTTCGTAACTGGGCTGGCGTAAGGAAAAAATTAGGAGTAGGCAGGTTTAACAGGTATACTCCCTTGATTGGGAATGATCAGCTCCCGATGGCTCTACAGGATGAATGTTTGGCAAGGTGGGGAAGAGGTGGCTTATATAGGATCGGGGATCTCCTGGCAGGGGGTTACATAGCTCCCTTTGATATAATCCGGGAAAGATTTAGTATAGGCCCCCGGGATTTTTTTAAATTCTTACAGTTAAGGGATTTCCTTCTTAAAAAAGCTGGCGGTGCTGTAGGTTTTGGGCAGGTGGCGATAATCAAAATGCTTATTCGCAGTTCGGGGTCCTCAATCTCACAACTTTATAGCTGCCTGCTGCAAGGGCTGCCAGATGATCTAGATAAGCACAGGCAAAGATGGCAGGATAAACTGGGGGTTTTGGATTCTTGTTTCCTTAAGTCAGCCGCATTGGGGAATTCCGTGCTGTGCTCGGCTAATCTGCAATCACAACATTTCAAGACCCTGTTTGACCTTTATATCACGCCTGCGAAAATTGCGAAATGGGGAGGAGGGGAGGGAATCCACTGTTTTAGGTGCAAGGCACATGCTGCGGACATAATACACATTTTTTCCACCTGCCCCTGCATCGAGCCACTTGGTCGAGAAATATCTGCTTTTTTACAGCTCGTTTTAAAAGAGGATGTTCCTCTGTCACCTCATCTTATGTTATTGGGGGTCAATGAATTAATAGGGAAAAAGTGAGAAGAGCTTATTTTTATTGCGATGGCAGTTTTTAGACTTTATGTTGCCTCCGCCTGGCTAGATCCGCAACCCCCGACTTTTCAACAGTGGAAAGGCCGATTTTTGCACATTTATAATCTAGAAAAAGCACTTTATGAGCGAAGAGGTAGAAAGGGTAGGGCAAAAGGGAAAAAGATTTTGGGCCTGTTTACAACCTGGGTTACTCCATTTACACAGGCAGAATGAAATGTATGGTAACAACTGTCTAGTAAAAGGGCTCTCTGATGAAATGCTGTTGTATCTTTTGGCTTTTATCCTTCTATTGTATATAGCTTTTTTTACGTGTAGAGACAAAAGTAACTGCTTTAATCTCTGAATTTATTTATTGCCTGTATATAGTCCTCATTATCTCAAAGTCTCTGGTTTTTGGTATCTGGTTTTTAGCTGATAATGTTTTTTATCAGTTATATACCGATCCATATTTATGATATTATAAGCACCATGATTTATTGCTTCAGCTGTACTGTTTTTTATTGTAAAATAAAAATATAATTAAAAAAAAAAAAACACAGGAAACTCAGTTGCGAAACTCCAGATAAAAGGGAATTTTTCTATTTAGCACTTCTGCAACTTTTCAAGCCTTGGCGTAGTGAAATGGAATTACTTGGAGATTTTGACTGCTATGAAGATTCTTTTAATGCATGTAAAGATAGCATTCAATGCACAATTTTTCCAAATTATCTACAAATGTTAAATGAAGAGATTGAACAAGAAACTACTATTGCAGCTGAAATAGCTAGAGACAGTTCTCAAGACAGTCAAAGTTCTGCTCCACTAAGTCAAGACCCATTAGGACAACCAATTCTTGAAAATTAAGCAGCAATAGCCATGAATGAAGTAGAAACGGCAATGCAACAAGCACAACAGGATATTATTGAGTTGGGAAACTTGGAAGGACAACTAAATATTGAACAAAAAGAAATATATCAGCAAGTGACACAACAGATACAACATGGTTTACTGAATGAAAAAAAGAATGCAAATGCACATCATTTAAACCTATTCGAATGTATATCAGTGGTCAAGCTGGAACAGGAAAAAGTTTCTTAATTAAAGTTTTGACCAGTTATCTAAACAAAACCACTGAATCACATTTATCTTGTGTTGTAACCGCTCCAACTGGGTTGGCAGCACACAACATTAAAGGGATTACATTACATTGATTACTCATGCTACCAGTTGAACATGAAAATAAGTTGGAATATCACAAGCTATCTGGAGAAGCTTGTTATGAAGTCTCAAGAGTACTAAAGAAAATGAAACTTCTGATCATTGATGAGGTGAGCATGGTCTCAAACTTAATGCTTGCCTTTATACATTTAAGAATGCAACAGATTTTAAAAACAGATTATGATGTTTTATTTGGAGGAAAACATGTAAATGTATTCTGCGATCTACTACAACTTACTCCTGTGAAAGGGCAACAAGTTTTTAAAACACTTGTCCATGAAGATACTAGGAAATCTTTGGGAAGTATTGGAAATGTAAACATTTGGTCTCATTTTTAATATAAAGAACTTATTAAGAATATGCGACAAGCAAGTGATGAACATTATGGAAACATTCTTCAAGATATAAGAATTGGTGTTTTGACAAAACATGGTAAAGAATCTTTACAAAGTCGGCTACTAACGAACTTGTTTCCAAATGAAAACATTGCACCTGAAATAATGTACAAACAAATTGGAGAAAAGAAGTCTATAGTTTGCCTAATGCCAACACTGCAAGAGTGTTCTACATTTAATGAAGAACTTTTGAAACTGGAAAAACAACCAATAGTGAAAATGGAAGCCATTGATAAAATGGAACACGAAGGAGTTACTATTCTTCTCTCAGAGAAATTACAGTCAAAATTGGATTCTTTGGAGAAGTCTGTATCTAAGACTGCTGGTTTAGAAAAGACTTTATATGTATGTGTGAACTGTCGGGTAATTTTACGGCGTAATTTGAATGTAGAAAAAGGTTTAGTAAATGGAGCAATGGGAAAAGTTGTTGATTTTGTTAATTATCAGATTAGAGATGGAATTGAATTTTTAAAGATTAAGGGGCATATTAGCAAGACCGGCGATAATGGGCTTGATAATATGCGTTATGGAATTCCAATAGAAGCCCAGGTTAGATGTGCAGGACATCTAACCTGGGCTTCTATTGGAATTCTATAACGCATATTAGCAAGCCCATTATCGCCGTTTTAGCGGCAGTTTCCTGCCGCTAAAACGGCGATAATTTTAACGTGGGTCTTGCTAATATGCCCCTAAATTTGATCAGATTGAAGAGGTAAAACAGATTGGACGTTGTGCTGTTCGTTTTTTGCTTGTAAAAGACTTGTATGTTCGTAGAAAACAGTTTCCTCTTTCTTTAGCATATGCTGTGACCATTCATAAATCTCAAGGTTTAAGTGTAGACAGTGCTTTGGTAAATATTGGAAGTACAGTGTTTAAAGAGGGCATGGCATACGTTGCATTGTCTCGAGTAAGAACATTTCTGGTTTGTATTTGATTGATTTTGACAATTGTGTAAGAGAGTATAATCGGTTATGAAGACTTTATGCTCCTAACTTAGGTGAATATCCCATATATGAGAAACGTGTAGTATGTCCAAAACGGAAATATGAGAAATATTCTAGTGTGATTCAAAAAAAGAAAACAATTCAAGAGAATGATGAAGCTGCAAAGAAAATGAAAATGGACACTGTTGATGATATTGTAGGATACCAGTTAGAAAATAGTTCAGGTATCAAATGATATGCAAATGTAATTGTGAATGTTGTCTTTTATCTAGAAGATCTTCATCATGAAATTATGGAAAATGGAGAAAAAGATTCTGTTCTTTACTGCATTATATTTTTCAAAAGTTGGTAACTGATAGAAATAAATCCATACTGCTTCTGGCATTCGGCATCTTTTGGATATATGTACTGGTTCTTCGCAATTTACACTCAATATACAACAAGATGCACAAGAATTTCTTATGTTTATGCTTGCAGTATTGGAAGATGAAAGAATAGAAATTGAAAATTTGTTTGGACTAAGTTACAGATGGGATCATAAATGTGAAGAGTGTTCATTTTCTTCTACCACTGAAATAGACACTGAACGATTCATATATTTGACAATACCAGATTGCAAATCAGTGCCTTTTAACAAATTAGTAAAAACAGCTAATCAAGATTTGAAATGCTCACATTGTAAATCAGAAATGTTGTCAACATTATATATAGAAAGATTTGGAAAATATGTCATTTTAATGCTACAACGTTGTAGAGCAGATGGAAGAAAATTGGAAATCAAAATAAAAATGTTTGTGGCAAGTCAACTATCAATTTCAGGAAGAACTTTTAAAGCTGTGGCTATTATTTTCCATGACGGACCTACTACAACATCTGGACACTATACTGTGTATATAAAGTGCAATAAAGGATGAACACATTACAATGATGCCCATTTGGAATTCAAATGTAGGTTACCTTTCGAATTACCAGATTCATATCTGATAGTTTTAATGCCAAAGTTTTGAAAACATCATTCAGCCTATTGGGAAGATGTGAACACGAATTTATGAGTTTATTTTGGATATTTTCAATGCAAATGGATTTGGAAACATTATTCAGCCTATTGGGAAGATGTGAAAAATTACTATTTGGATTATTGTTTGTGCTAATTCTTATTGCATTTGCAAAATTGTGTTTGAAAGAAGTAGTTTATATATTTGATCTTTATATTATATGCAATGTAAATGAGGGTGTATATTTTAGAAAATGTACTTCAGAGAAATAAATGATTTAATGTAGTTGAAGAATGTAATTTATAAACTGTAGATAGGTAAACAGATAGTAGAACTTGTTGTAAATATTTTCAACGCAGATTTGTTTTTTTTTACAATCTCATTGATTGTACTTTTTTCCCCGCTGTTATATGATGATCTACATTGAAATCACTGTGTATGGTAGAATTCAGTAGAATCTGAAAACAGCAAAAAAGGGAAACTGAATTTGTTATGTAATTCTAAAATTATGTTGTGTTCTTAAAACTATACTATTATATGTAATAACAGTTTTTCTTCTTTTTTATTACAGAAAGTAATACTAAAGCTTGAAAAGATTTTAAATTCAGTTTACAACAAAAGTACTGTAAAATAGTTTCACTGAGTTTTATATCTACTTTAATAAAGAAGGTAAGATGAAATAATGGAATAAGCATAATAATATGAAGTAATGTTTACAGTCACTTTTATTGTAATCATCCATTTTTTCAAACACTACCCATGCACTGATCTATACAGTTAGGCACTATTCCCACACTCCTGCCATCACCCATGCACTATCCATGCATTTCTCCAATCACCTAGCCTGTATCCATACAGTTATAATATCACCCAGACACTACCTATGTATTCTTCCAATCACCCAGGCAGTATCTCTACACTCATGAAATCAGCTAGACATTACCCGTACACTCTTACAATCACCCAGGTAGAACCTATACACTTCTCCAATCCCCTAAACATTGTCCTTGCACTGATGCAATCACCCAGACACTACCCTTGCACTCTTTCAATCATCCAGGCAGTATCTATACAATGCTCTATTCATTCAGGCAGTACACATACACTTATAAAATCACCCAGGGTCTATTTATACAGACCTCCAATCACCCAGGCACTACTCCTGTACTCCTCCAATCACCCAGCCAGAACCCTTCAAGTTTTAAAATCACTCAGGCACTACCCATGCACTCCTCCAATCACCCAGGCCATACCCCTACACTCTTGCAATCAGCAAGACATTACCCCTACACTCATGCAATTACTGAGGTATTAACTAAGCATTCCTCTAATCCCCCAGACATTACACCTGCACTCATGCAATCACTTAGTTATTAACCATGCACTCCTACAATGCCACAGACATTACCCCTGCGCTCATGCAATCACTTAGGTATTAACCATGCACTCCTTATATGACCCTGACATTACCGCTGCACTCATGCAATCACCCACACATTACCCATGCACTCCTTCAATCACTCAGGCAGCACCTGTGCATTTATAAAATCATCTAGGCACTACCTATGCACTCATGCAATCACACAGGCACTACTAATGCACTACTCAATTAACCTAGGCATTACCCATGCACTCCTCCAATCAGTCATGCACTATCCATGTACTCCTTCAATCACCCAGTCACTACCCTTACAGTCTTCCAATAACCCAGGCAGTAGCGCTGTACTCATATAATTACCCAGGCAGGACTCATACACTTATAAAAACAAACAGACACTACCTATGCACTCATGCAATCACACAGGCACTACTGATGCACTCCTCAATGCATCTAGGCATTACCCATGCACTCCTCCAATCAGCAATGCACTATCCATGTACTCCTTCAATCACCCAGTCACTGCCCTTGCAGTCTTCCAATAACGCAGGCAGTAGTGCTGTACTCATATAATTACCCAAGCAGTACTCATACACTTATAAAAACATGCAGACACTACATATGCACTCATACAATCACACAGGCACTACTGATGCACTCCTCGATGCATCTAGGCATTACCCATATACTCCTCCAATCAGCCATGCACTATCCATGTACTCCTTTAATCACCCAGTCACTACCCTTGCAGTCTTCCAATAACCCAGGCACTACTGCTGTACTCAAATAATTACCCTGCAGTACTCATACACTTATAAAAACATACAGACACTACCTATGCACTCATGCAATCACACAGGTACTACTGATGCACTCCTTGTTGCACCTAGGCATTACCCATGCACTCCTCCAATCATCCAGCCAGTACTCATGCGCTTAAAAAATCACCCAGGCACTACTTATACACTTTTACAATCACCCAGACACTACCAGTACAGCCATGCAACGACACAGACATTACTCTTGCACTCATGCAGTCAGCCACACATTTGTCATGCACTCCTTCAATTACCTACACATTACTATTGCAGTCATGCAATCACTTAGGCATTACCTATCCACTCTTTCAATGACCCAGAAATTACCCCTGCACTCATGCAATCACTTAGGCATTACCGATCCACTCCTCCAATGACCCACACATTACCCCTGCACTTATGCAATCACCCAGGCACTACCCATGCACTCATATAATCACTCAGGCATTACCCAAGCACTCCTTCAATCACTCAGGCACTTCGTATGCACTCCTCCAATCACCCAGGCACTACGCCTGCCCTCATGCAATCACCCAGGCACTACCTATGCACTCAGGCAATAACCCAGGCACTACCCATGCACTCATACATGCACTCAGGCACTTCTGCGACACTCATGCAATCACCCAAGCACTACCCATGCAGTTTTCCAATCATCCAGGTACTACCCCTGCACTCATGCAATTACCCAGGTACTAGTCATGCACTCCTCCAATCACCCAGGAACTACCCATGCAGTCCTACATGCACCCAGGCACAACCCATGCACTTTTCCATGCACCCAGGCATTACCCATGCACTCCTTCAACCACCCAGACATTACTCCTGCACTCATGCAATCACACAGGCATTACCCATGCACTACTTCAATCACTCAGGTACTACCCCTGCAGTCCTGCAATCGCCCAGACACTACCTATGCACTCATTGAATAACCCAGGCACTACCCTTGCACTCCTCCAGTCATCCAGGCACTATCCATATACTCCTCCAATTACCCAGCCACTACCCATGCACTTATAAAATCACCCAGGCACTACCTATGCACTCAGGCAATAACCCAGGCACTACCCATGCACTCATACATGCACTCAGGCACTTCTGCGACACTCATGCAATCACCCAAGCACTACCCATGCAGTTTTCCAATCATCCAGGTACTACCCCTGCACTCATGCAATTACCCAGGTACTAGTCATGCACTCCTCCAATCACCCAGGAACTACCCATGCAGTCCTACATGCACCCAGGCACAACCCATGCACTCTTCCATGCACCCAGGCATTACCCATGCACTCCTTCAACCACCCAGACATTACTCCTGCACTCATGCAATCACACAGGCATTACCCATGCACTACTTCAATCACTCAGGTACTACCCCTGCAGTCCTGCAATCGCCCAGACACTACCTATGCACTCATTGAATAACCCAGGCACTACCCTTGCACTCCTCCAGTCATCCAGGCACTATCCATATACTCCTCCAATTACCCAGCCACTACCCATGCACTTATAAAATCACCCAGGCACTACCTATGCACTCAGGCAATAACTCCAGGCACTACCCATGCACTCATACATGCACTCAGGCACTTCTGCGACACTCATGCAATCACCCAAGCACTACCCATGCAGTTTTCCAATCATCCAGGTACTACCCCTGCACTCATGCAATTACCCAGGTACTAGTCATGCACTCCTCCAATCACCCAGGAACTACCCATGCAGTCCTACATGCACCCAGGCACAACCCATGCACTCTTCCATGCACCCAGGCATTACCCATGCACTCCTTCAACCACCCAGACATTACTCCTGCACTCATGCAATCACACAGGCATTACCCATGCACTACTTCAATCACTCAGGTACTACCCCTGCAGTCCTGCAATCGCCCAGACACTACCTATGCACTCATTGAATAACCCAGGCACTACCCTTGCACTCCTCCAGTCATCCAGGCACTATCCATATACTCCTCCTCCTATACACTCATCTAATCACCCAGGCACTACCCATGCACTCCTCCATTCACCCAGGCATTACCCATGCACTCCTTCAATCACTCAGGCAGTGCCCATGCACTCCTCCAATCACCCAGACATTACCCCTGTACTTATGCAATCACCCAGGCATTACCCATGCACTCATACATGCACGCAGGCACTTCTGCGGCACTCATGCAATCACCCAAGCACTACTCATGCACTCCTCCAATCACCCAGGAACTACCCATGCAGTCCTACATGCACCCAGGCACTATCCATGCCCTCTTCCATGCACCCATGCTTTACCCATGCACTCTTCCAATCACCCAGACATTACCCCTGCAGTCATGCAATCAGCCAGTCGCAAGCTATGCACTCCTCCAATTACCCAGGCACTATGCCTGCAGTCATCCAATCACTCAGGCAATCTTTTTGCACTCATCCATTCCCTCAAGCAAAACCCATGCACTCTTCTATGCACTCAGACTCTACCCATGCATTCATTTAATCACTCAGATACTACTCTTGCACTCATCCATTCCCTCAAACACTACTCATGTACTTATCCATGCACTCAGGCACTACCGATGCACTCTTCCAATCACCCAGGCACTACCCAAGCACTCATGCAATCACTCAGGCACTACTGCTGCACTCATACATTCCCTCAAACACTATCCATGCACTCATCCAATGACTCAGGCAATACTGTGCACTCATTCATTTACTCAGACAGTACTTATTCACTCATACAATGACTCAGACATTACCCTTGCAGATATTCATAGAATACATACAAGTTTGTCTATTTTTAACCAATTAGGCGGTTCTAAAAAGAACCATTTTTTTCGTCTTTTTTTGTTTTTAACTGCTTAACCGCGGCGCGAATTCCGCCGCGGTGCGGCGGTTTAAACGAGTGGACGGGGCCGCGTCGGCCAACGGACGTGCGCTACACTACCGAGGTAGTGCTCGCGACGGCCGTTGGCTGACGCGCGCAGCGAAGGGGTTAATTTTTTTGTGTTTTGTGAACTCTTTTATTAATTTTTTGGGTGTTTTTTTAAAACAAAAGATTGAAAAAAACAAGGAAATGAACTAAAAAAACTTTTCAAAACATTTTGCAATTAGAAACCCATTGCAAAAACAAAAACAAAAAATTAACAATGATGATTCTTTGTAGCAACAACAACAGCTGCAACGGATTGCTCGCCTGCACAAAGAAGTTTCTTGCACTTTATGCAGTGCTGTTCCAGTCCTGCAAACTCTGGAACAATGTGTGTGGATGCAGTGGATCCCGCAGAAGTACTAGGTCCTGCGACCTGATCATCTTGCTGTCACTCCTGCATTTGGCGCCGATGTTGTTCACGCGCAAGACAGTTTGGGTGCATGGTCTGAAGGTGTTTCACCATAGATGAAGTCCCGCAGGAATACTTCTTTTCTGATCCACGAGATAAAACTTTCTTGCACACAGTGCAGGTGACTTTGCGCGCATTCACCTTCTTCTCTCCTTCTGGGATAGAGAAGAAAGCCCACACAATACTCTCTTTCCTTTTCTTAATGGGTTCTTCCAGCTCCTCTTCATCTGCAGGAATATCCTGTGGTGGATTTTGAGATGCCATTTCCTCTCTTGGAAAAAAACACCAAAAAAATCAAATAAAGAGGCACAGAAAACACAAGAGGTGTTTCTTGAAAAGATGCTCCTGGAAGAATGAAAAAATGGGTGGTGTCCTTCAAGTTCTAGAATAGAAAGCTTCTAAACTAATAAAATTGTTTCTTTTGAAGTCACATGGGATTTGCGCACCCGGCACACAACCGGCGCCCACCCGGCGCAAATTCCGAAAAATATATTTAACAATAATATATCTTTATTACAATTACAAATATATGATATTTACAGTTATATTAAGTAATCTCTTGGTATAATATATATAATAAAGTTATATACATATACTTTTAAAACTTAAAGATTTGCGATGGATTCGCGCACCCGGCGCGACCCCCGGAAATACGTACATGACGTTGCACGGGGTCCAGAACCGCGCAACCTTCGCATACCATACGCGCATCGTACACGACTTAACCAATATGGTGGCAAAATTCTTGCATTCGCGCAACCACCGTGACTGGTACACGATCGGAACGCGAATCCACTTTTTGTTTTATAAAAAAAAAAAAGGTAAATGCATATTTTAGAAAGGAGAAAACATCACATTATTTTTATAAAAGTTTAAAAATTTAGAAAAAGCATTTTTTGGACATTACAATTAGAAATTAGCATTTAAAAAACCTTTGAAATTTACTGAAAAAACCATAGGTTTCAGGGACGTTACAGTTATAAATCAGCATTTAAAAAACCTTTGAAATTCACTGAAAAAACCATAGGTTTCAGGGATGTTATAGTTAGAAATTAGCATTTAAAACACCTTAGAAATTCACTGAAAAAACCACAGGTTTCCGGGATGTTATAGTTAGTTGGACATTTCACTCGTACAAAACCAGAGAAATTCGGCCGTTATAGTTAGGTGAGCTAACTATAACTCGTGCCCCCGCAATGCACTGCTGATGACGTCACATATTACATCATTCATGACATGGTCAGTGACATCACTGATGACATCTCAAATGACATCATCCAGTGACTGTGTGTTTCTGTAAAGTTCAAATATGTTTTATATATATATATATATGCCAAGGTGTATTGAAGAACGAGGGGGTGTATAAGTGTCTGAATGGATGATTTAGTAGGTGCGTGACTGACTGTATAAGTGAAAATATATATATATATATATATATATATATATATATATATATATATATATATATATATATGATCAAGGACCTCCAGGGCTGAAACGCGTAATGGCTGACAACTGCTAATGGAGAAATAAAGAAATTTGCTTGCACTTATCTGGTGGTCCGTGCTCCAGTCCTTGTTGAGGATTCACAAGTGGTGGTTGGAGTGTTCAAGATATATATATATATATATTCACTGAAAAAACCATAGGTTTTAGGGACAGTTATAGTTAGTTGGACATTGCACTCGTACAAAACCCGTGAAATTCCCCTGTTATAGTTAGTTCAGCTAACTATAACTCGCGCCCCCGCAATGCACTGCTGATGACGTCACATATTACATCACTCATGACATGGTCAGTATCATCACTGATGACATCACTGATGACATCACTGATGACATCATCCAGTGACTGTGTGTTTCTGTAAAGTTTAAATATGTTTAATATATATAGGGAAAGGCGTATTGAAGAATGAGTGGGTGTATAAGTGTCTGAATGGATGATTTAGTACGTGAGTGACTGACTCTACAAGTGAGTGATTAAACGTATCTTACTGAATGCATGGGTTAGTGACTAAACTGTGTGAATGTCTGTATCCGTCTGTTTGTTGGTGTGTAAGTGGATGCATGGATTTGCGAATAGCTACATGAGTGTCTATATGGGTTATTGATTGGTTCTCTGAGTATCTGTATGGCTGCCTGAGTGTTTGTGTGGGTGGGGTGTGTTTGACTCTATACATAGATGTGTGAGTGGGTGATTCACTGGGTGCATGATTTCAAGAGTGCATCTGTGATGGACTGCTTGGGTGGGTGAGTGTGTGTATGGGTGTGTTAGTGAGTGAATGTATATCTCAGTGGTACATGTGCGAGTAACTACATATGTAAAAGGCAGTATATATGTGTGTTAGAGTATTTAAATGGCTATAAGTGAGAGTGTGTTATTGTGAGAGTGGCTGTATGGATGCGTGTGTGCTTGTATCAGTTATTGTATAAGAGCGTAAGAATGTGCTAGTATTTGTATGAGTAAGTGAGCTGGTGTGTGTATAACTGTATAGGTGAGTAAATGGGTGTGTGATTAATTTTTGCATGACTGACTAGGTGTGTGAGTACCTCTATGGATGAGTGGCGGTGTGTGAGTGTTTATATAGGTGTATGAGTGCATATGATAGTCCTGTACTGAGTGACTGTAAGTATGAGTGACTGTACAGGTGAGTGAGTGGATGTGTGTGTAGACCAAAGAATCAGTGAGTGGGTATGTAGTTTTTGGTGTTGGAGTGTCTATGGTTTTGAGAATGGCAGTCTGTAATTTAGAGTGGGTGTATCAAAAGTTATATTAGGGTGTGAGAAGATGCATGAAATTATCACATGGATGATGTCATCAGTGATGTCATTTGAGATGTCATCAGTGATGTCATCAGTGATGTCACTGACCATGTCATGAGTGATGTAATATGTGACGTCATCAGCAGTGCATTGTGGGCGCGAGTTATAGTTAGCTGAACTAACTATAACAGGGGAATTTCACGGGTTTTGTACGAGTGCAATGTCCAACTAACTATAACTGTCCCTAAAACCTATGGTTTTTTCAGTGAATTTCAAAGGTTTTTTAAATGCTAATTTCTAACTGTAACGTGTCTGAAACCTATGGTTTTTTCAGTGAATTTCAAAGGTTTTTTAAATGCTAATTTCTAACTATAACGTGCCTGAAACCTATGGTTTTTTCAGTGAATTTCAGAGGTTTTTTAAATGCTAATTTCTAACTATAACGTGCCTGAAACCTATGATTTTTTAAGTGAATTTCAAAGGTTTTTTAAATGCTAGTTTCTAACTATGCCAACAGAGGTAGGACATGTGAAGAAAGAAGAAAAAACGCACAGAACGAAGCAAAAGATGTGCAGAAAGAACCAACAGAGGAGCAGAAAGAGGCCTTGTTGCAAAATCATCCTGTGCCCACAACTTTTTCAGACGGGTACTGGTGGTAACTGACTCTGACTAACCAGAGCCAGTGCGGGTTTGCACAATGGTGAAGGGAGGGGGGGCCTGAGGTGACATGTGTGCAAACGCGCCCCGTGGCGCGTTTTAAGTTGCGGGATTAAGTTCCCTTGAATCCTGAGGGTCCCTGGGCCCAACTAGCCCCCCAGGTACCTACAGTTAGGACCACAGAGCTGAGTTGCAGAGAGGCGTTCCGAGGCCACGCACCTTTTTCACCTCTCTGCAACGCAACTCTGTTGTGCTTACTGAAGGTACCTGGTGGGCTAGTTGGCCCCCAGGATTCAAAGGGAATTAACTCCCCAACTTAAAACGCACCACAGGGAGTGTTTGCGCACATGTCACCTGAGGCCCCGCCCCTCCCTTCACCACTGTGCAAACGCGCCCCGTGGCGCGTTTTAAGTTGGGGGATTAGGTCACCTTGAATCCTGAGAGTCCCTGGGGCCCAACTAGCCCACCAGGTACTTCCAGTAAGCACCACAGGCCTGCGTTGCAACGCCTGTAACAAATTGTGCAGTTGTGTTTAGGTAGTGAAGAGGGTCGTGCTGGGGGTAGTGTTTTAGGGTTTAGGGTAGTGCAGTGGTGTTTGTGTAGTGTAGGGGGTCATGCTGGGGGTAGATTTAGGGTTTAGGGTAGTGCAGTGGTGTTTGGGTAGTGTAGGGAGTCATGCTGGGGGAGTGTTTTAGGGTTTAGGGTAGTACAGTGGTGTTTGGGTAGTGTAGGGGTCGTGCTGGGGTTAGTGTTTAAGGGTTTTAGGGTTTAGGGTAGTGCAGTGGTGTTTGGGTAGTGTAGGGGATACTGCTGGGGGTAGTGTTTTAGGGTTTAGGGTAGTGCAATGGTGTTTGGGTAGTGTAGGGGGTACTGCTGGGGGTAGTGTTTTAGGGTTTAGGGTAGTGCAGTGGTGTTTGGGTAGCGTAGGGGTACTGCTGGGGGTAGTGTTTTATGGTTTAGGGTAGTGCAGTGGTGTTTGGGTAGTGTAGGGGTTCGTGCTGGGGGTAGTTTTTAGGGTTTAGGGTAGTGCAGTGGTGTTTGTGTAGTGTAGGAGGTCGTGTTTTAGGGTTTAGGGTAGTGCAGTGGTCTTTGGGTAGTGTAGGTAGTAGTGCGGGGGTATTGTTTTAGAGTTTAGGGTAGTGCAGTGGTCTTTGCGTAGTGTAGGGGGTTGTGCGGGGGTAGTGTTTTAGGGATTAGGGTAGTGCATTCGTATTTGGGTAGTGTAGGGGGTCATGCGGGGGTAGTGTTTTAGGGTTTAGGGCAGTGCAGTGGTGTTTAGGTAGTGTAGGGGGTCGTGCTGGGGGAGTGTTTTAGGGTTTAGGGCAGTGCAGTGGTGTTCGGGTAGTGTAGGGGGTCATGCTGGGGGCAGTGTTTTAGGGTTTAGGGCAGTGCAGTCGTGTTCGGGTAGTGTAGGGGGTCGTGCTGGGGGAGTATTTTAGGGTTTAGGGTAGTGCAGTGGTGTTCAGGTAGTGCAGGGGTCATGCTGGGGGTAGTGTTCTAGGGTTTAGGGCAGTGCAGTGGTGTTCGGGCAGTGTAGGGGGTCGTGCTGGGGGTGGTGTTTTAGGGCAGTGCAGTGGTGTTCGGGCAGTGTAGGGGGTCGTGATGGGGGTGGTGTTTCAGGGTTTAGGGCAGTGCAGTGGTGTTCGGGCAGTGTAGGGGGTCGTGCAGGGGTGGTGTTTCAGGGTTTAGGGCAGTGCAGTGGTGTTCGGGCAGTGTAGGGGGTCGTGCAGGGGTGGTGTTTCAGGGTTTAGGGCAGTGCAGTGGTGTTTGGGCAGTGTAGGGGTGGTGTTTCAGGGTTTAGGGCAGTGCAGTGGTGTTCGGGCAGTGTAGGGGTCGTGCAGGGGGTGGTGTTTCAGGGTTTAGGGCAGTGCAGTGGTGTTCGGGCAGTGTAGGGGGTGGTGCAGGGTGTGGTGTTTCAGGGTTTAGGGCAGTACAGTGGTGTTCGGGCATTGTAGGGGGTGGTGCTGGGGCTGGTGTTTCAGAGTTTAGGGCAGTGCAGTGGTGTTCGGGCAGTGTAGGGGGTCGTGCTGGGGCTGGTGTTTCAGGGTTTAGGGCAGTGCAGTGGTGTTCGGGCAGTGTAGGGGTTCGTGCTGGGGCTGGTGTTTCAGGGTTTAGGGCAGTGCAGTGGTGTTCGGGCAGTGTAGGGGGTCATGCTGGGGCTGGTGTTTCAGGGTTTAGGGCAGTGCAGTGGTGTTCGGGCAGTGTAGGGGGTCTTGCTGGGGCTGGTGTTTCAGAGTCTAGGGCAATGCAGTGGTGTTCGGGCAGTGTAGGGGGTCTTGCTGGGGCTGGTGTTTCAGAGTCTAGGGCAATGCAGTGGTGTTCGGGCAGTGTAGGGGGTCTTGCTGGGGCTGGTGTTTCAGGGTTTAGGGCAGTGCAGTGGTGTTCGGGCAGTGTAGGGGGTCGTGCTGGGGGTGGTGTTTCAGGGTTTAGGGCAGTGCAGTGGTGTTCGGGCAGTGTAGTGGGTCGTGCTGGGGCTAGTGTTTCAGGGTTTAGGGCAGAGCAATGGTGCTCAGGCAGTGTAGGGGGTTGTGCTGGGGGTGATGTTTCAGGGTTTAGGGCAGTGCAGTGGTGTTAGGGCAGTGTAGGGGGTCGTGCTGGGGGTGGTGTTTCAGCGTTTAGGGCAGTGCAGTGGTGTTCCGGCAGTGTAGGGGGTCGTGCAGGGGGTGGTGTTTCAGGGTTTAGTGCAGTGGTGTTCGGGCAGTGTAGGGGGTCGTGCTGGGGTGGTGTTTCAGGGTTTAGGGCAGTGCAGTGGTGTTCGGGCAGTGTAGGGTGTCGTGCTGAGGGGTGGTGTTTCAGGGTTTAGGCCATTGCAGTAGTGTTTGGGCAGTGTAGGGGGTCATGCAGGGGGTGGTGTTTCAGGGTTTAGGGCAGTGCAGTGGTGTTCGGCCAGTGTAGGTAGTCTTGCTGGGGGTGGTGTTTCAGGGTTTAGGGCAGTGCAGTAGTTTTCGGGCAGTGCAGGCGGTCGTGCTGGGGCTGGTGTTTCAGGGTTTAGGGCAGTGCAGTGGTGTTCCGGCAGTGTACGGGGTTGTGCTGGGGCTGGTGTTTCAGGGTTTAGGGCAGTGCAGTGGTGTGCGGGCAGTGTACGGGGTTGTGCTGGGGCTGGTGTTTCAGGGTTTAGGGCAGTGCAGTGGTGTTTGGGAAGTGTAGGGGGTCGTGCTGGGGGTGGTGTTTCAGGGTTTAGGGCAGTGGTGTTCGGGCAGTGTAGGGGGTCGTGCTGGGGCTGGTGTTTCAGGGTTTAGGGCAGTGCAGTGGTGTTCGGGCAGTGTAGGGGGTCGTGCTGGGGCTGGTGTTTCAGGGTTTTGGGCAGAGCAGTGGTGTTCGGGAAGTGTAGGGGGTCATGCTGGGGGTGGTGTTTCAGGGTTTAGGGCAGTGCAGTGGTGTTCGGGCAGTGTAGGGGGTCTTGCTGGGGGTGGTGTTTCAGGGTTTAGGGCAGTGCAGTGGTGTTCGGGCAGTGTAGGGGGTCTTGCTGGGGGTGGTGTTTCAGGGTTTAGGGCAGTGGTGTTCGGGCAGTGTAGGGGGTCTTGCTGGGGGTGATGTTTCAGGGTTTAGGGCAGTGCAGTGGTGTTCGGGCAGTGTAGGGGGTCTTGCTGGGGGTAGTGTTTCAGGGTTTAGGGTGGTGCAGTGGTGTTCGTGCAGTGTAGGGGGTCGTGCTGGGGTGGTGTTTCAGGGTTTAGGGCAGTGCAGTAGTGTTCGGGCAGTGTAGGGGGTCGTGCAGGGTGTGGTGTTTCAGGGTTTAGGGCAGTGCAGTGGTGTTCTGGCAGTGTAGGGGGTTATGCTGGGGGTGGGGTTTCAGGGTTTTGGGCAGTACAGTGGTGTTCGGGCAGTGTAGGGGGTCATGCTGGGGCTGGTGTTTCAGGGTTTAGGGCAGTGCAGTGGTGTTTGGGCAGTGTAGGGGGTCTTGCTGGGGGTGATGTTTCAGGGTTTAGGGCAGTGCAGTGGTGTTCGGGCAGTGTAGGGGGTCTTGCTGGGGGTAGTGTTTCAGGGTTTAGGGCAGTGCAGTGGTGTTCGTGGCAGTATAGGGGGTCGTGCTGGGGATGGTGTTTCTGGGTTTAGGGCAGTGCAGTAGTGTTCAAGCAGTGTAGGGGGTTGTGCAGGGGTGGTGTTTCAGGGTTTAGGGCAGTGCAGTGGTGTTCGGGCAGTGTAGGGGGTCGCGCTGGGGGTGGTGTTTCAGGGTTTAGGGCAGTGCAGTGGTGTTCGGGCAGTGTAGGGGGTCATGCACGGGGTGGTGTTTCAGGGTTTAGGGCAGTGCAGTGGTGTTCGGGCAGTGTAGGGTGTTGTGCTGGGGCTGGTGTTTCAGGGTTCAGGGCAGTGCAGTGGTGTTCAGGCAGTGTAGGGGGTCGTGCTGAGGCTGGTGTTTCACGGTTTAGGGCAGTGCAGTGGTGTTCGTGCAGTGTAGGGGTCGTGCTGGGGCTGGTGTTTCAGAGTTTAGGGCAGTGCAGTGGTGTTCAGGCAGTGTAGGCGGTCGTGCTGGGGCTGGTGTTTCAGGGTTTAGGGCAGTGCAGTGGTGCTCAGGCAGTGTAGGGGGTCGTGCTGGGGCTGGTGTTTCAGGGTTTCGGGCAGTGCAGTGGTGCTCGGGCAGTGTAGGGAGTCGTGCTGGGGGTGATGTTTCAGGGTTTAGGGTAGTGCAGTGGTGTTCGGGCAGTGTAGGGGGTCATGCAGGGGCTGGTGTTTCAAGGTTTAGGGCAGTGCAGTGGTGTTTGGGCAGTGTAGGGAGTCGTGCTGGGGCTGGTGTTTCAGGGTTTTCGGCAGAGCAGTGGTGTTCGGGCAGTGTAGGGGGTCATGCTGGGGGTAGTGTTTCAGGGTTTAGGGCAGTGCAGTGGTGTTCGGGCAGTGTAGGGGGTCGTGCTGGGGGTGGTGTTTCAGGGTTTAGGTCAGTGGTGTTCGGGCAGTGTAGGGGGTCTTGCTGGGGGTGATGTTTCAGGGTTTAGGGCAGTGCAGTGGTGTTCGGGCAGTGTAGGGGGTCTTGCTGGGGGTAGTGTTTCAGGGTTTAGGGCAGTGCAGTGGTGTTCGGGCAGTGTAGGGGGTCATGCTGGGGGTGGTGTTTCAGGGTTTAGGGCAGTGCAGTGGTGTTCGGGCAGTGTAGGGGGTCGTGAAGGGGGTGGTGTTTCAGGGTTTAGGGCAGTGCAGTGGTGTTCGGGCAGTGCAGGGGTCGTGCTAGGGGTGGTGTTTCAGGGTTTAGGGCAGTGCAGTGGTGTTCGGGCAGTGTAGGGGGTCATGCAGGGGCTGGTGTTTCAGGGTTTAGGGCAGTGCAGTGGTGTTCGGGCAGTGTAGGGGTCGTGCTGGGGGTAGTGTTTTAGGGTTTAGGGTAGTGCAGTGGTGTTTGTGTAGTGTAGGGGGTCATTTTTTAGGGTAGTGCAGTGGTGTTTGTGTAGTGTATGGGGTCGTGCTGGGGGTAGTCTTTTAGGGTTTAGCGTAGTGCAGTGGTGTTTGTGTAGTGTAGGGGTCTTGCTGGGGGTAGTGTTTTAGGGTTTAGGGTAGTGCAGTGGTGTTTGTGTAGTGTAGGGGGTCATGTTTTAGGGTAGTGCAGTGGTGTTTGGGTAGTGTAGGGGGTCGTGCTGGTGGTAGTGTTTTAGGTTTTAGGTTAGTGCAGTGGTGTTTGGGTAGTGTAGGGGGTCGTGCTGGGGGTAGTGTTTTAGGGTTTAGGATAGTGCAGTGGTGCTTGTGTAGTGTAGGGGTTGTGCTGGGGGTAGTGTTTTAGGGTTTAAGGTAGTGCAGTGGTGTTTTTGTAGTGTAGGGGGTCATGTTTTAAGATGCAATGCTCCAATACCTGACCAGTCTGCACTACATAAAACTGCAAAAAACTAAAAATAAAAAGTGTTTTGCACACTTTTGTCATTGGGCTATATGTGGGCTACATCTGGGTAATATTTGTGCTACATTTGGGCTCTTTTTTCACTGGTGGCCATCTTGGAAGACTTCTTTGTTATGAAGTTTCCTAATTTCTTCATTTACTGCAGTCTCCTCAGTAGGAAATGCTTTCAGTTTTTACTTTGATTCCATTAAGAAGGCATTCAGATGTGTCTCACATCTGCCATAAATTCAGAATGTTAGCACTCTAGTTGCTCATTAGATCACTGGAGTAAAGCTACTGCTCACCAGGGAGTTAACTGGTAGTCTGCTGCTGGTTTTGAAAGTGATTGTTTCAGTCTGCATGTCAGAATTTTCTAATGAAATAGAAGAGGATTTGAGATCTCACTTAAAACATGCCCTAATTTTTCTTTCTGCAGCACTAACCATAATTTCTATTTCAAAAAGAACCCCTCATTTTGTTCCTTTTTAAATTAAATGTTTTAAGTGTTACCGGTTTATTCCAATCAAGATGGCTTCAGGTGTGCCATACTTTTGTCATAAGTAAGGCTGTTAGCGCTCTAGTTGTTCTTTAGAACACTCTGGGAAGCTGCAGTAGAACACAAAGGCATCAACTGGCAGGCTGCTCCTGTTGAAATATAACAGGAAGATATTTGAGATCACACTTGAAATATGTCCTAATTTTTCTTTCTACAGCACTAACCATAATTTCTATGACAAAATGAACCCCATCATTTTGTTCCTTTTTAAATTAAATGTTTTAAGTGTTACCAGTTTATTCCAATCAAGATGGCTTCAGGTGTGCCATACTTTTGTCATAAGTAAGGCTGTTAGCACTCTAGTTGTTCTTTAGAACACTCTGGGAAGCTGCAGTAGAACACAAAGGAATCAACTGACAGTCTCTGCCCTTGTTGGATGTACATGTTTTACTGAGAATGTCAGACTTCATTCTCACATGAGTGAGAAAGATAATGTGAATTTACAGAAAATATGCTCTCATTTTAGCTTCTGGAGCACCTTCCAAACCTCCATGGGACAAGCATGAGAAAATAGTGTTCTCTCAAACATGATTCATAATATCCCAGCAGAAGGTTTTTCACATGGTAAAATCACCTTAGAATACACCACAATTCCTAAAATTAGTATGGTACCATCAACAAATAAATTCTAATGTAACTAAAGCCTGTTATCACCCTTTATAGTTCTCCTTTTGGTAACCCTCAAAATCTTCTATTCACTACAATGCATTTCAATGAGGTACTATCATTTATATTGGTCCCAAGATGGCTGCCAGCAATTCCAGGATGAAGTGCTGACAGCCAATCAGATCTCACGATGACATGTGTGGTTAGGCTCCGCCTCAGATATATATGTGACTTTACTTTTGATTTTCTCAGGAACTACTGAACGGATTTACACCATTTAAGCAAAAGGCACGACACTGAACCAAGGGCTACCTCTTTGCCAAATTTGGTGTAATTCCGTTCAGCAGTTCGGGCTGTAGCTGCGACTAAAGGTCCCTATGGAAAAATGAATGGGGAAAACGCGTTTTGGGACCCCCTTTTTCTCGGCCCCCGCTTGAAGTATCACCCCGAGACTTTCAGGATAGGAGCGGACCGGAGCGCCCCAACAAGTTGGAAACTTTCGCGAAGATTCGTCAACCGGCGCCAACGTTATTTCAAATAGAATGTCGCAGATTTCCTATGGATAATAGGTTTTAACTATAACTATCTACTGGCGACCGCCAGTAGATAATATATATATATATATATATATATATATATATCCAAACAATACACTTGCAGGCATAGAGTGATGCACAAATTATGCAAAAAAGGAGCAGAGAAATCTGGTGGGTAGTTCCTAGGTTTAGGTGGAAGGCAGCTCCTGTATAGAGCACCCTCAGTACCAGCGACACTCTAAATTTGCTCACCTCAAATGTCTGCTTTTCTATCAAAATTTTTAAGCATAGGATGGTGGTGGTGGATGGCTTTTGTCATTTTGCAGCTCAACTATCGAGACTACCATTGGGAATCTAAAAATGACATGGACTACTAAGCAATAATATTTACGAGGAACTGATTAACAATGCATCAGAAAGAGGCTAATTGAAGCTCATCAGGATAACCTTAAGATTGAAAACTTAAAGCCCTGAAGAAGCGCAATAAGGCGCGAAACACGTGTTGGCTGTTTGCTGTTTTGAAGGCTGTATGCTGTCCTGAATGAAGCTTTCAAAGGAAGGAATAAAATAAATATTAAACAAGAAAGCTGGAAGAAATTGTTATTGTGTGTCGAATTCTCAGTATTTGTTGTTGTTATGATAAGAAATACTGTACTGGTGGGGACCAGTATCTGAGATACTAAGCGCCGGGCAGGAATCCTATTACCCCCAAAAATTGTTATCTATCTATCTATCTATCTATCTATCTATCTATCTATCTATCTATCTATCAATCTATCTATCTATCTATCTATCTATCTATCTCTATATCTATAATTAGATCTGATATTATATTTGCAAAAAGGCGTTCAAATACTTCATCACCACATGACCATATTCATGTCGTCATGTGCTCCAAACCTTATAAACTTTGAACTTTTCCAGGAGTAATCAATCAGGGATATGGCTAAAAGAATTTTCCCCCGTGCAGACCGGTATGAGGGGCCAGTCCAGTTCGTGGACTGCTCCAGTGACCAAGGACATTACCACCTCCTCTTTTGCTCCTTCATCGCCCATGAATGCACTTGATTGACTAAGCAATTCTTTGCATATACATCCTTGTACTCATTTGGGTCATAACATCTGTACATCAGCAAATGGCAACACCAAAATGAATACAAAATGCACTCCGGAGAGAACCTGGGCAAAGGTTATTTTAGAGTGCACATCTAGCTTTGCTCCATTATGTGGTCCAGCGCCCTTCCCATGCTCCTGTAACAACAGGGATAACCTGCATGAAGGGGCTCGATGTAATAATGAATGTCATAATATGGAGGCTTGCATTCATATTACAACTTCTGATGAGTTCTATTGTTTGAATGATTGCCCAGGGCTTAAATCTAACTCCGTTGGTAATTCTTTTATTCCACCTAGCTTAAATCTTTTATCTTGGAATTTAGCTGGTCTAAATGCAAAAATATGTGATCCTGACTGGTTAATGTATATTATGAAGTATGATGTGTGCATGTTCCAAGAAACATGGGCCACAAAAAAAGCTTATATAGATGGGTATAGCTCCCTCAGTGTGGAAGCCAAACCTGCTGAGCATTATGGTAGAGCAAGTGGAGGACTTTTAACTTTGGTCAAGAACGGTTGATTTAGCACCCAAACTCCTATGGCAATTGAATGCCCAGATTTAATTGGGACTATAGTTAGCTTACCCTCGGGACTTTCCTTGGCCTTATTTAACATGTACGTTAGAACAGTAAAGTCGAATGATAAATCCCCTATCATAGCAGTGCTAGATATTACATTGGATACTTTACACCCTGATACAAAAGTAATAGTGGCAGGGGATTTTAACACTTCCTTTGGACCCTGTACTTTTCTAAAAGAGATCACCGCAGAGGAGGATGAGCACTGGGGCATTCCTGAACTGACAGTATCATCAAGAAAAATCTCTCTACAAGTAGCCTAGTTGATAACTAGCAGAGTACTTAGCTTTAAATGGGCATACCATCTCTGATCCTAATAGAGCACCAACATTTAAAGGGGGAACAAGTACTAGTGTAATTGACAACGTATTGATTGATGTGAGATTGTGGCCACTGTTGGCTGATATGGAAGTTAATGTAAGGTCTGATAGTGACCACAATTCTCTCGAGGTGACTCTCTGGGGAGTCCTTTGTTACAAGAGAGTAACGTTTACGGCTGTTCCTGCCCCAGTTGTAACCAACAACCGCCGTTCTGTTAAATGGCCCAAAGTCCTGGCGAACCAAAAATTATATACAGTACTATATAAACAGTTTGTTGTCTGCTTAGAACAATTTGAAGGGTTAGAAGCAGCTAATATCCCTATTTTAACTGTGCATAACCAGCTGTTTAGCGAGCTGCAAATGGTCTTTTATAAAGAGGGGATTGTCACTAACAACACGCACACCAAAGAAAATATATGGGTTGACTCAGCATGTAAAATAGCAAAGAGCTCACTGAGGTTGGCCATTATTGAGGGTGAGAGTTATAAAATTCGTATGGCCAGAAGTACTTATAAAGCTTGACTGAGACAGGCCAAAAGAGACCGGAAGGATAACTACTGGCAGGAACTGCTTGCCGCTAGTAAAATCAAGGATAGTAGAACATTTTGGAAATTAGTAGCGGCTAATAAACCCGGATGTGTGAAGCCCCCCTGCTTTAATATTTCTCCTGAAAAATGGGTGGCACACTTTTCCGCTCTTTATTCTGTAAACAAGAATAATGATTTTGGCAGAGCCAATAGTAAAACTGGTCCCACCTTACCACAACTTGCAATGCTTGAGGCAGATGCTACTCCAGTTTCCTTCAGTCTTGAAGAGACTACTAATGCAATAAATTCGCTCAAACTGGCTAAAGCACCAGGCCCGGATAAAATCCCGGGAGACCTCTATAAGACTGAACCACAAATCTGGTCAACTTATTTTAATTTGCTAGCTAACACAATCTCAGTAGGGGGAAGTACCTGAATCCTGGAGGGGGCTGAGATCATAACTATATTTAAAAATGGGGATGCTAGCAACCCAGTTAACTACAGGCCAATAAGCCTGATAGACAATGGCCAGAAAATCTTTAGCAGACAAATTGTGAATAAATTGACTGACTGGATGGAGACCAATAAAATAATGTCACCATACCAAGCTGGCTTTAGTTCAAAGGTTAGCATCATTGATCAGATTTTCAGATTTTCGCTATTATACTGGAAAACTATCCTTCTAAAACAAGATAAGCTCTATGTAGCATTTACAGATCTTAGAGCTGCTTTTGATCTCATCCCACGTGTAAAGCTTTGGAAGGTCCTACTCAACTTAGGAGTTCCTAGCAATCTTGTACATTTTCTAAGTAAACTGCATGAGTACAACTTTGCACAGGTTCGCTGGGGTCCGCATGGTGAACTAACGGAATGCATCCCGATCGAACGTGGAGTTTGCCAAGGTTGCGTTCTTGCACCTACGCTGTTCTCCCTGTATTTAAACGATGTAGTCGAAGTTCTAGAAAACTGTGTAAACAACTCCCCAACCTTGAACAATAGGAAGGTGGCAATCTTATTATTTGCTGAGGATTCCTCCTCATCTCGAAGTCATCCATGGGCCTGCAGATCTTGGTTAACAAATTTTTAGACTTTTGCAAGACCAGGGGCCTTGAATTAAATGTTAACAAGATCCAATTTATGGTATTGGGAAAGGGAGTCAAGAAACGTAAAGCCGTTGTTCAGGTAGAGAATGAGGCACTTGAAAGGTGTTATGTTTCATATAGGTACCCTAATATAGGCCCGGGTAACATCATACCCCTTCACCTACATTACCTCCCCTACACTACACTGTAACGGGCCTTTTAGGATTGAACCTTTACCTAGTTCTAGTCCTGGGTGCAGAAGGAGGGTTTCTCCTAAACAATAGAGCCCTATAACTCCATCAATAGACTCACACTGTATGTATGCATATTCATAAGGGTTCTTAGAAACTAGGCTGGGGGCTACACCACCTTCCTCCCCATATCTACGTACACGGTTCATCCCATACGTCATCCTCACATCCAACAATGGCTAATACAGGCAACAAGGGACAAAGGAACCTTAGACACTTTCTGGATAAATACAGCACCTCTTGCTAGTGTTAGAGAGAGGGAACCGAGACTTCCAGGCCGACACACTGACCAGAGACGCTGAGGCTCCTGCATGGAGACGCTCCAGCTGACAGTGGTCTAACACATCCCTCGCGGGGTGTCCAACTCGAGACCAAGAAGGGCTCCTACATTCTCACACTTCAGGTAATGGGGGTTCGACTAAATCCTAGAGGGATTCTTGGCTTCACACCTATACACATGCTAGGTACACTTAGGTACATCTAGATAAGCATCGTAGGAGTACGCGCTTTCTTTTATCATGCATTTTATATTCATGTATCTATTCATGCGTAGTGCAAAATGGTAGAACTGTACTATCCATTTATATTCATTGTACTGCTAATCATATATCTCTGCTACTGTCTAATGGTTGTTGCAGCTCATATATTCTACACAAGAATAACGACTGTTCAATAAACTTTTATTGAAACGCCCAGGCTGTTTATTCTGTGTATCTCTGAGATAAGATAAGTGAGCACGAGTGACTGAGCGAAAAGTAGTACATTGTTTCCACGATCCTGAGGGATCAGGGTTGTCATGTTCTGAGGTTGCCAGAATTTATTCTCTCCCCGATAAGAGGAGACACTAGTGGCACTGTGAGCTAGCTTATGCAAACAGGCTAACATTTTTGGTGAGGGTATTCAGAATCCGTCTGCCGCCAAACCCACAGTATATGTTATCCGAACAAGCAGGTCCTGTATGGGTAATGTAGAAACTACACAACATGGCGCCACCAACGATGGTTGGGCTCTTATTTAACAGTAGAATCTGAGTAGTTCAGTTGTGCTATTCTCAGAGACCCCTACTCACAAAACGCCAGAGACGTCTGGAGTGGGTGGGCACAAAATCCGCCACAGCTGAGTAGGCGAGAAATCCTATTTATTGGCTGTTGGTTAATCAAGCTTGAAGGACATTTTGTTCCTAAAATTGTGCATAAAACACCTTATCATAGTTTCCTTGAAACATTAGTCTGTGTTCTATACTCCGGTCTTAGACCCGTTACAGCAAGCACTCCCCCTCACAGATGAGGACGAATATGCAAATGCAATTCAAATTGCACCTAAATTCAGACGTACTATCACCATGAAACTATTAGAAAATGGTTTACATGCTAGGGGTGGCATAGTAGCATTCGTGATTGAGGCACACAAATCAAATAAAACAGAGGTATTTTATTCGTGGGTTACATTCCCAGCAGCAAATGCAATAACACAGACATTTCACTACTATGTAGAAGGAGATGCACCACAGGAATATGGTCCATTCAAGGACATAGAAGTTCCACTTACTTACCAGGAACACCTATACTGGTTTAAAGACTCCCTACCCCATATAAGAAACAGAGTAAGATTAGGCCCGCTCGGAGGAGACGGGGCAACATGGCCAATATTAGCGGCCTACACACCACATCCTGACATTAACACAATGCCACAAGCAGACTTACTCTTACAACACAAGTATTTAATTAAAATCTACGGAAACCTGACAAAGTTTGTCATGAGGACTTTCACAGTCCAACCAACATCAGTTGCAACAAATGAAACTCAAATTCAGGGTACAGCAACTAAAATTACACCACAAACATTACACCCAGTAATGGGCAAAATGCCCACGAAACGTGAACAAATGCCATTCTTGATAGCTCAAAAAATAACTCAGCTCGAGGCAGTATTCCCGAATACTACCCCGTTTGAAAAACACAGAATGCTAACAATCTGCTTGCCCATGGGGATAACACCACAAGTAAAGAACTGCACCTCTTGGGGTACAGTCTTTGCTGCCATATATGCCAGAACACCTGGTATTCCTTCATTAGCAGTAGTACCAGACGTATTGAGACAAATACAAAACAATTACGGAGCAGAACCTGCCCTGAACTTAGGGATGAAGCTATTAAATAGCTATGACCAGGTATCAGCCTTAATACTAGCTAATATTAAAGGGGAAGCAGCTTCAGTGGCGCCAATGCCTAAGGGAGTTCAGCCCGTTAGAACAACAACACGAACTGCCCAAAATAATAGAAACTGCATATGCAGAATTAGGCAGAGGCAGTTTGGGTGGGAAAGCATTAAAACCACAACTGATGGGCAGTCCTGAAAAGGATACTACCAAGCAGACACCTGCTTCTTCTAAAAAGAAGTGGGATAATAAAAAACAACAAAACTTTAAAAACAGATCTCAATCCCGAGACAGATCTTCTCAACAGGAGCCCGCTGAAAAGAGGTACAACCTTAGGAATAGGGATAATATTAGGAAACCTAACAGTTATCAGGATACTGATACACGTTCCTCTTGTTCCTTTCAGGGCTCGATGAAAAACTCAGAGAGAGAAGGACGGTCAGAACACAAAGAGGAGCGTACAAAGTCCAGAGACAAGCAGCACGCTCAAGACTATACTTCCAAAAAAGAAGACAAGCCAAAATCAAAACCTCAGTTTAAGAAGAAGAAAGTTGCAGGCATAAAGATCAGACATGCCCAGAATTCTGAGGATGCAACTTCTGAACGGGGAATGGGCTCTGACGATGCTAGACAGTGCGGCAGAAGTAACAATAGCTCGCCAGAACCTGATGGAATTTCTGGTGACAGTGGACTTGAATGATTACATCGCGGTGGAAACACCAGACACAAGGGTGAGCGTCCCACATAAGTTACACAAAATAACACTCCAAATGGAGGGGGACAAGCCCAGGAAAGTTAAAGGTCTCTTTTGGGAAAATCTGTCATCCTATTAGCAGAACAAGATTGGCCGCCAGCATTTGTTATGGAGTGCCCTAGGGGGAGAAACTGTAATTTTTGCAGCATTCTCTGACCTCGTTCCCATACATCTTAAACATGCATATGCACAGGAGTGGGCGGTTGCCCTAGCTCCAGCACTATACAAAAATCATGCCAGTTGGGATGAGGATTCAACCCACCACGTGATCCCGTTAAAAGTTTCACCAAAAGCTCAGAGGCAATACCCAATAAAGCAAGAAGCTAAAAAACAGGTCAGGGTTTTCTTAGATCAACTTGAATACCAAGGGGTGATTGAAACATGCACCTCACCAATGAACAACCCTTTGTTTCCAGTATCAAAACCGGACAACTCATATCGTCTAGTTTTAGATTACAGACATTTAAACACATGCACAAAGACATTCGCTGTCCAAAACGCACACAGTGCCGCATTAATGAATAACATTGTGCGGAAAAAGTACAAAACTACATTAGATATCTCAAATGGATTTTTCTGCCAAAATATAGCGCCTGAAAGCAGGTATTTGACCGCATTCTCAGCGTTGGGGTCCCAGTGGCAATTTTATCGTCTCCCCCAGGGGTATAAGAACAGCCCGGGGGTATTCTCAGCGAGAGTAACTGAGTTACTCCAAAATTTTGATGAGGAAGCATTGTCCAATGTGGATGATATTTATCTGACGGACGATGACTTAAAAAGGCACTTGACCAGGGTGAGCACCATTATTATGGGATTTGCCTCTGAGGGCTACAAATTTAATTTTAAGAAATCTAAAATAGCCCACCTCAATGTCCTGTTTTTAGGATAAGAGCTTTCAAGTGAAGGGAAAAGCCTGGCAGCTAACTTTTTAGAAAAGTGTGCGCTGCTCCAACCTCCAAAATCATTAAAAAATCTACAATCAATACTGGGATTCCTAAATTTTGGCAGAACATACATTTTAGATTACGCAGAAAAAGTAAAACCTTTCTACGACTTAATAAAACCTGACTTTTCAGTTAGACAATGGACACAGGAACACACAAAGATCCTACGTTCACTACAAGAAGACGATAGCTTAAAAATGCTTACAGACACGCGTAAATGTACGCAACTTAGTGATCCGAATAATAGAGGGTCAATGCTTGTACACTTACTTAACCTTCAATGAAGGCGAGACCGTACCAATCACTTACAAATCACACCTGTACACAAGCGCAGAAATGCGTTTCACTTCAACAGAAAAATCCTGACAGCAGTTCAGACCGCTGTAGCAAGAGAAAGAGCCCTGGCAAAACGCATAATAGTCATGACCCCAGTACCAGCTTTAGAAGCTGTTACAAAGGCTAGCATTCCAAATGCTAAAGCCTTACATCCGAGATAGATACAATGGGCTAATTCCCTTACTACAACGGATGTTAAATACAGATTTGACCCAAGTCTAAAAACACAAGCATTTCTGCAATACGAACAAGAATATCCTCTACCTAATGAAATATGCCTCTCGATCAGTATGAATATATTATTTACACTGACGGATCTGCTCAACCAGCCATATGGAGTAAGCAACAATACAGCACAGCATGTGCAATTGTTAAAGGTCGCATGCGGGATGGAAAGTTCCATCCAAGTTGCACCAAAACGCAATCTCTAGGAGACTGCACGGCTCAGTTGGCAGAGTTAAAAGCACTGATACTGGCACTTGTAAATACGGATCACAAATTCCCCACACTAATTGTGTGTGATTCCTTTTACTGTGTGCAGTCATACAATGAATATTTGTATCATTGGGAACAAAACGGGTTTAAAGATGCAAAAGGTGGCACAATTAAGCATAAAATGCTATGGGAACAGGTAGTTGAGTTAAAAAACGAACTACCAAGGGCTCACGTGATCCATACACTGAGTAATCAGCGTGATGGCGTTCACGTTGAAGGGAATTCATTGGCTGATGAAGCCGCAAAGGAGGCTGGCTACAGCTGAATCACTGTTCAGAAGGAATAGATGTCAGACTATGACACTTTGTACTGCTTACCAACATTATGGTCAGTCATTTCCTACACAAATCTATTTCAAGCCTAGAAATGTCATTCGAATGCTCGGATTCCTAGAGTGGAGACAGATTGCCCTACACCGACCAAAAGTAGGTTTGCATACATTTGCGATCACAAATTTGCATATTTTTCAGTGTCTTAACACCAAAGACCCAACCTCATATTATTATAAGGTTACACCAACATCTGCAGGCCTGAAACATTATCTGGTTGACATAAACACCAAATCAGCAATATACCTACTGCGTTATATTTATTGCACGCTAAATTGTCTGAACAATGGTCTGACTCTATGGAAGGACACAGTAGACTTAAAATCAGTCTGGGGTTCTAGAGACTGGCAAGTCCAGGAGGACAGAAGCATGCTATTTAGAGCATGCCTCATTCCACAGCAGATGATATCTTCTAAATAACACTGTGCAACAGACATCCTGTCTTGGACTATCCAAGATATTCAAGGTTCACCATGCACCATTCACTCACCTCTGATCTTCCACACACCTACATCACAGATGGGGTTGTTTGCATAATTAGTGACTTCACGAGTCGAAGGGCGCAATACGTCAGCATGACATGTTGAAAGATGACGAAGTATGCCACTCAGGACCCTTATGTGGGGAGGATAGACATGGCTGTGTGTTTGGCACCATTAGACACGAATGAATGTCTGGAGAACACTTCGATTCTTCATAGGGTATATAACCGAAGGGTACAGTATCCACTGGCCAGACCCACGTTAAGTACAAAGAGAACATCCAGGGGTAGTGACATCCTACAGTGTTGGGAAGTTGTGCCTTGATTGGCTAGAAACCTCAACCTTCACAGAAGTGAAACAACACTTAGCCTTACTCTCTCAAGACATGGATCTTAGGGATTTTTTACTAGGTCCCCGGAAACCTCGTCAGAAACGTTTCATATATGCTGGCATTTATGCTGCCTATAATGAGAACTGGAAAATATCTCAACAAGAGGCCGCAGAGAGAATACGGGAAATAGACCGTATTAACTTGGAGAAATCTCTAGCAGTGGTAGACAACGGGTTAACAACTTTGACCTCCAGGATATATTCCTTAGGCAACATTGTATCTTCTGCGATAGACATACTGGAACAAGATTTAGCCATATTACAACACGGGCAATCTCAGCTACGTTCTGTTATGTTATTGAGCTGGGCGCTGCAATCTTTGCGTGCAGGCTATGTGCCTTGGCATTATATCAACAGTACGTCTCTGTTTTCTGAATATAATCTAACAGATAAACAGATGGAAATGGCACAAAGGGGAGGAAAATATACAATGCTGCGTATTGAAAAACTGGACAGGTTACCATTCAAGGTAGCGGAATTTCCGTCTACGGAATGGCTTATCCATGGCCACATCACTCTACCGGTCACCACTTTTCAGTTTCAATATTGCCTTGAGAAAAGGCAGGCGGGCAAATATGAAAAGATGGGTGAGGAATACATTAAGGAATATTGGGAGTTACCATACAGATTTCGATGCCGGAGTGGGGATCGAGAAGTGTTTCAAAGCGGTACAAACTGCAAGAACGCTCTAAGCGGTTCTCTCATGTGCCAGGACATTTCACTGCACGGAGCTTGCAATGGGTCAGTAGCAAACTTGTCCTGTCACATGAAAGGGACTCCAGCAGCCGTGATTACACCGGTATTCGAGCTGCTCTCGAATGGAGTTACTTGATGCTGAACGATCAAGGTTGCTGTGGGATGATTCCAGGCATTGCCTATCTGGTCACTGTGAACTCCAGGGTTACTTGCTGTATGCAAGTGTTGTTTCCCCCAACAAGTACAGTCAGGGAGGCGCCGTTATGGCCTTCATTGAATGTTTCCTTTATACAGTTTGATACTTTGGGCAGACTGAAAGCCATGCTTTTGCAGCAAATCGTACCCTTAACCTCCGCTCGAGAGACCTTTGATCTTCAAATCGCAAGGACCTCGACCGACATACAGGCACTTATACGTACAAACTGCCCCATTCATTTCGCAGAAATGGTGGGTCGTATCTTTAACAGATCTGATACAAGTGGTATTGTACACCTATTTAAGACCATAGGGTCAAGAATTTCTAAGCACCTTTCAGACAATCCTCGGAGTTATTCCAAATTTTATACACTCCGTATTGGGAATCGTTTTGGAGGTCTTCCAGCTGATCCTGCTTTCTATCGCAGGAATCCTGATTGTCCTTTTTCTGCTCCTCAATGGACGGCCCAATTAGCAACGAGATGGCAAAAGCGCTCCTGGAGCGCAAATATCGTGAGCGCATGGTGCAGCATCTGGGCACACCTCGCCTACGGGAACTGAGTGCCTCTTGGTTCCTATCGTTTAGACCAGTCTGGATGGACTGCATCTTACCTGTTCTTTGATGCCTGTTTTGCGGTGATGAATGCATGTTGGACCTCTGTCTGACACTTGCAACGGACACGCCTGCGGACTTGAATACCCGGCTGGAACCCCTGAGGGCCCACGCTCAGCAATGTCCCCAGCATATTCCCATCTTGATGGCTGCATTCCTCGAGAATCCGCAGGTGCCTTTTACAACTGGGTTGAGCATCAGCTCCACCGCTAGCACCACTAGCACCGAGGTATCGAGTACAGCACCGGCTGCCTCTACACCAGCTATTATCAAAAGGACGGGTTATGCCCTAATCCCCCATGGAAACATCTGGGCAAAAACAAAGCAAGAAGCACAAAAAAGAAGTACAGGGAAAAATTTGCACAAGTGACTATAGCAAAAAGACAAACAAATTCGTCGCATGCATGGGAGCAAAGTCCCCAACTATAACTTGTCAACTCTTTATAAACTCACGAGGACGTCCTCAGTTCTTTTAACATATCTTTCTTTTATTATAGATATGGGTATCTGCATGATTATACATTTATCATAAAGCAAAAAACAATATATATACATAAACACATAATCACAATCAAAAGTTGTTCAAAATCTTTTGTAGTACCCATCCATTTTAAGCTGGTTGCACTCGAATGTAAATATCACAGCAATCCAGGAGGAGGTAATCCTTTTACACACTTCCTAGACAGAGAGGCAACCTCCTCTCTATTCAGTCATTTATACAGGGTGTAACAAACAAATCAAACGTCATATTTCTTCTTATGTCGAAGCGTTTCAGCCCACTGAGTCGGGCCTCCTCAGGACAAGGGTAAAACAATTGAACACAAATACTCCTTTGGTCGGGCCACACCAGCTTCACAAAATCAGAACCAGATGCCGCTGTGCCTCTGTACCTGAAGTATCCTGTCGGGGAATCTCACACAACAGGATCTTAACTAGCCGGGACCGGGGTGAACACCATGGGGTCAGCAGGAAAACGGACGCTTTCTATTCTGTCCGATAACACTACGTGGTCTCCTACAATACTTCCGGGACTCACACTCTATCACGAGTGGAACGGCCTCTTCGCTGCCAACTTCATCCGGGAAAGAGCTACTCTCACCAGTGTGCCGGACCCCCCGTGCAGACCGGTATGAGGGGCCAGTCCAGTTCGTGGACTGCTCCAGTGACCAAGGACATTACCACCTCCTCCTTTGCTCCTTCATCGCCCATGAATGCACTTGATTGACTATGCAATTCTTTGCATATACATCCTTGTACTCATTTGGGTCATAACATCTGTACATCAGCAAATGGCACCACCAAAATGAATACAACATGCACTCCGGAGAGAACCTGGGCAAAGGTTATTTTAGAGTGCACATCTAGCTTTGCTCCATTATGTGGTCCAGCGCCCTTCCCATGCTCCAGTAACAACATGGACAACCTGCATGAAGGGGCTGGATGTAATAATGAATGTCATAAAATGGAGGCTCGCATTCATATTGCAACTTCTGATGAGTTCTATTGTTTGAATGATTGCCCAGGGCTTAAATCTAACTCCGTTGGTAATTCTTTTATTCCACCTAGCTTAAATATTTTATCTTGGAATTTACCTGGTCTAAATGCAAAAATATGTGATCCTGACTGGTTAATGTATATTATGAAGTATGATGTGTGCATGTTCCAAGAAACATGGGCCACAAAGAAAGCTTATATAGATGGGTTTACCTCCCTCAGTGTGGAAGCCAAACCTGCTGAGCATTATGGTAGAGCAAGTAGAGGACTTTTAACTTTGGTCAGGAACGGTTGATTTAGCACCCTAACTCCTATGGCAATTGAATGCCCAGATTTAATGGGGACTATAGTTAGCTTACCCTCGGGACTTTCCTTGGCCTTATTTAACATGTACGTTAGAACAGTAAAGTCGAATGATAAATCCCCTATCTTAGCAGTGCTAGATATTACATTGGATACTTTACACCCTGATACAAAAGTAATAGTGGCAGGGGATTTTAACACTTCCTTTGAACCCTGTACTTTTCTAAAAAGAGATCACCGCAGAGGAGGATGAGCACTGTGGCATTCCTGCACTGACAGTATCATCGAGAAAAATCTCTCTACAAGTAGCCTCGTTGATAACTAGCAGAGTACTTCGCTTTAAATGGGCGTACCATCTCTGATCCTGATAGAGCACCAACATTTAAAAGGGGAACAAGTACTAGTGTAATTGACTACGTATTGATTGATGTGAGATTGTGGCCACTGTTGGCTGAAATGGAAGGTAATGTAAGGTCTGATAGTGACCACAATTCTCTCGAGGTGACTCTCTCTGGGGAGTCCTTTGTTACAAGAGAGTAACGTTTACGGCTGTTCCTGCCCCAGTTGTAACCAACAACCATCGTTCTGTTAAATGGCCCAAAGTCCTGGCAAACCAAAAATTATATACAGTACTATATAAACAGTTTGTTGTCTGCTTAGAACAATTTGAAGGGTTAGAAGCAGCTAATATCCCTATTTTAACTGTACATAACCAGCTGTTTAGAGAGCTGCAAATGGTCTTTTATAAAGAGGGGATTGTCACTAACAACACGCACACCAAAGAAAATATATGGTTTGACTCAGCATGTAAAATAGAAAAGAGCTCACTGAGGTTGGCCATTATTGAGGGTGAAAGTTATAAAATTTGTATGGCCAGAAGTATTTATAAAGCTTGACTGAGACAGGCCAAAAGAGACCGGAGGGATAACTACTGGCAGGAACTGCTTGCCGCTAGTAAAATCAAGGATAGTAGAACATTTTGGAAATTAGTAGCGGCTAATAAACCCGGATGTGTGAAGCCCCCCTGCTTTAATATTTCTCCTGAAAAATGGGTGGCACACTTTTCCGCTCTTTATTCTGTAAACAAGAATAATGATTTTGGCAGAGCCAATAGTAAGACTGGTCCCACCTTACCACAACTTGCAATGCTTGAGGCAGATGCTACTCCAGTTTCCTTTGGTCTTGAAGAGACTACTAGTGCAATAAATTCGCTCAAACTGGCTAAAGCACCAGGCCCGGATAAAATCCTGGGAGACCTCTATAAGACTGAACCACAAATCTGGTCAACTTATTTTAATTTGCTAGCTAGCACCATCTCAGCAGGGGGGGAAGTACCTGAATCCTGGAGGGGGGCTGAGATCATAACTATATTTAAAAAGGGATTGCTAGCAACCCAGTTAACTACAGGCCAATAAGCCTGATAGACAATGGCCAGAAAATCTTTGGCAGACAAATTGTGAATAAATTGACTGACTGGATGGAGACCAATAAAATAATGTCACCATACCAAGCTGGCTTTAGGTCAAAGGTTAGCATCATTGATCAGATTTTCAGATTTTTGCTATTATACTGGAAAACTATCCTTCTAAAACAAGATAAGCTCTATGTAGCATTTATAGATCTTAGAGCTGCTTTTGATCTCATCCCGCGTGTAAAGCTTTGGAAGGTCCTACTCAACTTAGGAGTTCCTAGCAATGTTGTACATTTTCTAAGTAAACAGCATGAGTACAACTTTGCAAAGGTTCGCTGCGGTCCGCATGGTGAACTAACGGAACGCATCCCGATCGAACGTGGAGTTTGCCAAGGTTGCGTTCTTGCACCTACGCTGTTCTCCCTGTATTTAAACGATGTAGTCGAAGTTCTAGAAAACTGTGTAAACGACTCCCCAACCTTGAACAATAGGAAGGTGGCAATCTTATTATTTGCTGATGATTCCCTCCTCATCTCGAAGTCACCCATGGGCCTGCAGATCTTGGTTAACAAATGTTTAGACTTTTGCAAGACCAGGGGCATTGAATTAAATGTTAACAAGATCCAATTTATGGTATTGGGAAAGAGGGCCATGAAAGGTAAAGCAGGCGTTCAGGTAGAGAATGAGGCACTTGAAAGGTGTTATGTTTCATATAGGTACCCTAATATAAGCCCGGGTAACATCATACCCCTTCACCTACATTACCTCCCCTACACTACACTGTAACGGGCCTTTTAGGATTGAACCTTTACCTAGATCTAGTCCTGGGTGCAGAAGAAGGGTTTCTCCTAAACAATAGAGTCCTATAACTCCATCAATAGACTCACACTGTATGAATGAATATTTATAAGGGTTTTTAGAAACCAGGCTGGGGACTACACCACCTTCCTCCCCATATCTACATACACGGTTCATCCCATACGTCATCCTCACATCCAACAATGGCTAATACAGGCAACAAGGGACAAAGGAACCTTAGACACTTTCTGGATAAATACAGCACCTCTTGCTAGTGTTAGAGAGAGGGAACCGAGACTACCAGGCCGACACACTGTCCAGAGACGCTGAGGCTCCTGCATGCAGATGCTCCAGCTGACAGTGGTCTAACACATCCCTCACAGGGTGTCCAGCTCGAGACCAAGAAGGGCTCCTACATTCTCACACTTCAGGTAATGGGGTTCGACTAAATCCTTGAGGGATTCTTGGCGTCACACCTACACACATGGTAGGTACACTTAGGTACATCTAGATAGGCATCGTAGGAGTACGCGCTTTCTTTTATCATGAATTTTATTCATGTATCTATTCATGCGTAGTGCAAAATGGTAGAACTGTACTATCCATTTATATTCATTGTACTGCTAATCATATATCTCTGCTACTGTCTAATGGTTGTTGCAGCTCATATATTCTACACAAGAATAACGACTGTTCAATAAACCTTTATTGAAATGCCCAGGCTGTTCATTCTGTGTATCTCTGAGATAAGATAAGTGAGCATGAGTGACTGAGCGAAAAGTAGTACATTGTTTCCATGATCCTGAGGGATCAGGGTTGTCATGTTCTGAGGTTGCCAGAAACTATTCTCTCCCCGATAAGAGGAGACACTAGTGGCACTGTGATCTAGCTTATGCAAACAGGCTAACCTTTTCGGTGGGGGTGTTCAGAATCCGTCTGCCACCAAACCCACAGTTTATGTTATCCAAGCGTGCAGGTCCTGTATGGGTAATATAGGAACTACACGACAAAGGGTAGATAACTTTGACTACCTAGCGGTACGATTCAAGGACAGCTTCAAGTGGATGGATCAAATCACCAATAGTAGGCTGCTAATTGAGCATAGGTCTAATGCTATTATTAGGACGCAAAAGAGAACGTTGTCACATGTAGTATTGCCAATCCTGGAGATATATTGGGCTAAGATACAAGGGGCTGCACTATATGGTCCCTGGCACTGGCGGAAAACAACTTTGCTAGGAACCTACTCTGCCTCCCATCCAGCCCACCCCTTACCCCGCTGTATCTTGAACTGGGGTTAAAAAGAGTAACCGACTTGGCCGTACTAAAAATATTAGTCTACTGGGGCTGCCTTTGGAGTACTCCAGAGCTTGCTCTTTACAGGGACTCGCTTGACGAAGTTCTTAAGCTACCAGGTGCTGGATCGTTCCCCTGGATCAAGCATGTGTCCACCTGGATGGGGAAACTAAGGCCATATTATCAAGAACGGCGATAGCATTATCACCGCTTTAGCGGCAGGAAATTGCCGCTAAAGCGGCGATAAGGGGCTTGATAATATGCCCTATAGAATTCCAATAGAAGCCCAGGTTTGATGTCCTTCACAACAGAACCTGGGCTTCTATTGGAATTCTATAGGGCATATTATCAAGCCCCCTTATCGCCGCTTCAGCGGCAGTTTCCTGCCGCTAAAGCGGCAATAATGTTATCGCCGTTCTTGATAATATGGCCCCAGGACTTTTTAGATTTTGGGCGGATCCAACAAAATTAAATAAAATGGATCAAAACATATTGAAAACTACCTATTTGGCATACATTGACGATGATCTTATAAATAGAAGTCCTGTGGGATCCTTGACCAATAAGTTCCTTGATTATACATTTTTACAATTTTTTGAGGAATATTTAGATTTTATACCATCCTCTTTTCCTAAGAGCCTGTTTTTACGATTTTGCATGGGGACGCTACCTTTAAGATCATTCACTTATAAATGGAGTAAAGAACAGGTAACTATGATTTGTCCTATGTGCAATCAGGGTGATGAGAATGAATCACATCTACTCTTTTTCTGCCCAGAGTATTCTAGCCCTCGCCACAAGTGGATCATTCCCATATGTTGCTTACTGGGGGGTCTCTCGCTATCAGGCACCTCGTAGGATTTTAAAGACTGACACATCTTTTAATAACATTTTAGCTGTTAGCAAAGTTTTAGAGGCAGTTTGTCACAAACGAAGAGCAATCTTAAAAAGCGATGTGTAAATGTTCGATGGTCCTCATTTTATTGTACACCCTCAATTCTGAATAATTGTTTTATTCTTTTGTAATTAGTTGTAATGCAAGGACCTTATGGTGCTTTTGTTGTATACCATCTATGTACATTCATTGCTGCTTTTACTTTGAATTGATATTGAAGCGCAGATCACTTTAGTCCTAGAAGTGACTCCATCATTGGGGTTGTGGTTTACAGTTTAGCCAGTGTTTACTGATGGTGCGGCTAGTTGCACTGATTTTGAAGCACTGATCACTTTATCCCTTGGTATGATCTATAATGAGGACTGTAATTTATTATTATTGTTAATATTCCTTGCACATACATGTTTTTATTCTTGAATTTAACTTCTTTAATTGTACAGTCCATTATTGTGTTATTATGTATTTTACGTTTTAAAGACATTTGTCTTGAGATAAGATCTTAATTTCTAATTGCAGTGCTGCAGAAAGGTTCATATAGTATTACCTGTTTTGTATTACTGCCCACTTCGCAGTTACCAGCCCCCAAGGGGCTATGAAATGTTATACTGTATCTTGATGTTGTTCCGTGCATTTATTATTTTTAATTGATGCAGTTTTTTGATGGATGTACACTTTGATGGTTTTAATAACCGAATAAAGTATGTTATAAAAAAAAAATATATATATATATATATAAAGATAGATAGAGATATATATATATAGATATATATATAAACATATATGGATTTTAATGATCTTAAATATACGTTTTTTTTTCGTTTTAAATAAATAATTAAATTAATTTAAAAAAAAAAAACTTATACGGATTTTAATGATCTTAAATATACTTACCATGCCTGGTAAAGGCATGCGTGGAAAGTAATGTGCCTGGTGAAGGCTTGCGTGGTAAAGGCGCTGCGTTGTAAATGAATGCATGATAAAGGCATGCGTTGTAACATTATGCATCCCTGTTTTAGTGAACCTATTCATCATATTCACACTGACTTAGTGATGAATAGATCAATGTTTTTATGTGTGTGTGCTCACATACTGATATCATTTACTCATCATTCTCTCTCTTCACTTACTAAATGAACCTCACTTGTACATACAACTGGAAAATCTTTCCTGCACATTTGGTCATTTTCAGGTAAAAAGACACAGTCCTCCATTATGTGAATGGAAGAATTACCAGACAGAGAGTATGCGTTTTGAGGTGTGTGTGGGTGTTTGTGGTTTCTCATTTGTGTATGCCTTTATGTGTCCATGTGTATGTAAGCATAGCGGTGTCCATGTGAGCAACTGTGAGGCAGCATGCTCATATGTGTGTACATGTGTGTGTATAAATGTGCATGTGTAAGTATGCAGGAGTATGAATGTCTTTGGGTGGTTCATGAACTGGAGAAGGCACAGTGACATTTGCTGGAGGAAGTTTTTCACACCATATCATTACGAAGCAGGATGGTGTTAGAACTGGCATCTTTGGTGTCTTTTTCCCCCTAACATTATGCCTTTAACCCTCCTTCGCTTATTGTTGGCTTTAGGAATCTGCGCACTTTACCACTGCTAACCAGTGCTATAGTGCTTATGCTCTCTCCCTAAAACATGGCAGAATTGGCTTATACCCAATTGGCATATTTATTTACTTGTAAGTCCCTGGTAAAGTGGCACTATTTGTGCCCAGGGCCTGTAAATGATATGCTTCTAGTGGGCCTGCAGCACTTATTGTGCCACCCACTTAAGCAGTATGTTACACATGTGTCAGGCCTGCCATTTCAGCCTGTGTGTGCAGTTTGAAACTGCCATTACGACTTGGCAAAGTAAACCTTTAGCGAGGACCAAACCATCCTTTTTCATACATGTAAGTCACTCCTGGGTAGTCCCTGCCCAGCTCAAAGGCAGAGTGCAATGTACTTAAAAGGTGGGACATGTGTATTTTAGTTGTACATGTCATGGTAGTGAAAAACTCCTAAATTCATTTTTCACTACTGTGAGCCATACCTCTCCCTTAGGATAACATTGAGGTTACCTCATTGCATTCAATAAGTGATAATTTCCGAATGGGAGCATGATAGAAGTTTATGTTTGGTGTCTTTAGAATTGAAATAAAAAATCCTCTCTTATGGGAAAGTCGGATTTTTAATTACAATTTTGAAAATGCCACTTTTAGAAAGTTGGCATATTCCTGCCTTAGCCATTTAGTGCCTGTAGCTTGTCTCTGTGTCACATAACTGCATGTAGCTGGCAGTTGTGCTTTGTGAATTCCTCCTTGACACCCACACACAATAGAGAGCTTAGGTGTAGGGGTGGGAGGAACTCAGTGAGTTTCACTCTGTGGAATTCCACAGAGTTACATGAAACCCCAGTGAGATTCTGCAGAGTCCGCGAGTGGGTGGAAACAGCACATCGCACTGATTTTTGGCACCTGGAGCTTGTTCCGTGCTGCAAAATCAGTGTGAACAGCACCATGCGGTGTGCCAGAGGGCGCTGCTTCTTTGCTGAAGCTCGAGTAGGTTTTCAACTCAAGTAGCAGCTCTCTCACCGTGAACGGTCGTGACCACCCCGACCGCCCGCCCCTGAGAAATTCTGGCTGCGTTGCATGCTAGCCCTACCTACACTTGAGTAGGCTGTGTTCTGCCTCCACACAAAGGGCTGAATGCCCCTCTGTAGTTAGTCTGGATGCAGCACTTCAAAGGGAATTTCTAGAAGCTTCTCCCACCTTGCAAAGGAAGGGCACCAGGTATAAATATTGAACCTCAGGCACCACCTCTACAGTACACTTCTGGATCTGTGGATACTCTGCCAGGAAGAAGAACTGCTGTGCTGCTGAAAGGACTGCCACTCTGCTGTACTGCTAAGCTGAAGGACTGCTGTCCTGCTGTGCTGACCTGCTGCCTGCTGCCCTCCTGCCTGGGTGAGAAGGACTGGACCTACATCTGTTGAACCCAGAGTGACTCCAAGGGCTAGTTAGCTGGCCTCCTGACTTCAGGCTCAGAGACATAAGGCTCCAACAACCTCGACCCCATGTCCTGGACTGTGCCATCTGTGACTCTACCCTGCAAAGTGGTGCCACCCCAGTCATGGACCCTAGGAAGTGGCCCTAAGGTGCTCTGCCAGCCTGTGTGGATCTAGTGGAACCAACACATCTTTGCGGCGCATCCCCAAGCAGAACATACACATTGTCACTGCTACATGGATCTTCCCCATCGCAAATACCTCGACGACAATGGTGGACTCAGCATCGCAGCCTCACAGCTTCTTGGAACTGACGAACCGCCCCAACTGCATAACACATCCTCGATGCTGGACTTCACATCTCAAGCCCTCTTCAATGGGATCTTGGAAGATGATTGCAGGCTCATCGCATCTCGGAACCGGTGTATCGATTCGACTGCATGACGTATCTTCAATGTAGACCCTCGCAAAATGCACGTTGTTCAGCAGGCCTAACTGGGTCCCAGTCTGGCACAATTAGATTTCCACAATAGGCGCATTGTGCTTTTTTAGTGCTATTTTCACTAGAATCTTTTAAATTGTATATGTCAGGTTCTACTAATTGGATTGTTGTAGTTTTGATCTGTTTTTATTTATTAATAGTTTATTAATAGTTACTCAATGTTTCTAAACTGGTGTGGTATTCTTTTTGTGTGGTGTTTTCATTGTATTACTGTTTTAAGAAGGGTTGCACAAATACTTTATACACCGCCTCTCAGTTAGGCTGACTGCTTTGTTCCAAGCTACCATTGATGAAGTTTGAGCTGGCCAACATGGATGCCTACACTGTGGCACAGCTTAAGCAGTTTTACAGAGAGTGAGGACTTCCAGATTGTGGCTGCTACTTGACCAGGGCTCACACTTTAGTCAACCAACAACCAAGATTCACACCAATGAGAATTGAGAGAAAGATTTTGGAGCCACAGTAAAAACAATTGTTTAATGGAGAGGAACAATATTAGTTTTTGGCTTGTTGTTCTAGGAGTCCCAAATAATGGAGTCATTTTTTTGCTGGCATTGATTGCAGAAACAGAAGGAAGGTGTAGACTGTTTCCCACTTATGACATGTGTGAATGACTATTTTACCTCTGAAACATTCAATCATCACACATGCAATTATTTTTAAAATGCTTTCAATGTGTACAGAATGCTTAATTGTTTGTATTTTTCGACTCAAGGAGGCTTTTAAAAATGTTTTTCACTGGACTTGATTTCAAAAGTGCAAGACGTTACCACACCCACCCTTAACACAACCACCCTTACCATCACCCTCACTACTCCAGCATTTACCACCAGCATTAATGCCACCACTAACATTACAAATGCCACTGCTTCTACTACCATATCCATGATTGCCACTATTACACCACCAGAACCATTACTATCACCACCACACCCATTACCATCCCAAAATTATCACCACAATTACCATTACTACTAGCACCACAACCTACACTACCATCATTATTAATAGCATTAACTCATTGCTATTACAATCACAGCATTTGTCCCTGCCTGTGCCTGCATAATATACCACCTGAAATCCACACTTACTGGTTGTGCCAAAACGTGTTTTACTTTTGAACTTCAACTAAGCAGTAGCTGAGTTTTTTACATTCAGATTTCTTCACTAGTTGAAATGCATTTGATACCCAATAATCAATTTGCGGGGGGCCCTAGAGTGCGTGCAGCAAGATGGCTGCGTCTTACTGCAGCTCTGCCGGCAGAGTGCAGAATCCGACAAAAATCCTGATAATGGTATGCCATCAAACTCTGTGAGTAGCGGAATCCCAACAATAACGATGGCAAGATGGCATCGAGCTGGCCAAGACAGGGTGAAGAAAATGGCGTCTGCCTGGCACTGCTGAAAGGGCCTGATGCGCTGCAGTGGTGCCGAAATATATACTGTGAGGTGTTAGACCTGGCACTGATGGCGTGGGTCTCCCTTCCATTTTTCGCTGTTGCCTCATGTGTTTTTGCTGGTTATAGATGCTTTGGGCACTGTGCCACTGCTATTCAGTGCCATGGTAAATTGGTGTATAGATTAGTGATTCCATGATTGGTTGGTTTGGTTTACTTGTCAGACCCTAGTACAGTGCACTGAGTGTGCCCAGGGCTTGTAAACCAAATGCTGCTGGTGGGCTTGCAGCACTGGTTGTGCCACCCACAGAAGCAGCCTGTAAAAGTGTGTCTCAGGTCTGCCATCGCAGAGCCTGGGTGCAGTCTGGTACTGCCATGTTGACTGGGCAAGTACACCCACTTGCCAGTCCCTAAACCTTCCCTTTTCTGCATATTAGTCACCCCTATGGTAGGCCCAAGGGAAGGGTGCATTGTAGGTAAAAGGTAGGACATGCCCTGATGTGTGTAGCATGTCCTAATAGTGAATTACAGCCATTTTCGTTTTTCACTATTGCAAGGCTACCTGTTCCCCAAAGGCCAGAATGGCCAGTTTGATTATTACATCTTATAATCCTAACTGACCCAGGGAACTTGGTAGAAATTCGAGTTTAGTATGCCTGAACTCAGAATGATAAAATACATCTTTTAGTGAAGTTGGTTTTAACATTCTGTGTTTGAAAATACCACTTTTAGAAAGTAGGTATTTTCTTGCCTAACTATCCAAGCCTGCCTCTGCTAGGTTGTGTATTCCTTGTCTGGAGTTTGAGTGACAGGGGCTGGGGGATTCCAGGAGACAGGGTGAGTCAGCACAGGGCTGAATAAAGAGATCTGCATGTAGATGGATGGGAGGAGTTACACCTGGGACCTGAATAGGGCTGTGCCTTCCCTCCACAATGCTGGCTCCACCTCCTGTGGTGCGTCTGATGTCCCTGGCCTACACTGTGAAAGGAAAGAAGGAGTCTTGTCAACAAAGTGCTCCAGGACTGACCAGAACTGGTTTGGACTAGGCAAAGGCCTCTCTGCCTTCAGAGAACAAAGGGAAAATGAGTATAAAAGAGGGGACCCAAACCCCAGAACTTTAGATCACTTTTGGGAAACAAGAAGAACCTTTGCTGAGGAGAGGAACCAGAGAGACTGAGGAGGAGACTATCCCTAAGCTGAGTGCTGTTTGGGGGATTGGCCTGCAGTGGTTGCCTGACTGCCAAAGAAAGGAGAAAGGACTTTGTGCTACTTTCAATTCAACTTGTAAAGGATCTCCAAGGGCTTGAAATAGAACTTGCCTCCTGCTGAAGTCTCAGGGACAACAGACTTCACCCACCAGCTCCCCAAGAGTTCTTTTGAAGTGCCTGCTGTTGTGTTGGGCCTTCTGAGGGACTGCGTGTCGCAAGGAGCTGGAAGCGACTCACGAAGAAGAAGCGTGTCGCCGCCGCAGCCGCTGTAGTCGCATCACTGAAGAAGGGTGTTGCCGCTGTTGCATCGCCGAAGCGCCTCGCATCACCGGAGAAGAGTGTCGCCGTCGCATCAGACGCCGTCGCATCACCGGAGAAGCGTGTCGCAGGGCCTGTCGCGGCTCAGAAGAATCGTTGAGTCGCCGCACGGCCGTCGGGCGTGCACGCATCGTGTCGCATCAAGAAGAAGACGCCATTTTTGTTTCATTGCACCGGATCTTCATCGCATCACGGCGCTGCTGGTCGCATCGCCACGGAAGCGCAGTAAGAAACCGACGCATCACCTCCCCACGCGGAGAAGAACCAACGCATCCCCTACGCAGCAGTAGGGACACAACACATCACCGTTCTTGCGTGTAAGGAACCGACGCATCACCTTCCCTGCAACACCTTCGTTGTATAGCGTTATGCATCCAAAGGTACATTGAACTCAAAGTGTCGCATTTACCATCTAAAGAGAACTAAGCTAATTCTACCATTTTTAAGTACAGTATTGTGGATTTTTGTCGTTTGTGGTCTTGTGATAAGTCTATATAAAAATACTTATTTTTATACTACAACTTGTGTGGTGTCCATCTGTAGTGTTGTCACTGGGTTACTGTATGTGTTCACAAATGCTTTACACACTGCCTCTGAGATAAGCCTGTCTGCTCGTGCCAAGCTACCAAGGGGGTGAGCAGGGGTTATTTTAGTAGTGTATCCCCCTTACCCTGACTAGAAGCAAGGGTCCCTATTTGGTCAAAGGTACCTACCTCTGCCAACTAGAGACCCCCAAATCTAACATTGTTGGGCAGCGGTGAGGATTCTGGACTTGCATTTGTGACTCATATACAGTGATTGGTGAACACTACTAGTGAGTGCAGACCAAACACAACCACATACTTTTGTTAGATTGTTTTTTGCTGGGATTTTCTATTTTTGCCAAGAACTGCCAAGTTTAACCACCATGGATAAAGCAGCATCCATAGCATTTGTTGATTTTGATTGGGAAGAGGAGAAACTAGAATGCTACAATGTGAAACAGCTGAAGCACTTCTGCAGAAGATTTAAAGTTGCTATGACCGGTTTCTCCAAGAAGGATGAGTTCCAAAAGGCGCTGAGGGCCTGGGTCGAAGCAAGGAATACCCCTGAGAATGAGGAGGGGGCTGAGAATGCAGATGGGCAGCTGGAGGGGCCATTGGGTCCAGAGGGGAGGAGAGCAACTTCCCCAGTAGGTAGCAGTGTTTCTGCCAAGGGCCTGTCCCCAGAGGAGTTGGAGGACAGGGAGAAGAGTAGGATGCATGAGATGGAGCTGACCAAGCTCAAGTTGAATGGGCAGTTAGAATTTGAGTTGCAAACTAGGAAATTGGCCCTAGAGGAAAAAAGGATGCAACTGGATCATGAAAGGAATTTGAGAGAGTTGGAGTTGAAAGCTAGGAGCTTAGAGATTACTCCTTCTGGTGGCAGCACACCGTCAATGCCTGTTGAAGCAAGGGTGTACATACCTAAGGATGTGGTTAGAGAGTTTTTTAAGAATGATGACATTGGGCAGTGGTTCAAGGCCTATGAGGTAGCCATGACCCTGAGAAGGATTGGGGAGCGGGGTTGTGGGGGCGGTTCCTTAGTGAGGGGCGAGATACCTTGTTAGACTTGCCCTCTGAAGACCACAATTCTTATAGCCACATGAAAGATGCATTGATGTCCAGGTATGGGTTGACTCCTGAGTTGTATAGACAGAGGTTTATAAATTGCAAGAAGATGGAGTCAAGCACCTGGGTAGAATATGTGACTTTCTTTTGCAGAGCATTGGATGGTTGGGTGAAGGGTAGCAAAGTGAATGATTTTGAGGGGCTCTTTGATTTAATTGCATGGGAGCACTTGTCAAGTAATTGTTTTCCAGAGCTACGCCAGCACCTTATTGATAGCAGGCTGACTAACCCTAGGAAGCTTGCTGAGGAGGCGAACCGTTGGGTGAGTACCTGGGTCCACAAGGGTCACGTGGGAGACTCCGCCAAGAGTGGGAAGGGTCCCCAGCAGAAGAGTGGGGGGACAAGGGTAAACAGAGGGAGTTCCAGAAAGGGCCCCAAAGTAATCCCCAAGGGAACCAAGGGAAGGGTTCCCAGCCTCCCCCTGAGAAGAAGCCCGGGGCCCCGACAGGTAGGCCTGTTCACAGGGGACCCCTGAGGTGCTTCAAGTGTGGTGAAGTGGGCCATAAGTCTGTTGATCCCCAGTGCCCAGAGTTTGGAAAGACAGCACCCACTGGTGCTCCACCCCGGCAGATGGCGAGTGTAGCCCCGGGGGAGGAGATGGGTGCCCAAGGTGGGTGGGGTCCCGCAGAGATGTCCTTTGTCTCTTTAGGAGACTGTGAGGTGGTCCCCAGGACCCAACTGCCTGATAACACTAAAAAGTACAGGCAGTGGGTGACCATCAATGGCCATAGAGTGGAGGCTCTTCGAGACACAGGAGCCAGTGTGACAGCTGTCAAGTGTCACCTGGTGTCTGAAGAGCAGGTTGTCCCGAATGCATTTTACCCAGTTGTTGCCACTGACAACACAGAGAGCCACTGCAAGGTGGCTCAGGTTCCCTTTGAGTGGGGGGGGGTCTCTGGTACTCTTCAAGTAGGTGTGAGGCCAGCCATGCCTGTTGACTGTTTGTTGGGGAACGATTTGGAGAGCTCACCTTGGGCTAAGGTGGAGCAAAGTGCTCATTTGGAGAGTTGGGTCTACCTGACTGGGCGTGTGTGATCGCACGGTCCATGGCAGCCAGTAAGGGTGTTCAAGAGGACCTGGAGCCTGAGAGGGGGGCCCAGATGCCTGCCTTAAAGAGAAGAGGCAGGGGGCGCGGGAAACCGGCCCCGAAGTTCCCACGGTCCAGGAGGAGGTAGACCCTGAGGGGGATGCCCTGGAGCCTACAGGGGAACAGGTAGCTGAACTGGGGGACCTGCCTGAGCTGACCCATCGGCAGCAGGAAGGAGGACCCTCCAGGGAAGAGTTCTGCGAGGAGCAGAAGAAGTGCCCTTCTCTTGTGGGTTTGCGGCAGCAGGCTGCAGACCAGGCAGCAGGTAATCAGTCTGGATCACATTGGATCTACTGGGAGAATGATCTCCTGTATACTGAGCCTAAGGTTGCTGAGCCTGGGTCAGCCCGTGTGCTGGTGGTACCCCAGCGCTTCAGAGCCTTCCTACCGTTAGCAGGACATTTGGGGCAGGACAAGACCTTTGAGAGGCTTGTCACCCACTTTTATTGGCCCCAAATGCGCAAGAGTTCAGACACTCATTGCAGGACCTGTCAGACTTGCCAGGCAAGTGGAAAGAGTGGGAGGAAGCAGAAGGCTCCTCTCCAGCCATTCCCTGTGGTCAGCACCCCCTTTGAACGGGTGGGTATTGACCTTGTGGGGCCACTGGACCCCAAGACAGCCATGGGCAACAGGTTCATCCTGGTCTTGGTGGACCATGCCACCCGGTACCCGGAAGCCATCCCTCTCAGGACAGTGACGGCCCCCATGGTGGGACGGGCACTGATGGGAATTTTCTCCTGTGTGGGGTTCCCTAGAGAGGTGGTGTCTGACCGAGATACAAACTTCATTTCCAAGTATATGAAGTCCCTGTGGCAGGAGTGTGGGGTAACTTATAAGTTCACCACTCCTTACCACCCCCAAGGAAATGGGTTGGTTGAGAGATTCAACCGGACCCTAAAAGGCATGATTATGGGTCTTGAGGAACCTATGAGGCGTAAGTGGGACCATGCCTGCTCTTTGCATACCGTGAGGTGCCACAGATATCTCTAGGGTTCAGTCCCTTTGAGCTTCTCTATGGTCACCCAGTGGGAGGACCTCTGAGTCTTGTCAAGGAAGGCTGGGAGCAATCTCCCAGGAAACCTCCCCAGGATGTATATAGCTACATGCTGGCCTTCAGGAACCAGACTAGCCGTTTCAGGCAACTCGCTGAGGCGAATCTGGAAGCCAGCCAGGAGGAGATGAAGCGGTGGTACGACCAGAATGCCACTCTGGTAGAGCTTCAGCCTGGTCAGAAAGTGTGGGTCATGGCCCCAGTGGAGCCTTGTGCGCTCCAGGATAAGTGGACCGGACCATTTGAGGTGGTGGAGCACAAAAGTCCTGTTACCTACTTGGTGGACTTGCGGTCTCCCAGGAACACCTTGCGGGTCCTGCATGTCAACCGCCTGAAGCCCCACTTGGAGAGGTCCGAAGTGGGCATGCTCTTAGCGACAGATGCTGGAATGGAGGAGGAGACTGAGCCTCTTCCTGACCTCCGGTCGGCGACAGAGCGAGATGGGTCAGTGGATGGTGTGAACCTCTCTTCCACCCTGACCCCTAAGCAACAGAATGACTGTCACCAGTTGCTGGGACAGTTTTCTGATCTGTTCTCCCTGATTCCCAGTGTCACTGATTGGTGCGTCCATGATGTGGACACTGGAGATAGTCCTCCTGTGAAGCACAAAACTTACAGAGTGACTGACAGGGTGAGTGCTTGCATCAAGGAGGAGGTCTCCAAGATGCTTGCGTTAGGGGTGATTGAGTCCTCTAACAGCCCTTGGGCCAGCCCAGTGGTAATGGTCCCAAAGGCTGCCGCACCAGGTGCCACGCCAGAACTCCGGTTCTGTGTGGACTACCGAGGACTCAATTCAGTCACGAGGACTGACGCGCACCCCATCCCCAGAGCTGATGAGCTCATTGATCGGTTAGGGGCTGCCCGGTACCTCAGCACGTTTGATCTAACGTCTGGGTACTGGCAGATCGCCTTGACTGATGGGGCAAGAGAGAGGTCAGCATTCTCCACACCAGATGGACACTACCAGTTCCGGGTTATGCCCTTTGGGATGAAGAATGCCCCTGCCACCTTTCAGAGGTTGGTCAACCAGGTGTTGGCTGGACTAGAAGAGTTCAGTGCCGCCTACCTGGATGACATTGCAGTGTTCAGCGCCAGTTGGGAAGAACATCTGCGCCACCTCTGGGAAGTGTAGATGGCGCTGCGGAGGGCAGGCCTCACGATTAAGGCAAGTAAGTGCCAGATCGGGCAGGGTTCCGTGGTGTACTTGGGACACCAGGTTGGGAGCGGCCAGGTGGCGCTCCTACAGCCCAAGATTGAGACCATCCTGACTTGGGAGCCCCCCAAGACCCAGACAGAGGTGAGAGCCTTTTTAGGACTCACTGGGTATTACAGGAGGTTTGTCAAGGGGTATGGCAGCATCGTTGCACCCTTGACAGAGCTGACTTCCCGGAAGCAGCCCAAGAAAGTGATTTGGACTGACACCTGTCAGAAAAGTTTTGAGGCCCTGAAAACTGCCATGTGCACGGCGCCTGTGCTCCTGGCACCCAACTTCTCAAAAGAGTTTATCGTTCAGACAGACGCTTCAGAGCATGGTGTGGGGGCTGTTTTGTCACAGATAAATGAGGAGGGCCTAGATCAACCTGTAGCCTTCATCAGTAGGAGGTTACTTCCACGGGAACAGAGGTGGAGTGCAATTGAGCGTGAGACCTTTGCTGTGGTCTGGGCACTGAAGAAGCTGAGACCATACCTGTTTGGGACTCACTTCCGGGTTCAGACAGACCACAGGCCCCTCAGATGCAGATGAGGGGTGAGAATCCAAAGCTGTTGAGGTGGTCCATTTCCCTACAGGGGATGGATTTCACAGTGGAACACCGCCCTGGTACAGAACACGCCAATGCTGATGGTCTGTCCAGATTTTTCCGCCTTAGTGAAGAGAACTCCCAGGAGGTAGGGTAGTTCTCCCCACATTTCAGCTGGAGGGGACACGTGTTAGACCTGGCACTGTTGGCGTGGGTCTCCCTTCCATTTTTCGCTGTTGCCTCAT